>CM035807.1:86493191-87093191 GCA_020466095.1 Chlorops oryzae | reverse complement strand
ATACATCTCAATATTTTGAAATGTTTCCTATACTGGAACTCCGTTGTTTGGCTTGAACTCACACCTATTTATACACGCCTTCAGAGGGGTATTATGAAAACGTTCCGATCATGTAAATACCATAGGCAAACACCTACAAATTCATTTATTTTTTCTTCAATATTGAAGTGTATACTTTTAGGGTGCAATTTCAATATTTATAGTTGCCCTGCTCAGAACTTAACGCCTAGTTAAGGATTATATGTCACCAGAATTAGCAATAATTTTTACTTATCGCTGGTCTTTCCGCTCCGGGATCATCTTTGTTTCGATAAATCCGATTTTCTAACAATATCATATGCAAAATTATGCCTAAAAGTATGCAAAGAAGTTAACAAATCCATGTTCAAATCCCCTAAGACCACCATTATTCCACCATATTCATTTGAAAGTTATTGATCAACCTACATTTCCATTTGGACAGTATTTTTTTTTTTTTTTTTTTGAAGCTGCTCAACCCGATCGAGAAGTTCTCCCGGGAAAGTTTCGTTTAATAGCGATGGCGTTTCAAATCCTGATTAATTTATTTATTTAATTTTTTTTTTTTTGCAATTTTCGTTCATTGGAGAAAGTGTTCGGTTGACAAATTTTTTCCCAATTTCAGTTGATTGCGTGTCCTACTTCTGTCGCAAAATCTTAAAGCCGAATCTTTGGCACCGCGAAGCCAAAATGATGTGTTGGAAATTGCTATAAAACAATTTGTGTGCCTTTCTTTCTTATACTCGTAACACATACTTCGTTCCACCAATCGTGCGTCTTTAATTTCGCATATGCGAACGAAACCGGTAGGCGAAACCGAAAATAAATGCACGTATAAATCGTCTTTATTCACTGCTCGCGGCGGCTCACGGCTGCTCGCGTATAAGTGGCTTCCAGTGGCTCCTTTTATTCCAATATTAATCATTTCACAAAACGCCAGTGGGGGCTCAATGAACAGCAATCGCGACACATTTATGCTTTCTTCACCATTTCATTGCATCCTTTAAGTGCTGCTCCCCTGCTCCCTCAGCTAAATTCAGTTCTCTGCTCTACTTTGCTCTGCTCGGCTCGGCGGCGCGGGCGGCGCTGCTGCGTGGTGACTTCGAGCCGTGTACTGGGACCCGTTTTATGCCAAATTCATCGAATTTCGAATTGAATTTCGCAACGAAAACGAGTTTGCATCCAACTTTTTTCGCCGATTTGCCGTTTTTTTTTTTTCATTAAAAACAAAAAAAAAAAACAGAAAACTCTTTTTGTATGCCTTCCTTCTTTTGTTCTCCTCGGGGGGTTTTTTTTTGCTTACAAAACCTTTTTTTTTTGTGTGGCTCATATGGGCCACGTACGACCGAATGATGAACGATGTGCGCGCAGCCATTCCTTGCAACATCATCGCAGATACTGTCACTTTGGGCATTTTATTGTCTGCGACGAAGATTGAAAAATTCATTTTTAAACAGCAGTTCAACGGGTCAAAACATATTTTAAATTGCATCTTGATTGGAAGTGGGGAAATTTCGCCAGTTTTCAGAAAGAAGCAAAGAATTAATTTCGTTTTTCAATTAAAACGACAAAAGAAAGTTAAGACAGCAAGAAAAAACGAAAGAAAGAAAGAAAAGAAAGTAAGAAAGAAAAGTTCAAGAAAGAACTTTGCTTCAATTCAAAATGATGGTTTATCCTGAAGAGCCCTATTGGGCTATGCCGGAAGCACCCGGCGTCTACGATGACGGCGACTATCGTGGTAAGTATTGCTATTGGAGGAAAGCGCTTTTGATTTCAATCGACCGCAATTCAATTGATTGGAGATGTTTGATTACCAATTTTGGAATGACATTTTGAGGGAGTTTTTGAATTTGCAAAGGACACAAATTTTGTTTACCTTGTGTATAGGTACAAGGACAGCACACATTAATGGGAAGGCACAAAATTGTAGTGTTCTTTTGGAATTATTTCTTGAATTGCGAATGAAAAGGAGCAACACTTTTTTTTTTTTTTTAATTACTTGCATATTAACCTTTGAAAATCTGTTCAATATATAAGGAAAATATGATTGACCCTTGCTCCTTCTACTTTCAGTTGATGTCGTCGAAGCTTTGCAAGAATTCTGGCAATTGAAGCACGCAAGAGGTGCGGATTTGAAGAATGGCGCCTTGGTCATATACGAGTCGGTGCCATCGAATAGTCAACCTTATGTCTGTTATGTAACCCTTCCCGGTGGCAGTTGCTTTGGCAGTTTTCAAGTATGTTCGAGGGAGAGAATATTTTTTCGGAAGATTGAAATTAATTTGCTGAATCCATCACTTTCAGAATTGTCCCACTAAAGCTGAGGCACGTCGAAGCTCTGCGAAAATCGCACTCATGAATTCCGTTTTTAATGAGCATCCCTCGCGACGTATAAGCGATGAATTCATTGAGAAAGCCGTTCAAGATGCACGCGCCTCATTCAAGGGTGAGAACCAGGAGTCGGGTGATGGACCAGATACCGGTATCGGAGCATTTCGGTGAGTTTTGTTCTTTTGAAGAACAATTTTTTTTCGCTTTAATTTTATATCGAATTTATTATGATTATGATTTCTTATCGAAAAGATTTATGTTGGAGGCAAACAAGGGGCGAACCATGCTTGAATTTCAAGAGCTAATGACTGTCTTCCAACTGCTCCATTGGAATGGTTCATTGAAGGCAATGCGTGAACGTCAGTGTTCGCGCCAGGAAGTTGTTGCGCATTATTCGAATCGCAGTTTGGACGATGATATGCGTGCTCAGATGGCATTGGATTGGATAGCAAGAGAGCAGGAAAATCCTGGTGTACTGGGACGTGAGCTAGCGCAGGCCGAGAGAGAATTAGAGACTGCACGTTTGGCCGGACGTGAACTGCGGTTTCCGAAGGAGAAGAAGGACATACTAATGCTAGCGCACACTCAAGTCAGTGGGGGTGGCGGCGGCGGCGGCGGCGGAGGAGGCGTCGTATTGAATGTGAACAGCAGTAGCGGAATGATGAGCAGCTAAAATAAAATCGAACAATCTGTGAAACAAATGATCAAACATTTCATAACCAACTGATCTCGAGTTCCGCTGCAGCGAATCTATTTTTTTTTTTTTTCTCATTCGAGCGAGATTTTTTTTACGATGCGAAATTTCTTAAAATGAAAGAAAAAAGAAGATGGAAAATTGCTGAGATTGTGGTGAGTTTCATTCAAAGTAGGCGGATGAAGAGGTCTCTCTCCTCAACTCATGGACATAATCGAGCCAATAATGGATAAATGATAGAATGGTGAAGCTCACCATGCCTCAAGCTTTTTTGGTTTTCTACACAAAAAAAAAAAAAGAAAAAAAAAAGAAGCGAGTTTTCGAAAATTCAAATTTAGTCGACGTTTTCTATTTGTTTTTCTTTTTGTAAGCTTAAGTTTTGAACACATCGAGAATTTAAAGCTCAAGTGATTGTGATTTTGTGTTTTACGGTAATTTTTGAATAGATTTTAAGTCTTGTATGTGACATATTATGGCGGCAACAGCTTGCGGTCCTTAATAGTTGATCAGCGGTTGTCTCCCCTTAAAAGTTAATGAAACAAATAAAAAATTTATATATAAAAATTTTATATATATATATATATATATACCTACATATACCATACAGAGCATATTAAAATATGCTTTGCTAAATGCGTTAATATGTATAACCGTTTGGTTTTTAAGAATTTTAAGAAAAAAATATTAGCTTCTTAAGCGCCTGGCGACGTCTCGAAATCTTTGGCTTGCGAAAATGAGGCAAAAAATTCGATTTTATAATGGGGGAAAAAATTCTTCTTTCGGCACCACTCGGCTTGGAACTGTGTACCTCTTAGCTGAGTTGGTTTTATGCAAAATTTCGATTGTGATTTCTAATTTAAAAGTCTTAATAATTAAAATTAAAAATAAATACAAAAAATTAACTAAAAATTTTAGTTACTAAAATTGGCTTTAAATGGATTATTTAGTTAAAATTTTATTGGTTCGGAATGACTTTGATTGTTAACGGGAAGTCTAATTTTAATGTACCATTTAATGTGTTTCAAAATTTTGTCCTTTTTATTTTTTTGAAGTCTATGAAGGCGATTTATGTAGAAAACTGTTGGACTGGAAATAGTGTAAAATAATTTCTTAAAATGCGTGTAGCCTTGAATTAAATTGAAATAATTTTATATTTTATAAATGACGTAAATAGATGGCATTAAATTAAATATATAATTTTGAAACGTGTTGTTCTTTTTTGAATTTTTCTTTTTTTTAAATGTTTTTTTTTTTGGGTAAGTATTTGCTACTAGGGTTGGGATTAAAATATCGGTAATGATAAGTATCGATATTTTTTAAACATCGATACGGAATTTGTGAGTGATATTTTTCATTTTAAAATATCGGAAATCGATATTTCTTGATCACCTCCATTTGGTTTGGTATTAAAAATATAGGGGGTAAAAGAGATGGCTGATGCCTAATGGGCATTAAAAGATGTCCCTTTCTTCCGTAAGTTTATTTATACCGAAATGAGACAATGTGGCATCAGATAACAGCTTTATTTTCGGGACACGATTTGGACGAACTGTACCCAAGCTATAGATACCGCGACTTTTGAGATAAATGACAATAAAATTAAAACTTGACTGATAAAAATAATTCTTACATTTACCTCATTTTACACCTACGCCCTTGTAAAACATAAATTTTTAATGGGCTCTAAACGAAATTAGGTAAATGTTCTATTTAAAAATTATGTTTGCAAGCTATTTAAAGTATATAAAAAAAAGCTCGATTTATCGATATATCGATATATTAATGCGATACGTATCGATCGATACTATTGAAGGCGATACTTTTGCCAATATCGCCCATCCGTATTTGCTACATTTTGATATTTATTAGAAATATTCGAATGCCTGCTTAAGCGGGTTATCTCCTTCGACAAAAAATTTTTTCGATTTTTTATTCTTATATTTTTTTATAGCTTGCATATTTGAGAATATCATGCTAAAAGGATTTTTGGAAAGTCGAAATAGTTTAGAAGATATAGCCTTCTTTGTCGAGTCATTTTTGCGTTGCTTCAAACTTTAAACACGTTTATCATGAAACCGCTTTTTTTGAAGTGGCGGCCACGATTTCTCAAGTTCAACTGGACCGATTTTTATGAAACGAAATGGATTCGGCGCAGAATTGTCACCATTATGGTCTGAAGCTCAATCATAATTTTTACAAATTATTAACTATTTTTTTTTTAACACTAAACAACAAAAAAATATACCCGAAATCGATGGATCATTTTTCAATAGCCACCATTTTGTAAAAATAAAAATCGCAATATTTTTTTCGAGCTCCACCCAATAATAACATCTGTATTGATTGCAACCTCGTTTTTCTTTTCCATTTGAAACAATTTGGAGAGGAGCAATCGTGGCCGCCAGCACTTAAACTTTCCTGTATCATAATTCGATGAACTTTTATTAAAGATTCCATAAAACACTACTTTTAAGGTTATTTGATTTTTAAAAAAATGTCACGCACGACATTTAAAAAATTTTATTTATGATTTTTCCCCCCAATTTTTGAAACTACTGTGAGCAGAGTCGCTCTTAGAAGGATAAAACGTAAGACCAACCCCCATTATCATCCCCACCAAACTTCTACTCTCCCTTAGCCCATACAAGTATTTTTTTTTAATTCCCACCTCCTAACTAGCCCCAGATGCCCCTAGAGGTCATTATGCCCCCAACATTTTTTATCCAAGAATTCTCCACAAATCTCCATATCTTCTTAAGGCCCATACAATATTTTTTTATGAATTTTCCCCACCGTCCTAACTAGCCCCAGAGTGCCCCTAGAGAGGTCAAATGTATGACCGACCCCAAACATTTTTTTATTTCCAACAATTTCTCCGAACAAATCTTCCCCCTATCTCCTCTCCTTAAGGGGCCTCCCATACAAAAGTATTTCTTTTATGAATTTTCCCCACGTCCTAACTAGCCCCAGAGTGCCCCTAGAGAGGTCAATTGTATGGCCGACCCCCAATATTTTTTTAGTTCCAACAATTTCTCCGAACAAATCTTCCCCCTATCTCCTCTCCTTAAGGGGCCTCCCATACAAAAGTAATTTCTTTTTATGAATTTTCCCCACCGTCCTAACTAGCCCCAGAGTGCCCCTAGAGAGGTCAATTGTATGGCCGACCCACAATATTTTTTTAATTCCAACAATTTTTTCTGACGAAACTACTTAAAATATCTCATTTTAAGTGGTCCCATTACAAATTATTTAATTATCATTTTTATAAAATAGATAGAATTTAAATCCGCGGAAACGTTCACAAATGCCGCTGAGTCACTCGTAAAGGGTTGAAATGTAAGGCCAACCCCCATTAATTGTTGAATATTTTTTTGGAAAACAAATAACTCTTTCAATATAAAATCACCCATAATAATTGTATACCTGTTGAAAAAATATTTTATACATTAAGAAAGATGTTGAACCAGTTCAAAACAGAACAAGATCACGAACAAGGAAATGTAATGACATTTATGTTAGTGTGAACTGATTTCTTAGATAACAAAATAACCTTTTCAATTGAAGACAGTAAATAAATTGAACTTTGAATGTTCTCATTACATTGTCACTAAAAAAAAAATTTATTTGAAATTTCGTTATACTTGAATATTCTATAAATGACGTAAAAAATTGAACTCAGTTAAAAAGAATATCGAATTGATTTTATTGTTCATAAGATTGTAAAAACCATTAAGAATCAAATTTATTGTTCATAGATCAAAAATATATTTTCGAATAATTTTGAAAAATAAAAAAATATTCCTTTAGGGCTCCAGTTCGAAGTTCTGATAAATTATACCTTCAGATGTTATTTCGCCATCGGCTCGCGTAAAAAAGAATTAAAATTTTAATCCCTTTGGGGAACTATGTATGTATAACGGTCTATTTCAATGCCAAAGAACGTTACTAGCTGCTAAGAATTAGTCAGGTTTCATCTTGCAAAAATCGCCAAGTTTGGACTTGTGTGTCTACGACTTTTTACAGACCTTAAGATGTTTAATTGTGTGATGTTAAAAAGCCCAAATTTCAAATTTAATCCAAATAATGAAAGAATAAAAGTTTCAGAGATTTTTAGAACAGACCAAATTTCATCAAGATATCTAAACTCCTTTCACAAGAATCCTATACGAACAGACAAAAGTGAAATTGTAAGCCAAATCTACTGGTAAGATTGCTTATTTCTGTACAAATTTTTTTAATTAAACTAAATAAAGCTCTGAGGCCCGTTTGCAACTGTCTTTCGTCCTAAAACAAACAAAAAATTTGTGTGCGAATTTCGATATTTTGAAGGAATTTAAAAAAAACGGGTCCCAATATATTTGAGAGAGAATAAAATGTTCGGTAGGTGACAAGAAATTCAATATTTTTGGCTAAAATAAATCCATGCGGATTTGAAAAAAATGCTGACTTTCTAAGAAAACTGGGAAGAGAATCAGCCCAATTCTGAATATTCCCGGGGAATTTACTTTTCTCGAGACGAAATTTCTCCTTTATTAAATAGATAGGGTAACGAAAATTACGGGTATGGGTCAAATACCCATTCCCCATCAAATTTATTCCCCCAAATATTTAAAAAAGAAGTTTATTCTCAAGAAAAGTAAATTCTCCGGGAATATTTAGAATCGGGCTGAATATAAAGAGAGCAAGAATCTCGAACATTTTCAAGTAGAGGTCATTACATTCTGTTTTCCACGACTATAAAAACTACTAGGGAAATTAATATTTATTTAGAATACGACTGAAAGTATTCTGATCTGACCTCGATTTGGAGAACTAATTTTAGTAAATAAATGACAATACCCACATTCATAAACGTTCATCTTAATTTAGCACCAAATAGACTCAAAAGCTTTTTGAACTATTATTTTCAAACAATCACCACGTTGAGGTTGCCAAATAATTAAACCAAATTCAACCTACATTCCAAATTCGATGAACGAAGTGAATGGAGCGAAGCTCATTTAAGTTTTCTGATTAAACCCGCAACATGGAGCGACCAGCCGATCTATGCAAACACATTCCATATCACAAGTGGAAGAATATGCCCAATCAACTTCAAAGCGGGAAAGAAAATGACTAGAAAGAGAGGATCAATTTATAACTTACTTCTCTTTTGATAAAATAAACATAGCCTCGAGAATGATCAATTTTACAAAGACTTACAATTGTGTTTGATTTTATTTAAAAAAAAAAATGGAACAAAAAGTTTTTCCATATTGCTCCTTGTATTTTTTTTTTATGCGATACAATTTTATGGTTGTACACACAATTATGTGAAGGCAAAGATCAAATGGAAAAGAATAAGATGTTGGTTTTTGCTGCTCACTATCATGTTTATCGCCTGCGGTGCATGTGTAGACGGTTCTTGCGCTTCCAGGCAGCACGTCGAGATCCTCCGATCGTTTGGGAATACCTGTATCCCTTTCCAATACCACGAGAGCTCTTTCCAGCCGAAGTAAGACCGCGAAGTTCTCTATGTTTGTGGACGTGTTTGCAAATCCAATTAATCTTGGGGTCGCGGCGGATGGCATTGTGGTGCAGGTCGATCAAAATGACTTCGAAGTACTTGTACGAAGCATCTTGGGCCGTCCAATATGAGTTGAGGACTCGCAAGCCTCCAAGTCTGCGTCCAACACGTTCCTCGGCAATCGATTGAGAGACCACGATATGGCTTCAATTCGTTGACACCATGACTTTTTGGTTTGCCATATGTGCAACCCTTGGGAACCGGGCGTTTACGTCCACCACGTCGTACGCGGATGCGGTATATAACGTAACCTTGCTTTGCACGATAACCTAAGCGACGTGCCTTGTCCGGACGCGTTGGTCTCGGCGAACGATGGAGTTTCGTCAATTGACGATACTGCCAAACTCGAATACGCAGCAAATACCGCAGGACATCGCTCTGCTTCTTCCTGTATAGCTCTTGCATATACCTATATGCACCCATTTTATTAAGAAAACTTGTACACCAGCGAAGGCAAATGCCAAAAAGGCGGAAACGAGCAAAGTTAGCTGTGATTACACTTGACAGATGAAAAGTGACAGCATTGGACGCAAAACAGGCCACGAAAACGATTCGGACGTCGCTATGACGCCACAGTAGTAAATGTTTGTTTAATTTTTAAAGGGCTCAACGCTGTTAAAGTAAATTGAAAGGAAGTAACGAGCTCATTCTTTTGAAGAAAGGAAATCAGAGTTGGAATTTCGATGACAGGTCGACAGAAATATAGAAAAAATGTATGACTTAAATGCAACCCTGTGAGTCCGATTACTTGTAATTAGCATATGCGTTCAAGTAGCGAAAGTAAGCCAAAGTACTTCTTTGTTTTTTCTACATGTGTTTGGTATAGGAAATTTACTTGCTGCTTTATGGGCTCTGCGCAGATATGCAGTAAGTAAATTTCCTATACTAAACACATGCAAAAAAAAAAACGAAGAAGTACTTTGAGTTACTTCTAATACTTCAACGAAAACGCAGATTAAAAGCAATCGGACATTCAGGGTTGCATTTAAATCATAAATTTTCTATATTTTTGTCGACCTGTCATCGAAATTTCAACTCTGATTTCCTTTCTTCACAAGAACGAGCTCTATACTTCCTGCATATCTGCGTAGAGCCCATTAGAGCGTAGAGCCCTTAACCCAGCAAAATTGGTTTTAGATGGATAGCAGGACAATTATTTTGAGGATATATTGTGCTAAATTCAAAATTGGGAGATGTTCAAAATTTGCAAAAAAAAAAAAAAAAAAAATTGGCACACTTAAAATACGTACAAGATTGCAGACATCGAGGGCGTTGGATGGACACAGTCAAATGAGACGAGAAATGTATTACTTAAGTCTAGGTTAGACGATATGGCCACGAACCAAATTTTGGCTGCTTTTGAGACATTTTTTGTCCCGATAAGAAGTATGAACAACAGTAAAATGAAATATTTATAAGAAAAAATGCAAAAAAAAAAAATGAAAATTTCTTCGAAGTAAATTCTCGCTCAGACCTGTTAAATCCCGATTAAGATTAATAATCATGAATTATTGTTCTTTTTTTAATCCATAATCATTATTAATTTAACTTCTTGAAATTTTTGATTATTAATGATTGCGATTACCAAATAATCGTGAAATAATCAGGACTATTTCAGATTAATGAAAAAAATCAGAAAAAATCAAAAAATAATCAAAAAAATAATCCCGATTAATTTTAGATTATTTTTGAATATTTTTGATTTTTTTTGATTATTTGATTTTTCCTGATTATTTTTGGGTTTTTTGATTTTTTTTGATTATTTTTGATTTGTTCTGATTTTTTTTATTAATTTTAATTATTATCAATTTGTATTTGAATAACATCGTTTTTCCAAAGTTTTCCAGTCCGTGGGACCGGCAACGGACAAGTGATTTCACCGGCCACCTGTGGTTAGGACCACCCCTCGTCAAACCACCGGCAATACTTTCGAGAGGCGAATTTTACATTGCGATGTCATAGGAAAGCACATATGGGCCCCTCGCTGTACTACATTTAATTATATTCAATTACAAATTGAAAATAATTAAAATTAATAAAAAAATCAGAACAAATCAAAAATAATCAAAAAAAATCAAAAAACCCAAAAATAATCAGGAAAAATCAAAAATAATCAAAAAAAATCAAAAATATTCAAAAATAATCTAAAAATAATCGGGATTATTTTTTTGATTATTTTTTGATTTTTTCTGATTTTTTTCATTAATCTAAAATAATCATGATTATTTCATGATTATTTGGTAATCGCAATCATTGATTAATATAGGTCATACAAAAATAATCATTAAATAATCACTATTTCACTCATAAGAAAAAAATAATCTGATTAATTAATCATTAATTAAATAATCATTATTTAACAGGTCTGTTCTCGCTCATACTGAGTATTAAAAGTATTAAAAGCGCAGGCTTGCATGCGACTTTCCGTCTTTACTTCGCCAGAGAAATGAAAGTGTAAATTTTTTATGCAAAGTAAACACGGACACCGACTTCGAAGGTGTAAAATTTGTGATCATTTTTTTAAGAATTTAAGAAAAGTGAATGTTGTCCTCCCTCTCACACTTTATGAGAGATTTACGTACTTTCCTTAAATGCGAATGTATTTACTGCACATCTGTGTATATCCCACTAAGGAGTACTCGGTTCAGTATCGACAAAAGCATATGAAATAGTTCAAAAGTTTGACAGGTTTATCATTCTGTCAAACCTGTTTTTTTTTTTTTAGAAGAAAAATGAAAGATACAAAATGTTGAGGAACGTATTACAAAAATTTTTAAACAGCGGCACAAAGGTAAGATGCATTCGTCTATTTTTATCCATCCATCCATACCAAAAAATCGATCTCTTCAGGTTCTATCAAGGCCCAATGTTGCACATTCAAATTCAATTGCGGTACAACAACCGAAAAGGAATATCCATTTGATACCAATGGTTGTTGAACAGACAGGACGAGGCGAACGTGCTTATGATATATTTTCCCGTTTATTAAAAGAACGTATAATCTGTTTGATGGGAACTATACATGATGATTTGAGTTCATTGGTGGTCGCTCAAATGCTGTTCCTACAATCGGAGAACGTCAATAAGCCAATTCACATGTATATTAATTCTCCAGGTGGTGTTGTGACATCCGGATTAGCAATTTATGATACTATGCAATATGTTAAGCCTCCAATTGCAACGTGGTGCGTTGGACAAGCTTGCTCGATGGGTTCTCTTTTGCTAACAGCTGGAGCGCCTGGAATGCGCTATTCATTACCAAACGCACGAATAATGATGCATCAACCGTCTGGCGGAGCACAGGTAATAGAATAGAGTACAATTTCTATTTGAGATTTTGATGTTCATTAAAAGGTGTTTAAATTTTGAAGGGTCAAGCAACGGATATTCAGATTCAAGCGGAAGAAATCATAAAACTGAAGAAACAATTGACGAATATCTACGTTAAGCATACGAAGCAGGATTATGAAACGCTCAGGAATTGCATGGAACGTGATAATTTCATGTCACCAGAAGAAGCGAAGGAATTCGGTTTGATCGATCATGTGCTCGAGCATCCACCAGAGACAATAATAGATTCGAAGATCGAAGAGACTATCTTAGGCAAACGTAGTGACGAGGCGGAACGTTTGGCTAATAAACGGGTGATTTAGGTCTAATAGATGATACATATTTATATATAACGTTGTGTATATTCAAACAGGGTATATGACGACAATACAGAAAAATCTTATTTCAGTTTATTTTTCGAAAATGTGTTGTTTTTATAAAGCGGTAGACGACAATTCATTTTGTTTTTTGTTTTTTGTTTTTTCATTTGGTGGCCATAATAGTTCAAACACAGTTTGGAGCAGAAAATTTATTGCATTATTCGCTTGTTTTTCGCTCCCAATTCGCTTCCATTCCAGCGTAGGTTTTTTTCTTTGATTTTTTTTTTTTTTTAACTTTCAAATAAATGCCTAGTTGTTTAGCTTTGATCCATGAAGATGTTGTCCATATTATTGGACATGGAGTCCTTCTGTACGTACTCGTATATTTTGTTCAGTTCTGGTGTATCCTTGATCGATTTTAAAAAGTCAACCAAATGCTGGTTTTTATCTGAAGAAAATGCGATAATGAATGGAAAATGTTTTTCAATTTTAATCTAGATATATGGATATATACCAGCTTTAGGGATTCGCGATAGTGCAGAAACCGCCCTTAACGCTGAACGTTTCAGCTCATCTTGTTTCTCGTACTCTTGTTTCACTGAGTTCGCTTTAACCTTGTGTGAGCAAGTGTCGCGCAGCTGTTGTACGAATTGATCCAATCCTTTTGGAAAGTAAAGAAGTCGATATTAAAATTGTACTGATCCCTAATGGTTCTTAACTCACGCATGAGAACAGCATCCGGGCACAGGACAGCAAGGCGCGCGGTCATTAAATATGTCAACATCTTAATATCATAATGATCACTTAGACCAGCTTGAACATGATCTAAAAATTGCATAACATCAACGCGATCCAAGCCCTGCTCCAAAAGCGTGTACATGCATTCGAAGGCGGCTTTTCGTATATCCAGACCATCGTCGACTGTGTGCTTAAAGGGGCCCATTTCCACTTCGCGTATTAGTTCGCTCTGTGTGAAAGAACAGTATTGAAATATAGTATTAATCATGGAAATGAATCTCTGTTCCGTTCCTATTCATCATCCACATTGTCCTTTCTCTGTATGCCTTACCTTGACTTTAGTCTCCGAGTACAGCCAGGGCAATAGGGTTGGCAATAGATCTCTTACGAGACTTGGTTTATTATGCACCGCGGAATTGAATGCGACTAATGCAACTCTTCTGACCGCTGGTTCGGGATCCTGCAGTGCGAAAAGGAATTCACCAATACTCTGTTTAAGCAGTATATCGATCGGTTGTGGTTGATCTGATATGGTGAATTTCACAGCTGAAACCACTACCGTACGCATTAGGGGACTCTGTGAATGTAATGCCTCTTGTAGGCGTGGCAAGAGTTCTTCCGGATTAACAAGAACTAATTTGCCGAGACATTCAGCAACAACATTGCGTGATCCTTCTTCGGTGCATTCACAATGCTTAAATAGTTGTGACCAAATTGATGGCAAAGAGGGCAGCAACTGAGCCAGTCCGTTCGGTGTTACCGACAATGATGAAATAACTTCTTTCAGTGAATGGAGCAACAAATATTGACGTTTCGGTTGCGCTTCGATTTCCTTAAGAATTAGTGGTAAATAATTTTGTAAACTACCAACAGAAACTGCTCCCAATGCATGGCTTGCAGCACTTTTTACATCCTCCGATGTAGCGCCGAAACATTCGATTATGGTCTGTGGTAAAGCCGGAATCGAGCTCAAATCGAAATGACGTCCGATTTCACCAATTGTCAGTAGACAGAAAACAAGTTGCGTATCATTGACCGAAGAACGTCGCTGTAAATCGCCGAGCAATTGTGTCGCCAGTGGAACTGCCTCATGCGGACATTTCAAGGTCAATGCTGCAATGCAGCGGGCCAGAGAATGATACGCTTGCTTGTGTAAATGCTCGGTTGGACTGTTGGAATTATTCTGATTGGAGGAATTTGTTGTTGCAGCCGAATTGCACAAAAGAACTGGTTCCATTAGTTTCTTTAGCAGTGAATGATAGTCTAGGCCGCGTAGATTTGTCTGAACGAGTGCCTGGAATAGCTCCAATGTGCAGCTAAGCGCAGTGCCCTGCAACAATGGCGACCGCACGAGCAACAATACGGATACTAAAAATTGCTCATGTATACCAATTAGTGCTTGTGGTTGCTTGTGTGCAGTTGTTGTCAACAAAGTCAAAGAATATTGCGCTACATGTAGATCGGAGTCTGAGACCAGTGGTGGTATTTCAGCAATAGCTTCTTGCAATAGTTGCGGTCCGAAAACATGCGCATAGTTCTCTACGAGTTTGGTTAGCAAATCCAAAGAGTGCAACTTGAGAGCACGTTGATTTTTACGCAAGAAAGATCCTAGAGCTGGTAGGACTTCGTTCAATATGGGCGATAAATCGATACGGAGTGGAGAGGCAGCAATCATGGTTAATGCCTTGACGCAGCTAAGTCTTGTTACTTCGTTCTTTAAACGTTCCAAGAATATTGGCAAGCAAGTATTCAATTCCGGTTGAAGTACATCACCCATATTTGAAATAATTTGACCCATGCATGCTATAGCACGCTCTTTAACCTCCTGATCGACATCAGTCGCCTTGAGTTTATGCAGCGTACACCCATAGACTTGGGAAACGAATGGTGTAACATTGAAAGGTGATATATTCGCATTACTCGGATCCAATGGACGCATGACCTTTACTAATTGTTGCAGAACGAGTAATGCTTCTGTAGCGATTTTATAGAATGGATCAAAGACTGCTTGTATGACCAACGGTACCAGAGATGGTATTTCTTCCTGAAAGAATTGCGGCTGATGTCCTTGAAGCAGCGAACAAACAAAGCCCAATGCATCAATTCTGATATTACTGGTCGAGTTCTTATCGAGCAGTGAGTAATGAATGCCGGGCATAACGCTGCTTAGGTATGGACCGAGTGCCCCCGGTAAAGCGTTCAATAATTCACGCAGCAAAAGGAAACAGTCTTGCCGTGTTTTCACCGATTTCTCACGCATTAGAGGCTCTATTGCTTTTATAATGAACGGTATTTGCTCCGATAGCAAAGCAATCGGTCCCGGAATTTGTTCCATGGAATCGGGATCGTGTGTTATATCATCAGTCTGGCGTGTATTCTTCAATAGAGCAATATATGCATGGAAAATATCTGATTTGACATTCTCTTCACGCTCTTTGAAACGTGAGATAAGAGCAGGACTGAGATTACGATAGAAGTCTTCGATTAATTCATGACGTGTGGCGATAATGGCCTCCAGGCATTTGGCTGCTGATCGTCGTACTTTCCAACTCATATCATCGTCGTCACTGTATTCCTCGCTATCATCGTATTCTTCCTCTTCGGTATCCATCGCAACACCGCCGTTACCATCGTCGGTCTCGTAGTTGTAGTTAGGATCGTATGTTATATATTTGAGGCAGATTTCCAGTATCTAATTGTGGAAGATTGTATATGAAAATCGGATATATTATATGGACTTGGATTTCATCAATTTATACCATTGGAATGTGCGGGTGAATCGCTTCCGGACAGCGTAAAATAAATGCTTCACATGCTTGCAAGCAGAATTCGCGAAGCTCATCGTCCTCTTGTTGGCTGTATTGCTTTAATAGTATCATTACACGTTCTATATGTCCCGATAGACGATGTCCTGCCTGACGACTGTACACATGTATAAAATAATTAGATAATTGCTGGAATTCCACTAGCTGAAAGTCATAATTCTCACCAAATGGATGCCAAGCATTGTATATATGTGCGCACAGCACCCTGATTCGGTGGATTCTCCAGACCACTCAGTAATTCATCAATAACATTGTTGTAGGCATTATTATTTGCTAAAGTCAAGAGATGAGATAATGCAACGATTGTACGTTTTCGTACTGCTTGACGTGATGATGCCAATTGTGGCATCAAAGCTTTCAATATAGTGCTATGGAATGGCACCAGAAAGTCACCAAAACGAGAAAGCAAATCGGCCAGAATATCAAGTGCCTCAAGCTTTACCGAAACATCTTCCTAAAATTCATAAATCAAATACACTTTTCGAAAGGCGTTCCTATTGTTTTTTTTTTAAACCATTCCATTTATACCTTCTCAATGGCACTGCTCAATTTACCAGTTATACGTTGACAGACATTTGTGGCCAATGCATTCGACGCCTGAGGCAGTTCCGAAATAACCGTCTTCAGTCCAATGCTGGATATGTCACGCAACTGTTCAACATTCGAAATCATATTCGCACACAACGAGTCGACAATTGTCTCCACTTGCGTCTGCTTGACTTTGTTCACCAACGGACCAAGACACTTGACAGCCAAATTCTGTACTTCTCCATTTTTATCCTCCAGCAATCGAAGTACCATTCGTACAACTTTCTTCTCCGAATCATCGTCCAATTTAATGCTATCCTTTTGTAGCTCCGTCATAAGATCATTCGTTGCCATAAATCGAAAATCCTTGTCGCAGGATGTCATCTGCCATAAAATATTTTCAATTATCACAAAAATCCCACAATTTTCTTCAGGATCATACCTTTTCCAGCAGATTCGCTATTTGGTATTGATGAGTTGCCATTTTTCCGGCCTTTTGTATGTATATGACTATATATTTTGGAATTGCCGACAGAAAAACGAATGACCGAAAGCCGAATTCAATTCTAATCGAATTAAATAACAAAGCCAAAGGAAGAACACTTTGTTCGTCCAATATGCAGGGTCGTTCTGCACGGGAACGTCTAAAATTTCTTGAATTAAAAATAGTCACAACTTTAATTCTTTCAACTTCTTTCAATTAGTGGTGACAGTTTATCGATACTGCCAATGATCAACGATTTTCGATATTATCGTTATTGTCTACCGATGTAATTTGGCTTGTTTTCTTCGGACTTTACATGTAAAAGTACAATTTTTCTCCTTTATCGGCGAGGAAATTCTTCGCGAATACCGAAAACTTTAAAATCATCAAGGCTATCGATGATGCTCTATTATCTGAAAAGCCACCACGGACGGTCGCACAGAAGCTATCGTCCGCAATCGATAGTTTGCCACCATTGATTAAGTTATCTACACGCCAATCCAGTGCTGCAAGTTTGAGGGAATTTTCCCTCCATTCATGGTTCTTTTAGATGATTGTGAAAAAAAGGGAATTTCTCTGTTCATCCCTGAAGGGCTGTACGCTGTTAAAGTAAATGCGAACGGAGTAAAGGGCTCATTCTTTTGAGCAAAGTAAGTCAGAGGTGAGTTTCCGGAAATCCACTGTGAGAAATTTTTGATAATTTTAATAATTTTATATGTTTGCATGCGTTGAGTATTTGCAGGAATTTCCTCGTTATTGGAACTCATGCATTTTGCTATATAGGATGTTAGGAGATTTGCATCAAGGATAATTTAATGAGCTTTTAAAGGACTTTAAAGGACGATGAGCCTCGTCTAAAACAGACCTGCACACAGTCGGCAGAGCTTCACATACAAGCAAACAAAAAGCTTTGTTATTTTTGTGTATGTATTGTTGAACATTCAGAATTCACAAAGACTGAGATCGCCACACCTGTCGCTGCTAAACGAAAGCTTTCGTTCATACACGCTATACGTGTAAGAGCATTTACCCGCGGGTAAAAGCTGTGCAGGTCCGTTCTAAAATAAGGCCTATTACAAAGGTCCCCGGGGGAAAATTTAAAACGCCTGCAGCACTTTGCCAAATTAGTATACTTTTCCCAAAATCGATACCATTATTAAGAGAGTGATTTTTAAATTTTTGGCCGTTATCGATGTTTTTAAAGCTATCGATTGCTGGTTTCCGCCAGTGATGCTGCTGTATACTTTTTATGTGAGGATGTATATTGGTACATTTTGTTTGAAAGTAGGTGCAGTTATATATCAGAGCCAAGCAGGGTTGCATTATCAATTAAAACTTTTCATAGCATGGGGATTGTGTGATGATAATTTAAACATATTTAAAAAAAAAATAAATAAATAAAAAAACAAATAAAAATATAAAAAATATTTATGAAAAAAAATGAAATTTTGTTTTATATAAGTATGTGTATATACGAGGTCTTTGCCGTAGTTGGTCGATATTCCAACTTACGAAGCGAGAGGCCCTGGGATGGACTCTCAGCTGAGGTCGTGGATGTTTTCATTGCTTTTTTTTTTTAAGGACATCTGGACGGCCTCTGTTCCGTAGTTGGTTGAGATACCAATTTACGAAGCGAGAGGCTCTGGGTTCAACTCCCAGCTGAGATCGTGAATGCTTGTGTCGTTTTTTCTATTTCTGTTTTTCTTCGTTTTCCCCTTTATTCATGGTATCACAACGGACCCATGTAAGGCCTAAGCGTGTTACCCTTGGTGGAAGCGACATTAACCTAACCTAACACTAGGTACGTATACGTATATTTTTTATTTTGCCCCTTTTTTGAAGAAAAACCCATCGAATACATGCATATTTATATTTCTTTGTCTATTTATAGAATGTTAGGCTCTTATTATAAATAGCAACTTAATATTGATAATTGACAAATAGCAACTGTCAACTTGAACTCGGTATTATATTTGTCACTTAGTAGATAGCTAATAAATTTTTTTTGATGAGCTGTCAACTAAACTCTTGCAGTTGAAAGCTCGAATGCTTAGTAGGAAATGCCCAAAAGTATTTAAATTTTTTGTTTAATTGACTTATTTTAAATAGTTATTTTAAATTACTTAGATATTATAGAGCAAAAAAAAAAAAAAATACATAAGTAATAAAAGTGAGCTAGCTAGAAAGGAGAGCTGATGGAAAAAGATGAAAGGTGGGAGAGCAATGCTATCATTCTTAATAATCTTGGAGCTCCATATACCAACTTTTGTTATATTTCTTTATGAAAACCTCCCCTTTGCCACGCCCATGTTTCCAATTTTTTTGAATTCTAATCGGAGGCTTAAATATACGCTCAAATTCGAAGTTTCATTGAAATATTTCGAAAAAGTGAGCTTTTGGAGCAGTTTTGAGATTTTTATGACAGACCCTGGTCTTGGTGGTACCCTTAATAATGGACCTATGAAAGAAATTTTGGAAAGGATGTTTATGGTGTAGGAGGCAATTTTCGAAAAACGCCCTTCTGCCACGCCCACTTTTCCAATTGTTGGAAATTACATTAATTGCCCTAAGATATGTGCAAATGTCAAATTCAATCAAAATATCTTGAAAAACTCAGGTTTTAGAGCAGTTTTTGTGATTTTCATAACAGACCCTAGTACTGGAGGTACCCCTAAAAATGGTCCGATCGGGTCTATTCTCGAACTTGTTCTTACTCATGTCCTCGTGAGCACGTATACCAAATATTGTCAAGATAGCTCAACTCCTTCGATAGGAAAACTGTATACAACAGACAGACAGACAGACAGACGGACAGACAGACGGACATGTCTAAATAGAATCTCCTGGTGACGCTGATCATTTCTATATACACTTTGTATGGTCTATCTCGACTCGTTCTGGGTGTTACACACAACCACACAAACGCAATATACCCTCGACAAAGAGTGTGTCGTGTATAAAAAGAGTCATATTTTGAATTTCCCGGTCTCCTAGTCTTGTTTTCATTTGTTAGATTTGTCAAAACAAATTTCAAATTTTTTGTCAAAAGCACAATCAGTTGCTTTCAAACTGTGAAATTCACTCACAACCGATAATTTTTTTTTCCACTCAACCTTATACCATATAAATTGATAGGTGATATCTACTGTTGACAAGTATCAATCGTTTGATAGTTGATGAATTATAATAAGGGCCTTAGAGTTTTCTACCATTACGTATACGTCTTTTCTCACTGACTTTCTCCTTTCTCTCAAGTTTTACTTTCTTCCAACCACTGATGAAACTTTTATCGCTAATACATTGTTGTAGACAATTTAACCCCTCTCATCCTTATAGTACTCCATCAACTGCATAAAAATTAAAGGGCGACTGAGCTTAAAAAACGGAAACGTGCTCTTGCGAGAAATTAATTCCCGTATTCTCCATTAATAAGGCTACTCCGTCAGTAATGAAGAAGACGAGGACAAGTTGCCTGTCCGTCGCATGCATAGGAATACAAATGCGAAAAAACTGCAGCATGACATTCAGCGTCGCAATGAAATGAACCGTACAACCGGACAGTGGCGAGTGTGAGAAACGTGTTCAGGATTACAATTAAACCAGAAATCGTTCGTGGTCTCACAATAATTGCTTGCCAAACCTATTCAAATCGATAGAAACTAAAGCTGATGAATGTACAGGACGCTGCAGATCAAAGTAAAAGCCATCATATACCCATATGTATACATATGTATAGTATGTATAAACATACATAAACATATCGAGACATACACGCCGGACTGCAAATTGAGACTAGTGCTGATGAAAATTTGTGCGTAATTAGGGGGAGTACCGGACATTTTCAGTGAAGCGGAAGGACATAATAATCGCTCCAAGCAATTTAATGTTCGAACTTCCAAGAGGGTGTTTTCGAAAAACTTCGGGGGAATGTTTGCCAAAAGCAAGAAGTCGCTTAAGAAAATATTAGAGAATGAGCGATAGTTAAACATAGAGAATAATGAAGGCCGGAGGAGGACACTGCAAAGTCCTAATTTTATTCATCACATCGTCTAATTTTTTCTGTTTTACAATTCAACTAAATCTTAATAGGACTTTCAGGATCAATCCTTACGATCTATTGAAATATGTATCTTAATATTATGAAGTTTAGCCAGACAATTTCCATTCAGATAGAGAATTTTCTGATATTTTCTTTCTTATTTTCGGTGAATTTCATTATGAAATTATTTAACTCAGCTGGTGGCTTACGAACATTTGGTCCGAAGTGAAAAATTTGCGAGGGAAAAATCTGGAGAATGATGAAATATATGAGGTAATGTCACCTATTGTCCTAATGTCACCTATACCATTCGTTAGTCGATATACCTAGGCAGTTTTCCATGGTAGTAGATCCTCAAAATGTGGTTTATAAAAGAAAATATTTGATTTTGAAAAAAGGGTAGAATTTTTGGAGAAAATGAAAAATGCAACCTTGGGTGGACCATCCGAGGAAAATTAAAAAAAAAAAAACAAAAAAAAAACGGTCGAAAAGTTCAAAAAAACCCCATAACTACAAAAGTTTTTGAACTGAGCATCAGAGTCAGTGTCTTTATCCGAGTCACAATACACTCAAGTTACTGTTGACGTTTTGCAGTGAAGTTGGCTATAATATTAATTTGAAATTTCAACTGTCACAACATAGCAAACATTCAAGTGGTCCACTCCAAGTGACAGTCGACTTAAGGTTACCTTACCCTACACATATAGAGAACTTTTTATGAATCAGGCTTAAAAGCTTGTTTCGTTATTTGATGTGTGGAAAATACACCTTGGACCATATAGTTCTATAGGTCTTAAGGCATTTAGAGAAATTTTTGTTTTTAACGTAACAGCAGGGTTAATTATGCATGCTCGTAGATATTGGTTATCATAGATTTAACTCATCATAGGTCACTTCATCCACCCTTATCTGTGAGAGGTCTTCGTTCGGATTTAGGCGATTGTATGCAAAACGCACAATTTCCATTTCTATTCCCAATTCTGGTTTTAATTTGAATTCCGTTCCGTTGATTGCCCTCTCGTAATTATGAAGAAGCATGTCCGTTAAGCACCCAAAGCCATGCCGTGCCATGTGTGCTGCTCGCCGCATGTTGGAATCGGACATCATGTCATTAATAATTCCTCATTTCTCTTCTTGCTGTCATACTCATTCGATGATTCTGGATGTGTATCCTCCACTCCACTCCATCCATTCAAATGAAATTTATTTTCGCTCATTCCTTTTTCGCACACACATTTCTTTCCGTTTTGGTGCACCCGAATTTGCGTTCCAGAAATTATGAGATGCTAATGCGAATTTAGTTGAACTGCTGTGTCCTTGGGTGTTGATTATCGAGAATAGTTGGGTGAGGTTTTCGGTTTTTCTGATTGAAACAAAGATTATTGGTATTAGATGTATCGACTTTTATTCTCCGGCAATACTTTCGGGATTTGCTAATGACCAAAGAAAATTCGTTAGTAGCTTTGCTACGTAAAAGAGAAGGCTTATAAACGCTTCTTTGTTTAGCATATTACCCCAAGGAATAAGCATATATAAGAATTAGGCTCGTTTGCTACTGTCCTGATTAAAGTTATCGGTCCGAAAAAAAAAAAATTGTATGAAAATGTTGACCTTTTGAAAGAATAGACACCAGATCAAACGAAACGAAACCGAAACAAAACGTTTTCAAAAACAACAGTCCATTGTGCCTTATGACAGCGAACACACCAAATTAGTGAAAACGAAACGGGTTTGACTAAGAAAGGAAAGGGGTTTCTCTTGACTGACGAAACGAAAACGTTTTGTTTCGTTTCGGTGGATCCGGTGTGTTCTCAGCCTAACCGGGGGCCTTAGTAATAAAAATAAAATATTTTTCATGAGTTTTAAACCATAAAACAAAGACTTTAACACGCTAATTCGTGGCTACGGAATTTTTTCGAACAAATTACCAAAAGAAAAACCGAAATTAATCTTATCTGAACTTTTCATTGACATAAGAGGGTAAGGGTTTAGTGGGACACTTTATGAAATGGTTTCAAAAGACCGATTTTTTTTCTTTGGTTTAATCGTTAGATGATAATTGCAAAGTTTCAAAGTCGAACTCCGAATACTTTTGGAGATATAGTTTTTAGAATTTGCTCACTCTCAGTCATGCCAGTAAGTCCCCTAAAGTTTGAAGCCCGTTTTCTCACAACCGCGTTTTTAGCTTCAATCCTCACAAAAGGAAAAAAAAAAACGATTGAAACAATTTTCAAAAATTAATACATTGTACTCTCTCTTAAACGGACACCTACGGAACTGAAAAAGTATGTCCGCTTATGAGGAAACTATTTGAGAAGCACGACCGGCTGAGCATTCCCTAGTTTTCGCAAGTGTCCGCTTAAGAGGAGCGTCCCCAAGGAGAGAATATACTGTATTCATTTCGTAGCAAATTGGACCCAAAAGTGCATGAACCGCAAAAATTTATGAACATTTAAGTTTTTTTTAATAAAAGCAACAGAGCAAAAACCTATAGTTTGTTTGCTCCATGCATTTGAGACAAGCCAGCTGATTAATTTGATATATAATTTGTATGTTTCCGACCCCGAATCCAAACGATATCGTGTGGACGAGACTACTCTTTTAAAATCAGCCTCGGGCGATGTTCAATATGTCCCCCATTTTGAATTTTTCTAGCAAACATGGAATTTTTTTCTTAACTTCAGACTTATATCCTGTATCTTTTCTTGCTGTTGTTGTATTTACAATAAAAAGTATAAAGCTGACCAGTTTCCCTAGCGTTTCATAAATTGACGGTTGGGTCAAGACATTTTTCAGAGGAATGAGCTTGGACACTTTACCAGCATTTTTTCATTGCTTTTCACTACTTTTTCGTCCTTTTTTGGTGCATTTTTATCCGAGCTTTACTGATTATATACAAATATTTTATTAAAGTTCTTCAAATTGGATTCAGCAGATCGAAATGTTCTATAAACCTGAGGCCAGGTGATATTTCCGATCCGGTGCAGTCAAAACTTTTAGTATAATTTCAGCTTTTTATACTCTCCAAGTGTATTGTATGAAATACTCATCGTAAGCTAATTATATGAGTCTCTTTTTCATGGGTTGAGAATTTTCCCCTTGAATGTATGCTAATGTCCTTCGTAAAGGTCTTACATATGTTTCTATGTTTTGCCATCACTCTAATGAGTCTTTCGACTTGTTGGACAGAATCAAAGCGAAAGTTTTTTAAAAGTATTTTTCAAATTTATCTGAAAAATAATTTCCAAGCCCGAAGTCCCTTTTATGATATTCTGAATGAAATTACTGTTTATAATGGATTCATAATGACTCTTCAAAGAATTTCTCTTCCAAAAATTGTAATGAGTTAAACAGAAACCAAAAACATTTCTGGCCTTTTAATAATAACAAAGTTTTTTTTTTAGTTGGTGAGCATGCCGAAAGTTTTGACCAAGCATCGCAAGGGACACATTTGACCCCTTCCCCCTTTCATTTTGGCTTTTAAATAAATATTTTTGATAGCAAAAACTCTTTGTGTGGGAATCAGTAGTTGCTTGTTAATCCTTTGGCTAGGTAATTTCTTTCTTTTGGAGATACCTATGTAGAAACATTAAGACGTGGGTTAAGAACTTTTAATGAAAACTTTCCCATTAACAATCAATACAGGACGAAAATGAGGCATTGTTCCATTTCCAATTAATCATTCTCGCATTAACCCTTTTCTATGTTTACACAAAAGCAAACACATGCATATCTAAATGTATGTATGTATTCCTTTATTATTTTCTTTTTCGTATTCATTTTCATCTTCTAACTCTCTATCTGCGAGAAAAATGCCATAATTAAGCGTATGTCATCATTTCTTTGTAAATTAGATGACCTCAGAACGGCGGAAACGATCGAAGGGTAGAGGCGGCAGCCACTGACCGTACAACAACCCCCATAAAGAGTCAATAACATTCAGCCCGGAGCATTTTTGCATCGACGGCATTGAAAAGGTTCGAGCGTTGTTAGTTCGTCTACATGCAAAATTCTTGGTCATTAACCCGATTTTGTAAATGGGGGATGCGTTGCCAAGAGCAACTTTGCCTGCCACCCACGCAATCCATCTCAGCACAGCGAAAAAAAGAAAGAAAAATGAAAAAAAATTCTTTTGTTCTTTTCGAAAATTTCTCAATTAAATCACGAGATGCTTCAAAACGGAAAATCGTTTTTCAACGTTGGTACATACATACGAACATACATATATGTATGTTCGTACTTTTCAACCCTTAGCGCGGTCATCATTTCATCGGACGGATAATATTTCGGATAATTCAATCGAGCTGAGCTTACTTAAAATGCAAAAGGAACGCCATTTTAAGCGAAGAGAATTTTTGTTAATGAATCCACACGCGAGGCCATAGAGTTAATGAATGAGACGCATGTTCATTCAAAGAGAGGGTTGATGCAAAAGGGTTGCATGACGTCGACGCTTACAAAAGGGTTAAACAAGTGTAAAGCAACAATGAACTGAACTCATCAATCATAATTGCTTTCAGCTGAGTCATTTTCCTTGAGGATTGTTTTTCTTTTTCTTCTAACTAGTGTGAATGATTAATGCCTATAAAAGTGGGAGGCAAAGGGTTAACATACTTATAATAACATATTTCTGGCCTCGACATGAAGATTTAGAGAAGCAAAATTTAAATTAAAGTGTAATAAGTAAAGACAGACGATTTCGTGAAAATTATGTGCAAGCATTTTTCTTCGGGGAAATTCAACACCTGGTTTACAATAGCGCAGGAAATCATGTAAACATGTCGAAATGCGCTTTTAATTGTAAGTGGTTCCAAATGTTAGCGTGTGCTGAATATTTGCAGGATTTCCTGCGCTATTGGAAACACCGGCACTAGTCCCTATTCTGACGCTGGAGAAAAATTTCGAAAAAATTGCATCCCGGCTGGAAATCGCCTAGAGAAATCTAGTTACTAGCTAGGGCCTTGCTAGTGCCTAACTAGCGTCTAGCTGGATTTGCTCAACTAGATAAATCTAACCTGGCGCTAGCTAGAACCTCTCCTGTAAGGGCGATGACTAGAATAATCTAGACAGGGCCTAGCTAGTTCTCTCTAGGTAAAGCCCGGACAGCAAACTCTAGCATGGCGCTAGCTAGCGCCTAGCTAGATTCGCCCGACTAGATAAATCTAGTCCGGCGCTATTTAAGCGCTAGCTAAAGCCCCCGTAGGGGCGATGACTAGAATAATCCAGACAGGGCCCAGCTAGTTTTCTCTAGGTAAGGCCCGGATAGAAAACTCTAGCCTGACGCTAGCTAGCGCCTAGCTGGATTAGCTCAACTAGATAAATCTAGTCTGGCGCTAGTTAAGCGCTAGCTAGGCCACCCCTGTAGGGGCGATGACTACACCGAAAAATTTTTGCATCGTTGTTTCTACGATAGGAAGACATAGAAAAATATAAATGAATCTACGTAAAATACAATAAGTTTTACTGTAAATCCAATAGTTTCTACTGTGGAAGAATTATGTCCATCATAGATTTTACGATGGAAATATCATAGAATCTACGATGAAAATGTCATAAAATCTACGTAAAATACAATAAGTTCTACTGTCAATCGTGACTCTGAGATAGCGTAGGGGATGCGTGCTATGCTCTTGATCCCAGGGTCCGAGGTTCGATTCCCGGCACAGGCGAAACGGAATGTAATGTTCCAAGCCTAGCACTGGTTTTTCAAAAATCGCATGTTAGGGGCCACACTACATAAAAAAAGACATACACTCACACAAACACAAGAAAACCTCCTTGGTATCACAATGGGCCGATTAACGGCCTAAGTGGCAGCCACTTCAACCTACCTACCTACTGTGAATCTAATAGTTTCTACTGTTTCCCACTTTTATTGATATAATAAAACTAGCAAGCTCAAATCATATCTCGCGATGGCGTAGTTGAAGTGTGCTAGATTTGTAATCGGGAAAGTCCGAGTTCGAACCCCGCCGCAGGCCAAAGAATTAGTTGAAAAATGGAAAATAAAACAGGCATGTAAATTTTAGTGCAGAATTGCAGAGAAACTAAAAGTTGGACGCGAACCCAATGAAACAAGTTGCTTTCGTCGGGCCTTCCAAAACGTCACGGACGACAAGCTCTTTCAAGAAATTCCTATAGAATTTTATTTTTTATTTTTTTAAGCATAAAAAGATTGGTAAAATCTTTTATTTCTCAGTTTTTTAAATAATGTAAATGTTAAAATATCTACTTTTCCAAAAAAAAAAACAAAAAAAAACCTCGCTGGAGCAGGGATCGAACCCGCCGACAAGAATTTACTAGCCGGGCGCTAGCTAGAAATAACTAGCCGGGCGCTATCTAGCCAAAGCATTAACAAACTAGGAAGGCGCTACCTAGACTTTACTAGCTAAGCCCAAGATATAAACTAGCTAGGGCCTAGCTACCGCCGAGATAGAATTTGCAGCCGGGATTCCATGGGATTGAAAGGAAAAGAAGAAAAATTTTTTAGCGAAACATGCTTATCTTTCTAAACATTATTTGAATCCTTCTATATACTTTTGTTCGAGCGTGGTCGTTTTGTAGAGTGAACGCCTTCTGCCACAACACAACGTAATCGGGGTTGTGTGGTGTTCATCCGGTGCGCTGTCTAGAATTTCGGATACTTTGTAAGCTTATGGTAGGCTGTTCGCCTACAATCTCGTATACTTTGTAATGTATTGGTAAACGGTTCTTCTTCAATCTCGTTTACTTTGTATGCTTTTGGTAGGCAGTTCGCCTACTATATCGTATACTTTGTAAGCTATTAATAGGCAGCTCGCTTACAGTCTCGTATACTTTATAGGCGGTAGGCACTGTTGGCCGCTGGGTAGTTTTGTGCGGCCGGCACTGGACATCAATGATGTAAATCAATACAATGGTAGACTCTTTTGACCGATCGTATACATAATATGTATGTTCGTACTTTTCAACCCTTGGCGCGGTCATCATTTCATCGGACGGATAATATTTCGGATAATTCAATCGAGCTGAGCTTACTTAAAATGCAAAAGGAACGCCATTTTAAGCGAAGAGAATTTTTGTTAATGAATCCACACTCGAGGCCATAGAGTTAATGAATGAGACGCATGTTCATTCAAAGAGAGGGTTGATGCAAAAGGGTTGAATGACGTCGACGCTTACAAAAGGGATTAAACAAGTGTAAAGCAACAATGAACTGAACTCATCAATCATAATTGCTTTCAGCTGAGTCATTTTCCTTGAGGATTGTTTTCCTTATTCTTTTTTTTTATCTACTTTATCTAAAGGGCAAGGTTACTATAAACTAGTTGCTGAATGATTAATGCCTAATTAAATAAGTGGGAGAGCAAAGGGTTAACATACTTATAATAACATTTTTCTGGCCTCGACATGAAGATTTAGAGAAGCAAAATTTAAATTAAAGTGTAATAAGTAAAGACAGACGATTTCGTGAAAATTATGTACAAGCATTTTTCTTCGGGGAAAATCAACACCTGGTTTACAATAGCGCAGGAAATCATGTAAACATGTCGAAATTCGCTTTTGATTGTAAGTGGTTCCAAATGTTTGCGTGTGCTGAATATTTGCAGGATTTCCTGCGCTATTGGAAACACCGGCATTAGTCCCTGTTCTGACGCTGGAGAAAAGTTTCGACAAAATTGCATTCCATGGGATTGAAAGGAAAAAGAATAACAAATTTTTCCTAAACATGCTTATCTTTCTAATCAAATTCAATTGTTGTACATTATTAGATTCCTACTATATACTTTTGTTCAAGCGTGGCCGTTTTGTAGAGTGAACGCCTACTACCTAGAGCTGGGAAACTATCGATAGTCGGCACCATCGATAGCCACCGATACTATCGGCTCTGACCATCGATAGTTTTCGATACTACCGAAATATTAAATACAAAAACAGGATACTGTGTTAGGGATCTCAGACGTTCCGACCGTAGCCAAGTTGTACGTAAAGTTAGCACGTCTGAGATCCCTATGAGACATTTCAGAAATACATCAATTTTGTCACCTGTGGACGCACGGGGAAATGAGAAATGCTCACAATATGCTTCAGGCTGGATTTTAGACTCGATCCATACCATATGACAATCACTTGAAATGCATTTTGATTTGATAGTAAGCCAAGGTGTATTTAACAAGGAGATATCAATATTACAACAACAACAAAAATCTGTAACTAAACTGTCAAATTATATGAAATTTTTTGACTTTTTAGTTCCTTGCAACAACAAAGCAATGTGTTTGTTTTGGATTTGTTGTTATTGTTATAATATTGATATCACCTTGTTAAATACACCTTGATAGTAAGCGTGTTCGCTAAAGAAGAAATATGGGCTGTTTTTGCTACATTTCTCGGCTATCCTTCACTGAAAAATTCGTTGCATGGATTGGATGTGCAAAGAAATTCCTGTTATATAAATATATGAATCACTTCGATAGTCGATAGTCAAAAAACCATCGATGGTGCCACCGATATATGAAACCATCGATAGTACCTTCGATAGTATCGATAGTTTCCCAGCTCTACTACTACCACAACACAACGTAATCGGAGTTGTGTGGTGTTCATCCGGTGCGCTGTCAACAATCTCGGTATACTTTGTAAGCTATTGGTAGGCAGTTCACCTACAATCTCGTTTACTTTGTAATGTATTGGTAAACGCTTCACCTTTAATATCGTATACTTTGTAAGCTTTTGTAGGCAGTTCACCTACAATCTCGTTATACTTTGTAATGTATTGTAACGGTTCTCGCTTCAAGTCTCGTATACTTTGTAAGCTGCGTAGGCTCAACTAGAATTCGTTGTATTTGTAATGATGGTAAACGGCTTCCACCTTTAATATCGTATACTTGAAGCTATTGGTAAACGGACTCCTAATCAACTGTATACTTTGTAGTAGGGATTCCAAAAAATGTAGCACACAAGCCATCCGGATTTCGAGATTCATAAATTTTCAATTTTCGGATCCGTGATCGTCCGGGATTAAAGAATGCTTAAAACAGATTGGTAAATCTTTTAAATTTCTTTTTATTTATGCTATGTTTCATATTAACAATAATAAAAAAAAAAAAAAAATAAAATTCCGTGTATTTGAGCATAACAGCTGAATCATGATGAAATTTTTTATCTGATAGTTCCCTGACACAGCCCCAAAAAATACTACTTGTTTCGCTTTGCTTACCAAATTTTTCACCTAAAAAACCTTAGATTTTATTTACTTAATTCCATATAATAGCTGGAATTACCGCCAATAGATCTTGGCGACTGGATTTAAAGGTTTAAAATATAAAAATCGATTTTCTCTACAAATCAAATTATTTTCTAAATCCGTTTTTGACTTCGTTTACACCAAATCGAGCTGTCAAAGTGTGAGGGAATTGTACCTACTTTGAACAACACTGATACGTAAAACAGTAGTTTGTTTAATGTACTAACGTACAAAAATAACATTCGGTATAGATTTTTTATGTCCACTAAGTAAATGCAAAAATCCCCGGGTACTAACAAGATAATCGGATTTCGGTAGAAAACCCGGGATCCCGGGATCCCGCATTGGACCCATTTGTAAGCTATTGTTAGGCAGTTCGCCTACTATATCGTATACTTTGTAAGCTATTAATAGGCAGCTCGTTTACAGTCTCGTATACTTTATAGGCGGTAGGCACTGTTGGCCGCTGGGTAGTTTTGTGCACATGCGAGTGTCGCGTTGCTTCCAGCTTGTTTTGCGGCCGGCACTGGACATAATGATGTAAATCAATACAATGGTAGACTCTTTTGACCGATCGTGTCAAAAAATTGATAGAAACCCCTCGATTTTCCCCGAGTTCTCATGATTTCTAAAAATTTTCGTCCAGTGTTTCAGTTTCAAGAGCCTTAAAAGAGTATTTTGTCGACGTAAACTTTACAACAAGAGAGCTCCGTTCTCCTCGCATCAGAATTTTATTTCTTTTTTTTTTCTCTACATTTGTAAAAGAAGCGAAACGAAAAACAAATAACAATTTTGCTACTTGTAGTTTCCGCAAATATTTATTCGTGACGACTGAGAAACTGAATAAATTTTGATGTAAAAAATAAAACAGAGCGAGAGGATGAAGGCGAGAGATGGAGGGAGAGGAATGAGAAATACATCAATTTTGTCACCTGTGGACGCACGGGGAAATGAGAAATGCTCACAATATGCTTCAGGCTGGATTTTAGACTCGATCCATACCATATGACAATCACTTGAAATGCATTTTGATTTGATAGTAAGCCAAGAGTGTATTTAACAAGTGAGATTATCAATATTACAACAACAACATAAAATCTGTAACTAAACTGTCAAATTATATGAAATTTTTTGACTTTTTAGTTTCCCTTGCAACAACTAAAGCAATGTGTTTGTTTTGGATTTGTTAGTTATTGTTATAATATTGATATCACCTTGTTAAATACACCATTGATAGTAAGCGTGTTCGCTAAAGAATGAAATATGGGTGTTTTTGCTACATTTCTCGGCTATCCTTCACTGAAAAATTCGTTGCATGGATTGTGTATGTGCAAAGAAATTCCTGTTATATAAATATATGAAATCACTTCGATAGTCGATAGTCAAAAAACCATGCGATGGTGCCATCCGATCGTATGAAACCATCGATAGAACCTTCGATAGTATCGATAGTATTACCCAGCTCTACTACTACCACAACACAACGTAATCGGAGTTGTGTGATGTTACAAATCCAGGTGCGCTGTCAACAATCTCGGTATACTTTGTAACTATTGGTAGTGCAGTTCACCTACAATCTCGTTTACTTTGTAATGTATTGGTAAACGCTGTCACCTTTAATATCGTATACTTTGTAAGCTATTAGTAGGCAGTTCACCTACAATCTCGTTTACTTTGTAATGTATTGGTAAACGGTTCTCCTTCAATCTCGTATACTTTGTAAGCTATTTGGTAGGCAGTTCAACTACAATTCGTTTACTTTGTAGCATGTGAATTGAGTAAAGCTTCACCTTTAATATCGTAACTTCTGTAAGCTATGGTAACGGTTCTTTAATCTCGATACTTGACATAGGATCAAAACAATGCAAAATGCCATATTCCGATTTCGATTAAGAAGTTATTCAATCCCGGAGATCGATCGGTCCGGATTAAGAAAATGCTTACAAACGAACTAAATTGTCAAATTTTGAAATTTATTTGAGCTATGTTTCAGTTACACCATTCAAAAAAAACAAACAATTTTTGTTTCTCAGATTATGTTGATGTCATAAATGCTGATATCAGTGATGTTAAATCCTTGATTACTGATATTCGCTAACAGAAGAAATCACTACTGTTTCCTTGCTACACAATTTTTCGGCTATCCTTCGATTGATTTACTATATTCCGTTGATCATAGACTGGAATTGACAAAGAAATTGGCCTGTCGTATTTTAAAGGTTAAAATATGAATCGATTCTTCCAAAATATCGATCCGTCACAAAACAGCGTCATCGTATGGAATGCCACCGATATTATGAAACACTCAGATAGTACCTTCGTAGTATCGATAGTTTCCCAGCTCTACTAACTACCACAACAACAATCGTAATCGGAGTTGTGTGGTGTTCATCCGGTGCGACTGTCAACAAATCTCGGTATAACTTTGTAAGCTATTGGTAGGACAGTTCAAACTCAACTGTTTACTTTGTAGATGATTGGTAAACCTCTATTCGTATTGACCATTTGTAAGCTTTTGGTAGGCAGTTCGCCTACTATATCGTATACTTTGTAAGCTATTAATAGGCAGCTCGCTTACAGTCTCGTATACTTTATAGGCGGTAGGCACTGTTGGCCGCTGGGTAGTTTTGTGCACATGCGAGTGCTCGCGTTGCTTCCAGCTTGTTTCTGCGGCCGGCACTGGACATCAATGATGTAAATCAATACAATGGTAGACTCTTTTGACCGATCGTGTCAAAAAATTGATAGACACCCCTCGATTTTCCCCGAGTTTCAGTCTCATGACACTGATTCTAAACAATTTTCGTCCAGTGTTTCAGTTTCAAGAGCCTTAAAAGAGTATTTTGTCGACGTAAACTTTACAACAAGAGAGCTCCGTTCTCCTCGCATCAGAATTTTATTTCTTTTTTTTTTCTCTACATTTGTAAAAGAAGCGAAACGAAAAACAAATAACAATTTTGCTACTTGTAGTTTCCGCAAATATTTATTCGTGACGACTGAGAAACTGAATAAATTTTGATGTAAAAAATAAAACAGAGCGAGAGAGATGGAGAGAGAGCGAGAGATAGAAAGGGAGAGGAATGGAAGAAAATAAAAGCGAAATTGAAATTGAATGCTCAAGAAGGACGATGTTTGCACCCCGGATGAGCATCAAATTTGCTACTTTTTATGCAAGTTTTATTTATTTTAGCAAATAACGACGGACGCATGGACGACGGACGGATGGATGAATGGACGGACGGCGAAACGGTGAAACGGGCAGACGGTGAAGCGACATTGTCATGATGGACTGGCCTTTCGTTTTTTAGTGGTGACCATTAAACTGATTGTAATTGGTAGCGCGTAGGGCGATTGCGCTCCTTCGAACTTACGGGATACACGAGTTCCTTTGATGAGCCACATACACAGCTGACCAGGGTGAAAAGGTGGAATTCGGTTTATTGCTGGCGTTTTATATTTCAGGCTGAACGGTTGTCAATTTAATGCTTTATTTGCAATACGCATACGTCCTTTTGACATTTACGAGGATTTGGGCTTTCGGTCTTTTTTTTTTATTATTGAAATCCAAAACTTTTCCTTTTCGGTTTATTTGCTCAATGTGTCTTCAGCGTGGGTGACGAGTTGGAGGAGAAAAACAAAAAAACGCTTCAAGGAATAATCATTTGAAGGAGTACATGCGGGGTTGTTGTCATGGGCATTGGATCAAAAGAAGCTCTAAATTTCTAAAACTGACACATGTGAGACCTCTAGAATAGACCTAGCCTTAGCCTTTATCTGAAAAGTTGATTATAATGGCGACAGATTAGACCGAAATTTAATCCATATTTATGCTCACAAATGTTGGCTGAAAAGGGGGCCAAGAAAATAGCTATTATTTAGATCTACCACGAAGGGGAAACAGTAAGGGAGGGGAATTTAAGGGAAAAAATTTGAAAGCAAATCAGCAGCAAATAGGAAAATAAATGATCGCGACTATATATCGAGAAATTGATAGGACGAGATGAAGACAAAGAGGTTAAGTTACCCAGTAAAAGAATTTGAGTAAGATGAAGAGGGAAAATGAAGGATAAAACATGAATTAAAGGATAGAAGAGGGAGCGTGGCAAAGGAAGAGAGAGAGAGAGAGAAAAAGAGAAAAAAACGGGAGAGAAAAGGAGAGAAAGATTGATACAAAAGGAGGGAAAAGGACAGAAAAAAGAGAGAAAAAGGTATGAAAGGAGAGAAAGAAATGAGAAAAGTAAGAGAAAAGGAGAGAAAAAGGGAGAAAACTAGAGAAAATAAAGAAAAGGAGAGAGAATGATAGAAAACAGGAGAAAAGGAGAGAAAAGGATATGAAAGGAGAGAAAATGAGAGAAATGAGAAAACAGCAGAGGAAAGGACAGAGAAGAAGAGAAAAGAAGAGAAAACTAGAGAAAATAAGAGGAAATGAGAGAAAAGGAGAGAACAGGAGAGAAGAGGAAGGAAAAGGAGGGAAAAGGAGATAAAGAGACACTGGAAGAGAAAGAGAGAGAGAAAGCGCGAGAAATAGAGAAAAATAAGGAAGGAGAGAAAAAGATTGGAGATAAAAGAGAGAGAGAGAGGAAAGTAGAGCAAAAAAGAAGAGGTAGAAAGAGGGCTAAAGAAAGAAACTAAGGAAATAGTAAAGGAATAGGGGAGAATTAGGGGAGTGATGGAGTGGGAAGGTGTGGTAAAGAGAGGCAAAGAGGTTGTGAGAGGGGAATGGTGAAAAAATGGATCGTACATCTCAGATAAAATGTGAAAGAGGAATATACGTAAAGAGACAAACAAAAAACTGGAGGAGAAAGAGAGAGAGAAAATGAGAGAGATACAAATATAGTATGTAAGAAGATGAAAAGACTGCAAGTAATAACAAAAGCCCGTTTCATATTTTTCCCATCAAAATTACTTTAGCAAATCACTCGAATTCGGTCGAAAAAAAATATAGAAATTCTCAATTTATATTTATGTATGCCGTCATTATCAAAATAGCTTCGATTTCATTCCAAGAAATGGGGAACTTTTTAACAAAAACAACAACCAAAAGTACGGACGGGAAAATCCGTACAATTTTGCTACATTTTTAATGTTTTTGTTTTTGTTGTTGTTAATGTTTTTGTTGCTATTATTGTTGTGCTAACCGTCGTCTGTTCAAATGTCAGCAGAAATGTCTGAATAATTCCCTTCAGGATAGCAGCATTCCATTCGAGGGGTTGTCCACTGAATTACGTATTTATAATAGATGCCATTATGCTTGCGTTTTTGTAATGCTTTATCAAAATGTTTTCTTTACATTTTTCATGTTTTTCATATTTTCATTTTTTTCTCAAAAAAAAAAAAAAAAAAAAAAAAACGTCAAATCGCTCTCCCACTCCATTCGAATTACCACAGCAAATTTTTTCCTCGAACCCTCAATTTTGCAATTTCACATTATTGTATTACTTTGCGATGGGCGAGAGCGTTCGGAAGGGGCATCTCCTTTTTGTGGAAAAATTTCCTTTTTTTTGCACGATTTTATTTCTTTTTTATTTTATTTCCAAAGCTTTTCCTCGAATTCGTTAAAATTTTTTCGATTTCGGTGCTCAATTTTCGTGTGTCCTTTCAATTTTCTTTATCAGCCTTTTTGTGGACATCATTATTTTTGAAGACCTTTTTGAGCGGTTCAAAAAAAGAAACAACAACAAACGAGAAGCAACTCTATGGACACTCATTAGGCTGACACTTCATAATGGTCTTAATCCTTGATTGACCCTCTTGAAAGTCCATTTAAATGCTCAAAAGTCTTCAATGCGATTTGTCAGAGTTGGTCACAGTGTGAAAGGAAAGTATTTAGTATTAGATTTCGAGTTGTTTAGGAATTGATATTGCCTAGGCGGACATTGATGGGGGTTGTTTGTTCGAAAATTGAAAATCGTAGGCGGTAAAGCTGCTTATGTACAATAAATAGGAAGTTTTTAGGTCTTAAGCATGTTTTCTTTTTATTTATTTTATTTTTTTTTTGGTTTATTTGTTTACAAAACATCCCTAAATATTCTTTTCAAGTTTAAAGAGGATTAAGTTAAGAACATTTCCCTGCGCAATTTAGATGAGGATGAAGAACGTGTGTATCAAAATAGGATGCTTTTGAAAAAAAAAAAATTCTTTTTTATTTTAATGATTTTATTTGGTTCAAATTTCTATTTTTCCAGATGATATGTACAAAAAAAGTTCTTCTAGCCTTGATCTTAAAAAATTCATAGTGAAAGACGAAAATTCATAGCCAAAGCACTCAACTTTAGTCCAAGTCCGATACAAAAACTCATAAAACACATTAAATCCAATAGAATAATCGAAATGTCACATTAGCTTGTAAAATATGGCAGCTGCTCACGTAAGGATACCATATCGCTTGCCGGGCACCCCTTCGCATAAGCCCCACAACGGAGCGCCGAAATAGGAATGTTCAATGGAAGACAAATGTGACCAAAAGTGGTCGAGAAATTGTATCCCAAGCTTGCCATTCACATTCAGATTACAATTCAAATCGACGTTGAAAAGTTGCTCAGAGAACACTCTATCCTATCCTTGCCTTGTTTTTTGCTATTATGCCACCGTGTAATGTGTCTCTTCCAATCCATTTCATATTCAAGCGTATTATGGCCTTTCATGAGTTCAAGGCTCGAAAGAACACAGGGAAATCGAAATACTTTTCACCTTCTTTCTTGCTCAAGTGTTGGCAATTTTTTATGCGAAATTCATGGAAATAATCGAAAGAAAGAAAAAAAGAGAAATTCCTTTCATACGTGCTTTCATATCCATATATCCATTTCCTGCTAACATCCCTCTCATCCTCACTCAGCCTCCTGTGGGTACAATTTTAATGGTCAAGTGTTGATTCTCGTCGGCTTTTCTTGCGCCTCGTGAGTCTGCGTTTTTTATCATTTTACCTTTGCATCCACCATTTCTTTTATTGCGTACGATTGCGGCTTCTTCTTCTTCTTCCCATTCTTCTTCTTCTTCTCTAATCTCCATCGCAATACGCAGGAAAATTGCTTTTCTTCGTCTTCTTCTTCTACTATGGCTTTTGGCGTTGCATTGAGATCGCATAAATACACGATTTCGCATATACAATTTTCCCTTTTCTTTTTCTTTTCATTGAGAATACAAAAAAAAAAATCATGTACATTCCTATGATTTCCTTTTCATTCGGGAAATTGTAATTTTCTTTCACTTTTTATTTCTGTTATTTTTTTCTTCTTCGTCGGCTCGTGCGGTAAAAAATGAATTTGCAAAAATTGTCCTTTTGGGAATTCTGGCTTTTTGTATTGAGATTTGTGAGCTCTGGTCCCTCGGTGGAGAAAGGACTTGCGTTTCTTTTTTATTATTATTATTTTTTTTTTTTTGTTGCTGTGATGAAAAAACCATTTCGGTTTCTCATTGAGAGATTTATTATCAACGTGGCTCAGCTGGTGGAATGCTTTTGCAATTTTCGATGGTCTTTTGGATGAGTTTTCGGTGTGGACATATCTCGACAGAAGGAGATCTCAGCAATCTGAAGGAGATCCTAAAGTAGAACTTTTTGGAATTTCTTGTTTTCCCATGAGTAGAGGATGGAGGGGCGAAGGTGAAGGAAAATAAGGAGAAAGAATGGTAATTGGAGGAAGAGCAGTAGGGCACGATGGAGGAGGATATGAAGAAGGAAAGGCTTGATGCATAAACTAAATGCTGATCTGCTTTTGAATCAATCGGTTTCTATAACATTACAAGAACAGGGGCCTCACTAGTTTAAGGGGTCCTTATGGTCTAGATTTTTTTGAAAATCGATTTTTTTTTTATATTTCGGAAGAATAGACTTCTAAGAATATGATGGCAAAGTTTCGTGAAGATATTGACAATATTTTCTTTGCTACAGCCGTTTTAGTAGGTGGAGACAGCAGGCAGCGCGTTTGATCAAAGCAACTTTGAACGCGTTTATCTCAAAACTACTATTTTGACCTTGCGTACATGAAAACAAAAAAACCATCAAACCGATTCGTCTGAAATTTTTAAATGTTATTCACGACATTAATGGCTATCGCGTGAGCCAAATTTTTATTTCAAGAACTTCATATTTTTTCATCAAAAAAATGGTAAAAAAGAGCGTTTTTCGATGTATTAAATTAAATTTTTTTTTTTTTTTTTCAAATAACCCGAACTTAAGAAATCGTGTACGCAACGGAGGTACTTTTCCAAAAAGCGTCTATTTCGGCGCCATTTTTAAAATACAAAAAAAAAAAATAAAACAACATTTTTTTCGGAGTGTCAATAAATAAGATAATAATCCTGCTAACTTAGAAACCCGTTTTTTATTTGGCTTAATACCAAAAAAAAAATCATGAAAATACCCTTAATATTCGTGCTCTAGACCAGAAGGTCCCCTTAATTAGTATGTTGGAAATGAACTTCCGAACCTTCATTCCGAAGTTCATTTTTCCGAATCAAAAAACTGTAGAAAACCGTTCCAATTGCGACTCGAAATAAGCTATCGCATCGCAATACAGAGTAAGGCCTTTGTTCTTGAAATGGTTTAGAAAAGGTTTAGTAAGGATTATCTACAGTCGCTTATCTTAAACCGAGCTCTATAAAAAAGAAAGCTTTTTCAAGAGTTTTCTTAACCGATAATCGTTTAGAAGCATTTACAGATGATCCTAGATGAAAGCTTATAAGAAATGAGCTATAGAAAAGGATATTCTGATCGACAATTCAATATGTTCGAAGCCATAAAAGAAAGTTTTTTTTTATTTATTCAAAAAAATAGGTACCTATCTGCGAAACGTTAATAAAATACCTATTAAAGAAAAAAGCTTCCCATTAATAGAGGCACTCCGATTCCGTTTTTTTTGTTTTTTTCTGCTCATAAAAAGCGAACATTATTCAATGACGCAATTTCATTTTCTCGCATTAAAATTATTGATATAAATTTCATTTTAATGGTCACATTTTGAGCGACACAAAACAAGTGCCATTCGAAATGACCGGGGCACGCAATGGCTTTCAATCCTATTTAAAGGATTAACCCAATGAATTATGATGGCGATTGTGACAAAATATGGCCATTAAAACCGAAGAGACAGAAGACAGAAGGCCGAAGAAGAGTGCAAAAACGAATGGGCCCCTCGAACGGACATAAATTTTCGTTCTGAATTTGCTTTTTAAGTTAATTTTATTTTATGATCCTTATAGGAACATTACGCAGTGAAAAGGATAATTCCGCTTTTGTTTTATATGCGACCATTTAACACGAAGCTATCATTTGAACGTTGGAATTTTTGGACTTGTAGAACGTGTAGGCGCTGGAGGAGCCGCCGAAGTTGTTAGGATTTTCGAAATACGATTATAGCAGCGACATTTAATGGTGATTTATAAGCGGAGAAACGTTTTTTGTTTCATTATTTTTTATTTATTTTTTATTTCCTCTGGACTGAGAGAGGAGAGTATCTCTCTCTCTCTCTCGCTCTCTCCCTCGCTTTGTTTTTTCTTACGTTGCATAAATATAGAAATGATCATCAAATTGACAAATGTTGAATTTGAAAGCGCAATGCCTGGAAGTATGCTACTTATTTATTTCCGAATTAATTGCACCATGGAATGGGTGAAGAATGAAAGGACTTTAATACTGAAGCCTTAAAGCAATTTCAAAGCTCATTGAATCTCATGAAATGCCATCTATTCTTTTTGTAATGTGAGCTTTAGAAAAAAAATTTTTTTTTTTTTTTACTTATCTGAAAAGTGTCAGCTACCTGCTTCAGGAAATGGAAAAGAAAGCTGTCTGTTCGGTTCTGGTTGATAATGCCATTAATTTGCAATCTTCAAATACGCAACACGCGTCGTCAGTGTTCGCATTGATTAAGTAATTTATTTTAGGCCGTCTTATTTTCACTCTTCAATAGTACAGATAGACTGCATTCGGATAAGAATCAGTCGCTTTGAAGAGACTGAGTGCAATTCTATGGCAACCGAATAACCACCCCTTTTTGTATGCTTCATTATTTTCGTCCAAAAACTTTCGTTGCCTTTGTCCGTTGCCGTTGTCTATTGAACTAACGAAGCTAGTTGCGCTATTTTTAGGGGTTAAGGTCGTGTGAGCAATCATAATAGTAGCTAAGTACATAAAAATGTCTTCGAAAGGTATTAGTAGAAGCAGCCGCGCGTACATTTCTCGGTCTGACTATTTTTGTTCTTCGTCTCTTAGTTAAGGGCATTCTAATGTTATGGGCATTTCGTTTTAATCAGTTTCTTATGTCGGGGGTTGCAACTGGTATTATACATTAATATTCAAGCAACAGAATCATGTTCTTGTAAAATGGTGTGTGTATATGTAGTTGTAACAAGGCTACTACGAAAAGCCCACTAGACTTCTTCGTCTCCATAGACGCAACACTTCTGGCCGTCATCAAAGAGTGTGAATGTACGCTTATGACGACGGACCCTTTTTTCGTTTGTCTCAACATGTTTGCTCGCTCCAAATGAAGACATTACTCATTTTTGATGATGAATTTCCATGTCTCGATTTCTTGAGTGTCCTTTCGACTTTTTTCTTTCCTATATTCCGTTATGAAAAATACGCTTCCTAAATATGCAACCATGGTTTCCTTGTTTCAAGAATACACACTGGATGGATGATGTACGTGGAGAGCGTTTAGCATACAAATGAGATTTTCACTCATAGGTACTTAAGGGAGAGTAGATTATAGAAGATGATGTGAAGAATTAAAAAAAAATTTTTTTTTTTCTGAATTCAATTTTATTCCTTTGCATAGTATTTAGGCCCAGCGTCCAAAATGCTGCTTACAGAAGCAATGAACCGTAACACACTTCGTAGGTGGCAATGCACACGACCTCATATACAATCCTACTATACTTTTGTTACAGCGCACAGTGGGATTTCAGCGGAAAAAATAGGATTTTTTTACAATCCCAATTTTATGATTTGTCGATTTAATCTAACAGAAAAATCTCCAGATAAGAAAAATTCAAAACTGTTTTTTCAAAAAACATAATTTTTTTATATAAAAAATTAAGCTAAAGATAGAAAATGTTTTTTCTTCGAAAAATTAAAAAAAAAAAGTTTCAAATTGGTTCGCATTTTTTTCATGTTAAATCTACCACTGTTGCTATAAAAGTGATTTTTTATTAAAATTTAGAGTTTGATTTTTAAAAGGAGTTAAAAATTGTGGCATTTTATTGAATATCGAAGAGGAGGTGGGCTTTCAAAAATTCTACCTCGAAAATGACGCCTTTCCTTTTTTCAATGGACAAAAAGTTTAAATGCTTTGTCGTGCTTTGTCTGCTAGTTGATAAAAAATAAAAGTCTGGAGTCTGTTCTAACGATCTATGAAAAAAAATTTACCGCCCACTTACGATTGTCTCGATAAAGTCCATTTTTATGTTAAAAATCACCGCGCAAATGTCTGGATATTAAGAAAAAAATCATTGCATATGTTAAGGATGATCAGTATTCATTAACGCTTTATTATAATTTCTGATGGCAATGTTTATAAGAAATTAAGAACTAACTAAGAAATTACAAAACCAAAACATTATATTAAAACTTTTGTTTACGAATGTGAGAACATACGAAACTATGCTGCTATTTATACTGAAAAGGCAGTTATCCAGTGGAAGTACCCCTAGGGACTGTCAGATTTGAACCATTTTTTGTATATATTCGTTTTTGAGTAAAAACAACAATCTGACAAGGTTTCATTTAAATCGGTTGAGTTTTAGATGTAGCTGCCATACAAAACTGCATGTGGGGGTCTATGGGGGGTACCCGAAGGGGTGAACCGATTTCGATAAATTTTAGTTCATATCTTAATGACCTCAATTTACATCCGCATACCAATTTTCATTGTGATAGGACTATTCCTTCTATTTTTTGCCGCACGATGTATGGAGCAATCCCACTGTGCAGCGTGGCCGTTTTGTTGAGTGAATGCCTGCCACCACAACACAAAGTAATCGGGCCTGCCTACAACCTCGTATGCTTTGTAAGCTATTGGTAGACAGTCGCCTACAATCTCGTATACTTTGTTGGCGGTAGACACTGTTGACCGCTGGCGATATATGGGAAAATCGAGAACAAAGGAAACCAAGCGTTGAAAAATAAAGGAAAAATCAACAATAAACGCGGTGGGGCCTGATTGACAGAATGTATACTTAGAAAAATACGTCACAAACATGACGTGAACGAAGTGGTTAAGATGCCTGACGAAGAACGCCGTAAGCTGGGTTCGCAATCGATCGCATCGGCTTTCCACATTCGACAATCCGAAAATGTCTACTAATTTTTTTAATTTTTTTAGTTTTTATATGAAAAATCCCTGAAGTATGCTTCGAAATATTTAAAATACTAACAAAAAATGCGTGATTTTATCATAACGATGTTTTCGGAAGAATTACTTGGCATATCTTAGAGTACATTTTGGTGTTAGGTAAGAATACCAATCTTCAACTCATACGTAAATATAGGCCGAAACGTGGTCAAAAAACTTTAAAAAAATTTTTTGTATGAAGGCGTACTCATAACTCAAAAAACTAATGATGCAGTTCGATTCCTCGTACCCGAAATATGGGGAAACCGTTAAATTCGATCTTGTCTTTTTAAATTTTTAAATAAAACTATCACAGTGTTATTATACTTATATATATATATTTTGTTTTGATAATTTGTTCGAAAAAAGTCCGTCTAGAGACGGAGCCACGATTTAGGGGGTTAATGAAAGTTAGAATCTATATTCATATACTTTCGAGAAATCTGCGACTTACCCAAATTTTAAATTAAGTAAATCTAAATTATAGCATTCCTCTCATTTTGTAAACCTAACTTAACCCTCTAATGCCCCAATTTTTTTTTTTTTTTCAATGCAAAGTTCAGATATGACAAAAAAGTTTTTTGGTAATTTGTTCGAAAAAAGTCCGTCTAGAGACGGAGCCAGGAATGAGAGGGTTAAACAGCCCGATTTGGAATATTCCCAGGGAATTTTTTCCTGCAGATTTCAAAAAAACCTTCCTTTCTAAGCACACTGGGAAGATAATATGAAGGGAGCAAGAATTTCGAATATTTTTAAGCCGAAGTCATCACATTTTCCCTTTCTTTGACGCTAAGAAGACTTCTTTTTTCCAAGGAGAAAAGTTTTTAGGGAGAAAATTCCTGGAGAATATTTATATCGAATAGGACTGAAAGTGTACGAGAGAGTAGAGTCCCTAACGCCTGGATTTTCCCATATTTAAAAAGGTTCGTACTTAAATATTAAAATTCAACATTATATCACCAATAAGATATTGCTAAAAATAAAAGAAATAAAAAATGTGCACCTACGAGAACTAGTAATAACAAAAGCAACAATAACAAAGGTATAACAAAAAGATACGTTCATTCGTATGCGGTATAAGCGAGAAGGGGACGCTCGAAAATCCAATTTAAAAGTTTTCAATTTCGTTTGGCTGGAATTTTTCCCAATTTTCTTATTTTCTTTTCATTTCATTTACTTTGTAAATACATACAAATATATTTATATATAAGATATGTATGTATGTTCATTCGAAAAGCTTGGCTGTGTAGCAATTTGTTGAAATAACAAGAAATAACAAGACAAATGCCCCTAAAATGCTGCTTAGAATTTAATGTCGGCTTCTATTTTTTATTTTTTTTATTTTTTGCTGCTTTATTTTTGACTCGCATTGAATTTGGAATTCGTTTAGAGTATAAATGAAATGGGAAATCCAAATGGAATGGAATGAGTGGGGTGGGCAAGGAGACGAAGGGTATGGAATGGAATGAAATAGAATGGAAAGGAATAGTTGGAAAATCAAAAGAATTGCAAAAATGAAAATGAAAGTTGAAAATTTCTCGCACATCATTCGCAGCACAGTCTCAATCAGATTGAAGCTGAAATTGGTGGGGCCATTAAATTGGACATTCGTATTGCTAAGGGTTGGGGTGAGATGGTAGGGCTTTTTAAGCTTGGATCGCTTTATTTCATTGTGCTTTGTGCTTTTCTTTTGAATGAGCAAATAAGGAATTTGTAAGAAAAAAAGAACAAATTTTTTTTTTTTAAATCGAAAGGTGAACTGAGCTGGAATGGGCTGAATCAGCGGTATTCTGTTATAGCAAAGAAAAGAAAAAAAAAAGCTAAATACTTCCCCCTTAATGCCTTGACCTTATCTTCTTCAGAACATTCATTTCTCCTTCAATCGGAAAATGTTTTTTCTACGTTTTAGCTATGATTAGTCGCTGCGTGAAGGGCATTCTTAGTGAGGCAATTTTTTAAAAGGACTTTGATTAGAGAATAGCTTTTTTCATTGATAGGTATTTCAAAAGCTGAAAAAAGTGGAATTAATTCCATTTTTGATTGAATTTGAAATTGACAGAGCTTCTTCAATTTGATAGTAGGATTTACCAGTGATATGGGAAGAAACCGTCATCCATTGGTATCGACACTAAAATCCGATTTGATCATTGGCATCTCAAGAAAGGTTTTTATTACATTTCACACAAACCAAGAATTGAAGCATAAGTTAGGGCTTCGTTCCAAAAAAAAAAAGGACATTTCGGCTCTCTTCTTTAGGCTAGGCGAATTTTCAGTTGGCCAATTTTTAGTTGAAAAAAACCCTTTGCTATACAATTTACACAACACAATTGGCCAATTAAAAATTTGTGGCAAAACACACAAATTTTTTATTGGGTCAATTAAAATTTGTAATGTCGGCGCGCTTTCATATAATTCTGTGTGCCACAAACACGCAACTAAATATTGACGAGAAAAGTGCCTAATCATTCCGTCATTCTTCAAGGATATACATATATTCTTCTCATCAGAAGTTCTTGAAGCTTCACAAGCGGTCGTCATCAATCAAACTCAAAAGCACAGGCGAAAGATCGAAAACAGAATGCAAGAAAAAAGAAACAAAAACAACAAAAAAGGAAATTGGACTCTGACATTTCTAGGCAAATTACACGCCACTTGACTGCTTTGGAAAATGTAATCTTCCTACTCCTTGGAGTAAGTGCTCCATTGCTGCATTCTGAGCAATCATTCTCGGCTAAACAATTCCCGAATGTGAAATCAAAAACTCTCAAAACATGAATCAAAGCCACTTAAAGCAGCATCTCGACGAGGCAATCAAGTGAGTAAATCAAATTTTGACAGTTTAGAGCAATGAGAGAGACTGTTAGAACAGGAAAGGGCCATGTGAAGCGATAGCACAATAGCTCAAGGCGTTGCTCCTTCAATCTCACACACACACACACACACGCAAAGGAAAGCGTCATCGGCTATGCTTTTATGCTTATTTAAAATAAATGAAAAATGATGTTGATTACAGCCAACAAACAAAATGAAAGGCAAAATAGCCAAAGGACATTCAAGGCGTACACACAGCGAAGACGCAGGCAGCATCATCCATCATGACACCCCCAAAAAGACATTGAATTGATAGTTTTGCCATGCTCAAAAGCGGCCAGCTTGATTCATTTCATATGCAATGAGCTACATTCTATTCGGGCACATGTGAATGCCATCGGTGGATGGCGTAGCATAGTTGGAGGACTGGATGGATGTCTGTAGTCAGTCCTCAGAGGAGGAAATGCTAATCTGAAGCGCCATCAAAGCGAACACTTATTAATGAAATTTTTTCTTTACGCTACATTTAGTTTGCAGCCGTGTGTCCGAATCCTATTTTCGTATGCACACTGGCAGCTATTGTCATATATCAAGTGGGCGTTGTATCGTGTGCGATATTCACTATTTTTCGAAGCGCACATTCGGGCGCTCTAGCATCCTTTTGGGTCATGTTTTTGCAAGTTTCATGCTGTCACAGACAATAGCAACGGGATCAAGTCATGTTTTGTGCGTGCCAGCCTGGTGAAAGCAATGCCGAACAGAGTGCGCAATGATTGATGGAGTTTATGCAAATTTCTGTCAGTGTAATTGTATTAGCAGTTGTGAAGAATGAACGAAGCGGCGGATAAAGAGCGAATGAGAGACGAAGCGAGATAGTAATAACGAACTTGAAGGTTTTCCTTTAAATACTTCTTAAATAAAAATTAAATCGTTTTATACTCAACAGCAGAAAAAAGATGTGACAGAATTCAATCGAATGAAAAAAAAAATCCTTATTCCTCGGTCTCTTAATTTTCCTTTAAAAAATATATATCTCGCCTTTGAAATTTATTTTTGATTACACAACGCTCCAGGGTGCCATCAAGCCATCAGGCCTACTCTGCTACATACATACAATGCGATTGATTCGCTCCCCAATCGAACCCAAAATAAATTGCTTTATTTATTTCGATTCAATGCGATTTGATTGGCAAAACGAAATGTAAAATCGAATTTGAAAATGCCAAATGCCAAATTTCGAACTCCAAAAGGAATCTCCACCATTTTCAATGCGTAATGTTGCGTCTTAAGTATGTGGTTTATAGTACCTGTAAGCGAAGTGCGCCGCGGGCTAAGTGTGAGAAAAAAATAAGAAGAAGAAGAAAAAAAAAACAGATATCAAAGAAAGAAAAGGAAGAGAGGAAAGCAAGGAATGGCAGCTCGTGTGATGGAAATATAATTTGATTTAATTTTTTATTGGTTTTCTCATTGCAGAAAGTTTAAGGAATTTTCTGTGGAGTGAGGCAGAAAGTGGAAGAGACACGATGATGATCGTTTAGGGGAAATGAAGGAAAGTTCTAAAAATTTTAAAGACTAGAATATAGAGAGTGAATTTGATTTTGAGAAAGAGAACTTTTGCCCTGATCACAGCCTGTTTAGTCTTGTCTACTTGAAGATAACACAACTGAACTTCATTATCTGATTATGATTTACAACTAAAACGAGTATTTTGTTTGTCTTCTATAATAGTAAAAAAATTGCAACATAACTTAAAACTAACTAACTAACAGCCAACCAAATATAGGAGTGCTCCGAAAAAGAGTGTAAAAGGACTTCTTTTAAAGCACTTTGAGGAAGTGTTTAGGGTAAAAGGACTCCAAACGGAGCTCTTCGGAGTAGTGCTTTTGCCAAGGCCTCAAAAAACAACGCCTAGGAAGATTTAAGGAGACCAACGAGTCATTTAAAAAAATTATATCTGAAAGAAAGTCCAAACAGACTCTTAAGGGGCATTTTAACAATCAACAAAGATAAATTTTGAGACCCCAAAAAGTACCTAAACTTTTTCCATACTAGGCTCCGTGATCTTTTCCGGTTTAAAGCTCATATCGGAGCGTTTTAGCAGCAATTTTGCTCTTTAAGAGCTCCGTGCGGACTCTTTTGGTTGGCTGGGTAGTTGTTAAACATAATAACGAAATAATTAGTCTTCAGATTACAACTTGTTTGAGTATAGTTTTCAAACATATTCAGGGAATTTTAGTCAAAGATTGTCATTACTTCTAGTGGAGCTGCTGGATACTTCTGAGGCAAAGAAAGATTTCCTTAAAAATTCTTAAGTTGTTTTATTTTCTTCTTCTTCGATTTTGCTCTCTTTTTTATGGTCTCCGCCCTGTCGACATTCCAAATAAAAAATAAAAAAAACATTTTGCAAATGCTCATAAATTTCAAATTTACTTCCATTTGAAAAGTGTCCAAAATCGCATGAAATTACACGCGTGTGTGACCTCGTACACATGTCAGCGCTGTGGAATTTCCCCATTCTGTCCCTTGTTCACACACAAAAACACACACACACGCGCACACATCAGTGCTCACACCAACTTCCGAATGACCTCTTACCTACTTTTCGTTGTAAATTTTCGCTATTCAAAAGTGAAAAAAAAAGGAAAATAAGTAAAAAAAAATAAAATAAGAAAATACTCCAAGGAATATGAATGCGACAGTTATGAGACTCACGCCAGAAATGCGAAGGAGAAAATCCTTACCAAAAAAAAAAAAATAAATAAATAAAAAGGGATGCGTAGGGCAGCCAGAGACTTTTCGAAAGCATTTCGTTTAAGGGTGTTTGGGTGAAAATCCTTCATACGAGATTACCACAAATACAAATGGACACTTGATGCCACAGACACGCATATTAAAACATATGGACCGACCATGCCAACAAAGCCGCAGAAGCTGCTAGGAAGGGAGAAAATGTAAAAAAATATCCTTTTAACAAAAAAAAAAAAAAAAAAATACAAAAACACAAAAAATGGGAAGGAAGTCCAACAAAGCACGAAACATTGCGTCTTAGAATTTTGACATGTTATTATGCTGAAATAATTTTATAATTTATTTATTTTTTCTCTTTGTACAGAATTTTTCTTTATTTTCTTTTCACATTTTTCACATGTCCTGTTCTGTTTCTGGGGTTGAGAGGTTGCGGTTTCGATTCGCTTTAGGGAGGCTTCTATAAAAACTTTGGCCAAAAAGGTTGCAAGACCTTTTTTTAAGTAAATTTTTATTTATGACTTCAAAATGGCTATGCGAACTTAATTTTTCATGTAGCGATGGAGTCAATTATGTTTTGGTCTTAGGCCAGGGATTCTTCCCTAATCATAAAGTTTCAAGTCAACTTCAAATGCATGTTTCAAGTTCTTCCCAATGAGAGTTTTGGCTAAAGAAGAGTTCGTGATTTTTCTTAAGCACTGTGGGAGATCATTGAATGTAAGCACATTTTTGACTGCGATTTCCTAAAAGGTCTTGGTAAATGTAGCACCTCCCTTTATTTGATTCCATGAGATTGGCTGCAGGTCAATTTTAAATCGATATCGAAAATTGTGGCCGAAAAATAAGTGGCTATATCTCTCAAACTGCTTAGTTTTTTTTATTTTGCCATCTGTAAATAAATTTTAGCCTTAGACTTGGAAAGATTAATTGTAATAATAACTGATTCAAAAAATTCCATCTGGTTGCTAAAAATAGCCTCTTTTTAGCTCTTCTTGATTTTTGATTTTTTGTGAGAATTTTTCGACAAAACTGAAGGAAAAACAATATTTCATAATTTCTTTTAGTACCCTTAATATATTTGGATGCTCCTTCGTATCGTATTGCGACTGGAAATTTGAAAATTTTTAACCTCAAATCAGAAGAAAAAAATAATTCCCCTTAAAATATGCTTTAAATTTTCCATTCAGCGCTGATAAGTTATCAGCATCAATCACGATTATAGTTATATCGCGATTATAATCGTATGGTTGTATATTTTTCGTTTCGTTTCTCCATTATATTGAGGAGAGTATGACATCTTGTCTTTAAATTGGATATTGTTTGATTTGCAGAATATGTGCACCTCTTTAGATTGATTCTCTTAATCTTCTTTGGTCAATGTTAGATTTTTGTAGGTATATTTGTAGGTATCCCAAACATGCTATTCAGAAGCGTTTCGTATTTTTAGAATTTTGTGAAGACGTCTCGAATAAGGAATGAGATTCATAATAGCATCCCTAAGACGTTTTTGGTGAAGTGTCCTTTGGAGAAATCGTTAAAATAACAATAAAATAATAATAATGAGTCATTATTAATGACCTCATCGAACAAGTTGCACCAGCTTTTAGCTAGTTTTATTGTATGAAAATTTGCCACTCAATATCGGAAATTGTTATTACTGAAAGGACCTTTTTACCTATGTTATCTAAAAGCCAATAGTAATGCTAATGATTTTTGTTTTCCGTTGCTACATTCATCCCGGGGTCCGAGGTTCGATTCCCGGCACAAGCGAAACGGAGTGCAATGCTCCAAGCCTAGCACTGGTTTTACAAAAAATCGCATGTTAGGGGCACACCACATAAAAGGACCTTCACTCACACAGACACAAGAAAACCCCTCGTGGTATCACAATGGGCCGGTAAACGGCCTAAGTGGCATCCACTCCAACATACATACATACATACATTGCTACAAGATGTTATGCTTTCTTTAAGAATGAAAGTAAAATTATGTCTCCCCATAATATCGAATTATCACGGCGAAAAAACAACCACTTCTAAAAAAACAGAAACCCTAAAGCATCATAAATTCATAATGAGACACATAAATCCCGTCCATCATCATTACTGCCGCCAGCGTGAATTGCGATCGGTAGAGCTCTCGAAATTTGACTAGAAAATCCAATAACTCCTGAGCGTGTGTCACACACCAGAGCACCGGAGGATGATAATAATCTCAATGATGACGAGCCCAGCACCAGTGGCCAAACATTTTTCAACCAGACACTCCGCCCACTGTCTGACGACGAGGACGACGAATGCGACGGCAGCGGCACGGCAACGGCAACGGCGAGGAGGACAAGAACGGTGACGCGAGCGACCGCTGTGCGAAGCGATGGTCTTACTGGTGCAAAATTGCGCATACTTACGTTTTTTTTTACGACATTATGCTAAGCGATTTTATGCATAAAAAGTGGAAAGCATAAAAAAAGAGCAAACAAAAAAGGACTGCGTCAGATTGAAGAAAGTGCGCTCAAAAGCACTAGAAGGACATTGACTGGTACTTTCTGTTTTTACCAGCTCAATACTGTATTCCAACCCAATCCAATCCAACTCCACCCAACCCAACGAAGTAAAGCAATCATTTTACTTTCGGCAATATTCATTCTCCCTTTATTTATGAGTTTTTTACTATCGATGCTGGCTTTTTTGTAGTTCGGCTCGGCGTATCCTTTCCAATGTTGCATATGTAAAAACGACGCAGCAATGCCAAGAATCAGCACGAATGGCTCGGCTGTCTATCTGTCTGTCTGTGCGTCTGTGTGTCTCTGTGTATTATTGTCAGTGAACGTGGCTGTGTGTTTGCTCGGCTGTGCGACTTTTGTAATATATGGTAAATAGTACGGCAGTAAAATAAAATATATGCGTGGCATCGATAAAACGCATAAAAAAGACGCATAAAAAATTCGATTCGATCGATGAACGTTGGTGTATGTGCATAAAAAACCTCTCGATATGGCGATTCCGATGATTGTTCCTTAGCTGGAGGGTCTTTATGCTCGAACCCGGAGTTGGAGAGATGAATGTAAAAGCTTGCAATTCGTATGTATATAAAAGTCCTTTTGAATTTCTATGGAACCTTCGTTCATACACACTTATGTATGTATGTATGTAGTCATGTCCTTCGAACGCTTCGCATGGACATTTCTTAACAATCAATTTCTTTGCTTCAATCTTTGGTAATCAATTGTGAAATTGCCATTGCTGATAAGGGCGAATGCCTTACTGTGTAATCATTGTATTTATATAAGGCAGCTCGTATTTTGCAAATTTTCTCATCTTGCCAAAAATGATGATTATCCTATGACGAAAATTTTTTTATGCTCATCATTGAGTGCAATATCTGATCATCAGGAGTTTATTGAAATTGCAAGAGTTTTGAATTCATAATTTATTGACAATTCATTTGGGGGTCATTGGGATTCAAAATACAACATCGAGGACTTCGCTTGTTGTTTTTCGAGTGTTTGTAATTTTTCTTTGTCAGTAAAATGACCCGAAATAATCTTGGCTTTAGTAATGGATGGTCATAATGTGGTCCGGGTTGTATTTCGTGAGCTACCAACCACATGTGCTAATCATGTGAAGGCTACAATAATTAAGGCAAACTTCATATTACAAAAATTGAGGATGCTACCAAAATGATCATTATAAAATCGATAACCACTTTTAAAAATCGAAAGTAGTACTTAGTCTGCCCAGTCGTTACCTAGGAAATAAGAATATGAAGCCTTATTATTAACATACTAAGGTTATGATACATAACATACTAACTCAAAAGTCTTATATTGTATACATACTTATGTATAGATGACCCTGTATCAACGTGAATTAATTCATTACATGTACATTAATTAATGTCATGTATATTTTTTTTCAATTGTATCTCTAACAATTGCAGTTAACCATTTCTAATTCTATGATCACTTATACCTTAAATACTGTTCTCATGAAATAAATTACTGACAAGTGTAAGCTTCGATCAGCAACTTATGTTACCAGTACTTGTCTACTCTTAATTTCACTTCTAATGTATTCAATTGACCTTTTTAACATGGGCCTATCATTGGAGAAGGACTAGTGCGCAAAACGGCCGACCGTAGGTCAGTTTTTTTGGGTCAATTGTCGTAATTTTGTCTGGCTTTAGGATAGTCCAATAGTCAAATTTCTTATACATATTCTAGTTGATGAAAGTGTCATTTACAGACTACCCTTAAACCAAGCCGTTTATTACCGACCGCCGGCTAGCCGAATTCGATGGAGCGAACTGCCATAATACAACCGGTAGGATCTGGACCGGTCGAAGGCCACTCCTTCTTAGAAAATTGACCGGCTTTTTACTGCATGGAAGCTTGAATTGAGATAAATTTGATTAAGAGTATAAATTTGCTGAAACGCGCCAAGCATCCCAACCCTATTACTCACTGTTTTGGCTTCCGCTAGAGCCCGAGACAAAGCCAAAAGATTGAAAAAACGTTTTTTTAATTGCACCTAGCTTAATTGAATTATTCGTCATATTTTCATCATCAATAACTTCAATCATTTTAAAAGCTTCTCCTCAAAGGCGAATCGAAATAATAATTTCAAAATTTTATTTACGATCTCAACTGAAACATTCAGCAAAAAAATTTCGTATCAAATATTTCTGGTTTCTATATTATTACGGGATAATATTTTCTCCGAAATGATCACATTCGTATGCTACAATTTGAGTGGAACACAAGATAAAAAACCGACATCAGCTTTATTGCTTGCTATCATTATTTTTATTATTATTGCCGCTCAGCTCACAGTAAGGGAAAAAATTCATACATAGTTCGACTCTCTCGCTCTCTCTCTCTCTCTCGCCAAGTAAACACGGCCATCAACCCCCGCGATGGAAAATGTATAAATTCGAATGATGAGGACCATGAATACGAATTTATGTACAATTGAGGCGCTGTTTTTTATGCCCTCCAATGCGAATGTGTTTTCGTTTCGGTAGGAAATCGCAGCCTTAGCAGAGAATTCGTTGCCATTAGTTCGGCTCGGATTATAGAGCAACTGAGTAAGCAAAAGGATAAATCGCATTCAAATGCTAATTTTATGGTAATCAAAAGTACTATTTTTCTCGCAAAACGATGTTGTTTTTTTTATTCGATTGTTTATTTTTTATTTTTTAACATAAAATTTTTCGCCTCGAATACTAGAAGGTATTTTTTTTAAGGGTTTTCTTTATCGTTTTATTGTTAGCAATTGAAAAAAAAACTGCTTGCTAAACGATTTTTATTTTTCAATAAACCTAAAAGCATGCTATGTTATTTTTATAATATCAATTCGTTAGAAAGTTGAATGAGTATTGAGAGAAATAAATTGTTGTGGCTCCAAACATTGGAAAAACAAAGAGATAAATCATTATCTATTTAATCATAATTAAAAAAAAAAAGAAAGAACTTTGAAGATGGAACTCTTCGGAAGAGAAGGGTTGATAACATCAGAAAAGGGCGAGTTTTATTCAACCCTTAAAAATTTAAATTTGTTTTTTTTTCGTTTCCTCTCATCTACATAATTCTACATCATTAGGTGGTAGATTTGAAGTTTAGAGTCCTGATGAAGGGCAAATTTGTTTTTTATCTCAAAGAAACAGAGCCACGCCTCTCTTCGATCAGTACTCGAAATGGCGCTAAATACAATAGTTTAGAGGTTTTTTACTCAGGAAATCTAAATACCCTTTTCTATGGACTTTGGCCATCGAAATATGACAAAAATATTTAAAAATTGTTTGGAAAATAAAATGTTTTTAAAAAGATATTGTTTAGATGCCGATGAAAGGAAAAATGTGATGAATTTTTTTCTAAAAACTTGTTTTAAGGTCTATAAAATCTTATTTTCCTGACCTATATTAAGATCTTAAAGCAATGGAAAAAAAGGAGTAAGAGGCCTTAATTTTGCATGGTGCATTGGATGGTGCATTGTCGACTTCTGCTCGAAAGAGCTGCAATAACCCCCTAAAAAGACATTCGATTTTTTTAAAAATTCAATATAAAAACTGTTCCACAAATGTTTTTATAAATTTTCTTCTCGTGTTTAGAAGGCCACAGTTCAAAAGAAAAGTGCATTTCGAGCTCCTAATGCTCATGAGATCAAATGAAGTCAATGGAAGGACTTTTGAAGTCTCTTCTTGCTGTCATTGAAGCATTCCAGGAGTCCCTCTCAGGCGAATTTTTTTACTTTATGTTTTCTCTCAAATATTAAGGGTATTCATTATAGCGTGTTTAAAACGTTGGAAAGTGGGAAAATCGGAAAATTGCGACTTCTTAAAAATTTTTTAAACTTTTTTTGTATCTTGCAAACATTTTTAAGCAGTTAAAATTTTCCGATTTTCCTATTTTCCGACGCCTTTGTGAATACCCCTATTGTTTAAAAAAAATATTTATCTTATTATTTTGTTTCAAAAAAGTCCTAATTTTATTAAGGATATATATTAGTTTAATACCAAAAAGTTTTCTGTTCAAATTTCCACATGAATTCAAAGCATCCTTCCCGAAAAAGAAAATATCTGCAAAAGCGTAATTTTTGCGATAATTTATGCGCAACGTTCTGCCATTTACACAATTTATGAGAGCTACTTTTATTTATTTATATTTCTAGCATTGGTCTTTATATGTATTTATATTCAGATACATTCATATGTTGTGTGTGTGTATATAGTAGTTATTGTAATAGTTTGCTAATGCCCTGCGATATCCTAAACTCATTTGCCTGAGTTAGCCAAAAAGAAAGTAGCCAACCTTTCTATTCCAATGCTCCCAGGTCTAAGTATGATTCATAATGCGAATAAAAGTTTCACTTCATCTAATTCGGTAATTTACATACACACGCCCACACACACACACATACACAACCAGTAACACAGACACACGTGCGTCTGCATCTTAATTCGGGGGTATGTATTTTGTTGAATTGTTATATGTGTCTGAATAGGTAAATCCCTCATTAACATAAAGCGACCCTTATTTATTGTATAGTTTCGAAGCTTTATGTTAGTTAACTGGGATTTATGTCGAATGTATGTAAATGGGCTTCATTGGCGTCATAAAAATATAAAAACAAACTTCTTATTGTGCCGTAGTGAGCGGATTTGCATAGATGAGTTGGCGGGGGGTGTGTGAGAACAGCGAACGAGAATGAGAAGAAAAAATAATAGAATTAAAAGAAATTATGTTAGGGGGTTTTCTAGCTAAATGGAAACTAGGAATAATAAGAATAAAGAATCTAAAGGACTATGTTTACAGTTTCTTTTAGTCCTTTCCATTGAAAACTTTCATCCTTTCAGTCCTGTCTGTACCTGTTGTCTGTCTCACAACAATGCAACCGTCAGAGCGTATCAGCAAAGAAGACAGCATACTATCGGGCGGTAAAGCAACGCAGAAAAAAACTTTCGCAACGATTTTAATGGCATCCTTACAAATACGAGCACATTTTCTATAACAATGGAAAAATAGTTTTTCTTTTTTCTTTTGCATAACAGCGTTTTCTACCCGAAATCAGACAATAGTTTCCCCTCACCCACGGGGACGACGACTTTCCATATACTTTTGCATGTGCCTGTGTGGAAGCTGTGTGGCTCCCTCGACTTGTGTACGAGAAAATCGATTTTGTGTCATAGACACGAACTGACAGCATAGACGACGTGCAAAAAAGTTATAAAAAGAAAATGCAAAAAGCTCAACGACAGACGACGACATGCATAAGTTGCTCCAGAAGGATATGGAAGGGATTTTAGGTAGGCAAAGCATCTACTTATAGAGAGCACCCTGGAGTCGGGCTGGGCTAACTCATAACTTTTGGTATAATCGCTAAGAAGACGTTTCGATTTGATCTTTTTATATATTGCAGCTCGATATACATACAAACATGTTTATTTATTTATTTTTATTTTTTATTCTTTCATTCGTTATTATGAGTATTCGCTTGAATAAGTGCAGACATGTGCATTGGCTTGAAACGTTACTTCAATACGCTGCGTGACAGTGTTTCCGGTGCATTTTAACGGGCCGCCACCCTCTTTTAATTCTTGTTAATACCAAACACAACAAAAAAAAAAAATACTTATTCTCTTTTAGAGCAATGATTCTTTCGACAGAAATAGTTCTACAAAATTGAGGAGAAAAAAAACTTAGCCAATCAAAGCCAAATTAAAAGCAATGCCAATTGGAAGGAACCACTAAATACCTTTCTGGAACATCAAAGAAGAAAATAAAAAATTAAGAAAATGTGTGCGCTCCATGTCAAAGAGATTGATATCCGCTGTAAATCGCATTAAGGCGCGCAATCAACACGTCCGTCTGGCATTAAGAACCAAAATCTCTGCAGCCCACTTCTTTTTCGGTGTGGGCGCTGGACAACAGAAACGCATTAAGTTTCGTTTTTTCTCTTTCTGTTCTTTTCTCTTCCTCCTCTTATCGGTTTTTTTTATTGTTTTTTTTTATTTATTTATTTTTTTTTTTTTTTGAAGAATTTTCATTGAAATTTTTGCAAAATTGCCGCTCGTCCCTCCAAGAATGCGTCCGAAATTCGTATGGGATAAAAAAGAAAAGCTACGCCACTCCCAAAAGCGAGCTATGAAAATGTGAGAATGGGTAAGTGTGTAGGTGTGCGAGCGTGTGTGAGCTTGAGACAAAACGGAAGTTCACCATTGACAGTTCAAAGAATTTTAGTATAGGATTTGTGTCTGTTTGAATGACGATAAAAAAAAGAGAGGGAATTAAAGTGTCAAAGAGGGCTGTTGGGGGACTTTAGGAAAATTTCAAAGTTTCAATGATATTCTAGTTTTGCTTGTTAATGGATTTTAGTCAATTCTAAAAAGATTGCACTTTAAATGATGAAATTTCGAGTAAAAAATTTCTTGAACACCCCATCTAGTTGGCTTGAACACACTCATTCTTGAAGCGTTACCATTTGCTTCTTACTTTTTTGATGTCTTCTGTCCAAGTTGATTTCAATTTGCGATTGCTCGCTCGCTATCTTTTTCATTTTTCCACCCTCTTCGGGATGTGAATACTTCCAAGTCGAGCACAAAGTGCGAATGAATGTTTCGTGCGAGATAAGCGAAGAAATGGAGATTGTCTGGCCTTTCTTTGTGTGAAAAAAAAAATTGTTTTTTTTCTTCTATTTGCACATGTCACAGAGGGGCGAAATTCGCATGCCTATATATTTGCGTAGATAAGTTGAGTATTTGATTTGCGACACTTTCATTTAAAGAATTTCTCTTGCACTATTGTCAATGGACTTTGGGAGTTTTAAGTAAGCATAGCATTATTTTTTTTTGTTTTTTTTGGTTAAGTCTAGAGAGACAATTGCATATGGGAATTGAATGAATGTGTGATAAGTTTACAATAAAAGTATATATATTCTAATCGGTCTCGACTTTTGCATAAACTTGAAGTCGCACGCAATGGATTTTCGAAATTCTCATTGCATTCGAGTGCAGAGTTAATTAGAATTGTCTGACAGACATCGGATAGACTTAAGTGGAATTTCAGCAGATCATTCGGGGAGAGCCCATGGTTAGGGCGTAATTTTTATTTATTTCTGAGAAAATATTCTTCACTTAAAATTGCAAATTATCAGACCTTCGAGTTCGAGTTCAACCGCGTTCTCTTTGGGTAGAGTGTTAAGACATAAAATTATGCAAAGACCGATTGTCGTGTAATGTGCCAGACTGTGATGTTGCTATCCATCATTATTATGTGAATATTTTAAACATTATTTTTTTTTACCTTTGCATGTTTCTTAAGTCTGGATGTGATTAAGAGTAAAGTGATACGATTGTGATTGAGGTTGTTGAGTGCACTTTTGCAAGAGATTGCACGAAGTAAATTATAACTTCAAATATTGTATGTATAAGAACATGATTTTAATTGCGCAAAAAGCTATCACGATTTGCATGAATTTCTTTTCAAATAAAGGATTGGACCTTGTCGAACAAAGAGAAATGAAGGTTTTGGTCGATTGCCAATAGAAATCGTTCTTCTCAAATTTTATTTCAAAAGTTTCTATCAATATATACCCTTGGTATGTTCCTCTTCTATTGCTCAATGAAATAATCGGTAGAATCCGCTTCTTGAAGGGCTGGCTAGCTCCAAGCTAAGTCAAATATTGACCGATTACACTGTGGTAGTCGAATGGGCACGAGGAATCGAACCGCATCATTAGTTTTTTGAGTTATCGGTACGCCTTCATGCAAAAAATTTTTTAAAAGTTTTTTTGACCACTTTTTGGCCCATATCTATGTATGAATTGAAGTTTGGTATTCTAAGCTAACACCAAAATGTACTCTGAGATATGCCAAGTAATTCTTCCGAAAATACCGTTATGATAAAATGCCACATTAGGGAGCTATACCCATTTGAAACTCAAAATTGCATGCATTATTTTTTGTAGTATTTTAAAAATTTCGAAGCATGCTTCAGGGATTTTTCATATAAAAAAAAATCAAAAAATTTTAAAAAAATAGTAGATGATTTTTAACTTTTAAATGGGTATAGCTCACACACAATACAAAATATTTGAAATTTCGATACTCGAGTATCGAGAGAAGATCTTCTCTAACAAATCGCGTCAAATTCGGCAATTATTTTGATTAAATCAATAAATTAAAAAAATAGTAGATGATTTTTGAGTTTTGAATTGGTTTAGCTCTCTAATTCGCCATTTTATCATAACGGTGTTTTCGGAAGAATTACTTGAAAAACCGATGCGATCGATCTCGAACCCTGTTACGAAGTTCATCGTCAGGAATTTTTACCACTTCGACCACGTCAGGTATGTATTTTTGTTTATTTTAATCGAAACTTTTTCGGAGACAACATGCCCAACTGATATTTATATTTTTCAAAAGGATGAAGATCTAAGCCATCGAGGAATTACTGAAAAAATGGCGATAGGTGACAAGTAAATTTATTTAAAAAAAAATCTTATAAAAGCACAAAATTTTTCTTTCATTCAAAAAGTTTATTTCTTTTCATAATCCTAACAGTCCATCTCTTTAATCAAGGTTTTTGGTTTCTCTTCTTCTTTGAAACTTCTTTGAAAGAAAGAAAACAAAAAACACTTTTTGATCAATTCCAACAAAACTTTGTGCACTTAGCACCGACTATTCTCAAACTAGTTTTCATATAAATGAGCAAATATTCTGCTTCAAAGATTTTCATTGAACCATAAAAGTTCTAGCATGCGATTTCTTTATTCCATATCAGGCAATCAAGATAGACTTTTCAGTATTGTTTTTTTTTTTTTTTGAAAGGCTTTCTTTAATTGAGTTTATGTTAATTGTAAAAGTGTTAATTTATTTTGATCGCCTTTATCATGAACGAAGACTGACCATTCAAAAGTCTGCGGTGGGTGCTCGCTGTAGATAAAAATGAAACGTCATATTTTCTTGCAACTAGGAGGTCCAATAGCTCAAGCCGAAGCCTGCGGTTTTATGTTTGAATTCATTTACAATATTTCACACTTAAATAAATTTGCATGATTGGCTGCTCTTCGTGAATCCAAAAGAGCCTGAAGACTAGAGGGGAATAGGCACAGGGCAGCCTAATTACAGAGCTATCGTGAGTGTGAATTTGATGCAGTTCGTTGGACAATAGAAGCCCCGCTGCAACAAAAATTTCGATTGCTTCGATGCATTGCGATTTTGCATTTTCTCTTTAAAATTTCTATGAAGCACTTGTTGCACGGTTATTTATGGCATTTTGTCACACGATATTGCTTAAAAAATTTCCATTTTCCTTAACTAAAAACACTCGTTGAAAGGGTTCCAAAGGGGCGTTCCTGCGGTGTTAGTGCATTATGAAAAAGAAAAGCAAAAGAAAAAAAAGAAAATATTCAATGCAATCAATTTAGTCGCAGCCTTTAACTGTTGGAATAGAAAAGTGGATGGAAATGAAAAAAAAAAAAAATAAGTAGCGACTGCCTTAGGGTGACTGCAAGTTGAACAAGCGTTTGACTACGTATTATTCATGAGTGAACTATAATGAGACCTTTTCAAATTGAATTATCAGCGGAAAGGTATTATTATCACAAATTGTTTTGTAATTTTCTAATAAAAATGTACATGACTGTTTATTCAATATAAATTAGATTGATTCATATAATTATAATAAATCGTTTCAGACGTTTCCAGCTAATTGGGCTTCTTAAGAAAAGCTCTTTGAGGGGAAATTGTTGGAAAAAATTAACATTCAGCTAAGCTAAGCAAGGTAGTTAAGGTAATTCAAGGGCTACACGATTAGAAGTCTCATTTAATGCCAGATTTCATTACCATATTATGTCCTCATTGGAGTTTTTATTCTACATTGTGTTGGATGTGTAGGAATTTCTTATTCTTGTGGTCTGGGTATGTGGTATGGGTGTGTTGCACCGAATTCTCGCATTGGAATTCGAGAATATTCGCCTTCTATTTGTCATTCGCATTCGAAAAAATTGGCGAATATTTTGCGAATACTATCGCCGGAAGAATGAACTGAACTAAATCAGTTTTGATCAATGATATTAAAGAAAATTAAAAGGGAAATTCAGGAAAATTGTTAAAATGCCGTTTAGGGATTCCAATCCGGCAACATTTCCTTAATCCCGGAATCAACGTGACTAAAGCATTAATGGTATTCAACCTCTTGAGCAAACGTTTCAACACTAAGACGGTAATTAATTTTTGAAAAACAATTCCTCGAGCTATTAACTTTTTGAATACCCTTTGTTAAATTTTAACAAAAATAATCTTCTCAATATTAAAAAACTCAAAATTATAACAATAATGAATTAAAAAAGTTGTTAAAACTCAATACTAAAGTACAAAAAGTGGAAACTATGCTTCTTCATCGAATAGACTAGATATATTTGCGAAGAAAAAAAATCCCTCTCGGCAGCCACACATGTTGGTGGTAGGTACTTAATAAATTTAATGTCTTTCAGCAATGAAAAGTTATTCAAACCCATTGTCTTAGACCCGTTTTAAGGTAAAAATTCCATATTCGCATTTGCGAATGCTAAAAATTGACATTCGTTGCAGAACTAGTGTCTACATCGAGCCAATTTTTGAAGTGCTACCAATATACCAAAGACCAAATAGCCGCTCCAAAAGAAAATCGAGCATTATTTGGCCTGGGTGAAGAGGATGCCCCTACTAAAAAAAAAATTGTATACAGCACTGTATCGAGAAGTGGACCTTAGCCATGACATAAGTCACTTCGAAGAGAAGCAAGGTTTATAATCACTTAAGCGGCAATGGATCTGCCGGGCTTTTGTAGAGAGAACATTGAGAAATTCAGTTTTAAATATTTTTCTTATTTTTCGATAGAATAAATAAGAAAAATATTCACTTTGCATTCAAAGAAAAACGAAAAACAAAAAAAAAAATAATATAAAAAATATAATAAAATACCAGTAAATCAGTGAAGCAACAACAATGCTCAAATTTGTTAAACAAAAGACTCAGAAAACGAACGCGAAACGATAGTTTGCACGCACACAAAGACAAACTTTACACAAATTATACAAAAATACGTTAAAGTCATTTTAAAGAATTATAAGAAAAAAATAAATAAATAAATGAAAAATAAATTCAATTGAAACGAAGAAAAATGAACGAATTATACGCAATTTGCTTCGTTGACTGCGTTTTGACTACGGAGCGAGTCAAATTTTTCATCGCGACTGCCACAAAATGTCAGAATTAGTAAGTGTCTGCGATCAGAGAAACTAAGAAAAAAAAACATTAAAAAACAAATAAACAAACAAACGATATGGTAACAGTAGCAGAAATCGTATAATGCTAGTAAATGAGATTAATTACCAACTATGGCAATTGCCAATTGCCAGACCGACTCGCACCGACAAAGAGACAAAGCGACAGATGAAGCAAACAGGCAGACTGACGGATGGACGGAAAGCCAAACCGACGAGCCGGCAAAGCACACGAGCTGAATGAATGCATTTTGTGAGGTAAAGCATTAAGCGAAAAGCCACTCCACCACTTTGTATGAAATTGCAATTGCATATTTATTGCACTTCTTGTTTGTATGTAATTTTCGGGGCTTTCTTTCCTTCGACTGTGTCTTTCCTTGGAAAAGTGCAACAATCACATTAATTTCTGTTTCGGCAGCCGACCACATGCGACGGCCCAATTAAGCTGTGTTGCAATCGTTGCACAAAATGCATAAAACGCTGCCGCGAATGGCACGCAAATTGATAGCGCACACACACACACAGGTACATGCATACAAGCATAGCAACGGAGAGCCGCTAGACAGAGACATTAAGCATTGTTTTAATTAGATTAAATTTTGAGAACGAAGAATAAAGTCCATTGGAATGGGGAGTTGTATGTGAGAGCTTCTTGATGAGTTGTGGGCGTTTGCCCAAAAAAAAAAAAAGCGAAGGCGACGGCACGCTGTTGGCTTTTATGAGCTTTTGTCGGGAGTTTTCCGTCTGTCGGTTTTCATTTGAATTGGAAATAATGATGGCTCATATCTATGCGGTAATTAGCTTTCTATGAAATAAAGTAATTCTTTCTTTTATGGCCAACGCTTTAACTGGGCGTGGAATTTAAACGGTTACATTTACAATTTGGATAATAAAAAAAATAAAATTTAAAAAATAAAAAAAAATTCAAACAACTGTAGAAGTTGTATTTATCAAAAAGGAAGTATTGACAAGAACCATAAAAAAGTGAACATTAATCTGACTATTTTCTTCAGGAACCCTTTGATTGAGCGCTATTTTCATAGACTTTCCGTGCATAGAAAAAAAAAATTTATATAATTGAGCCCCAGATTTTGAAAGTGGTATAAGTCAAAAATTTTAAAATTCTAGTTTATCAACTATTTCATATCAAATCCTAATAAATTAACGTATTCTGAAATAAAACTAGATTTCTAAACTTTTTGACGTGGTATGACACTTTCATAATCAAGAGCTCAATTATAATGTAAAATAAACAGAATAGCCGACATTTAAAGATTTTCGAGCTCAATGGGTTAAGAAAAAATGTTTCAGCTTCGCAGTTTCTTTTGATGAAAGCGGAAATACCGGGTGTTCCGTACTAAAGTGCTTTTCTCTATAGGAGTTTGTAGAGGGATCATTGTGAACAAATAATCGTCTAAGAGGGGAGGGTATAAAATGTAACCCTGAGGAACTATAGGGATAAGAAACAAATTTGCATTTATTTTAGAAAAAAAAATTCTTTCGTCTAAACGTTGCATTTCAGAGAAAAAGTTTTTATGTAGTATAACAGCCAATTGTCAGGCCTTTTTAGACATGTAAATATTTCTTTACTTAATTGAAGTTTAAAAGATTTTTTGGCCATCAAAGTGAAAGTTTCGAAATTTTCCTTAGGTTTTTTTGCGACTTTGAAAGCCCTTTTTGTATGAAATAGGTCTTATACACATACTTTTCTAAATTTTCTCCAAATCTGTGGTCAATTTTCTTTATAATCGTAGTGGAGGAAGGTGGTCGAATTCTGACCCCTTAAGAAATTTTGCTATAAATTCAAAACGCTGATACTTAAGATAAGACTTAACATACGATTAGCAAGAGAATATCATTACTTTTGTTTTTGAAATATAAAATTTTCATCAAGAATCTACTAAATAAAGATTCTTTTAGAAACATTCAGTATACTAACTTTTGAAGATTGGTGTTCTAAATATGAACCCCATCTATTGTTTTAAAACCAGAGACTTGCTGTACCCAAATCATATCCTATTGTATTCAGCTTAAGAATTCGGTTTTTGCAAATTGTGTGTTTTTTTGAATTAGTATGAAAATCGGGGGGTCAAATTTTTCCTCACAGTTGACTTTTATAAAAATCGCTTTTCTAAAAAACCTTTTATTTTTTATTTTTATAAAAAAAAGCACGTCAGTACGGAACACCCTGTATATTGATATTTTTTCACAATTATATTAGCAGCCTTTATAAGGCCGTTGGTAATAATTCTATTTTGTTGAAGAGGTGCCAAAGCATTAAAAATATAAAAAGTTATCCCAAAACTAATAAAAATCGTAAGAAAATAAAATAAAAAATAATTATAAATAATTCAAAACATTGTTGAAAAATTATAAAAAAAAATTTAAAAAAATTAAAAGATTTAATAAAATCCTCGTAATGGATTGTTTTTGATCAATCCATCTTTAAGTTTCAAAGTAATCCATCGTAAAATATTCGTTTAATCCAATTAGAATAGAGTCCTTGGTGTAATCCGAATCCGTCAGAGCAATCCGAAATGCTTGATTTTGTGAAATTTAAAAACTTTTTATTTAAAGCGTCTCAAGGAAGAACCGCGCTCCGAAACGTTACGAACGGTAGTGACAAATTTCAGGACGCTTTATTCGGCTTTTATAGCCACGAATATTCAAATGAGAGGCAAACGAAAATTTCACCTTTTTCCAGTCGCTTTCCAATTTTAAAATTTGAATATGCGCGTTGAGAGAAATATTACAGAGCAGAGTGTGTTTGTATGTTTTTTTTTTTATCAATTCAAGCTATTACAGGGACTTTTTTATGGGGTGGTTTTTTTCCTTTACTTTGCTTGGGAAATTCTGAATAAGAACGGGAAAACACAATTTCTACCCTTTAAGGACTGTTTGAATATTTGCTTAACTCTTTCGTTTTTTAGAACTTACCCCTTTTCGAAAATTATATGCTGCCATATGTATGTAGAAAATTTTCTAAAAATACTATGTTGTATAAGAGTGGCAACGCTTTTTTTAAAGCGACTGAGTAGGTATGGTTATTTCTTAGGAAGCTTTGATACACAGAGCAAAAAGACTGAATAAAATACGAAGATTTCGATACGAGATACGAAGAAATATGAAAATTTCTTTATAAATTTTGTTCAAGAAGAGGTCCGTATTAATTTTAGGGGGAATGCCTTTTCTTAAAAATTCAGTAGGCAACCCGTAGAAATAAGACGAAATCGTAATAATATAAAGAAGGTGACTCGTAGATATTTGAAGGAAACATTTTCAATAAAGTTTTGATGATTCCTCGGAGATATGAAAAGGAATTATTATTTAAAACAAATATACAAATAGGTATGTCTTGTCGTGGCTCAGTAAATAGCCTGAGAGCCAAACAATCCGAAGTCGTGAAGTTCAAATCCCCGCTCATAAGTAGATTATAACATGACACTTAAATAATAATTTACAAAACCTACAGGAATAAAAAGCTTTCAATCAAACATTGGTCTGTTCCCGTACTCCACGAAACTGCTCAATTTTTTGAAAACTGTATGAAAATTTGGCAAAATTGGGCAGTTTTGTGCAGTTTCGTGCAGTACGGGAACAGGCCTATTATATGCAAAAAATTTAAAAATTCATAGGTAATTTTGAAAAAGATTGGGCATGAGCTTTTTGAAGCCAGTATGGAAACTGTTATATCTGGCTGGCGACATCTCTTCTCCTCACTGAGTGCAATTTTTCCTTTAAATTAACTTTCCCATTTTCCCACAATTTTTTTCGCCTGATCGCTGAATCGAACTCGAGCCTTCGGATTGCTAAGCGCACACGCTACTCGCAACGCCATGGAAAGATCTAATGCCTTAACTACTTAATTAGGAAGAAGAATCCTTTCCGTTAAAAAAAAACAAACTCCCGAGAAAAGAATGCATTCCTCTCGATCAGCAAAAGTTCTTTTTTGATCAATCGAAAGAACATTTTAAACGAATGCGCAAAGCTGTCAATCAAAATGCAAATTTTTTCAACTCACGAATTCTTCATTAACCCAAAGTTCGATGGAATTCCTTCGAAAACGATTAATCACCGGGCAATTGAAAAAAGAGAAAAAAATCGCATATTCAAGTAAAGATTTGCATTTTTGTGTTCCAATTCGAACACAAAAGCAAAATGAAAAACCAAACAAACAATACAATTGGCTATCGAACCGATCATCAGAAGCTGAATTTCTCCAATCAATCAACGCTTGCCGATCTCAGGTGCCCGCGGCATGGGCATATTTTTTGCTAATTAAAATTTTCCAATTTTTACATTGCAAATAACCACAGCGACAGACCACAACAAAATACAACAACAACAACAACGACGACGACGACAATTAATCGTCATTGGAAATGTACACACTGAGTTAAAGCAAACAATCGCACTCGTCACCGGCACTTGGCTCTCTTGGACTAGGGACACTTGCATCTGTTGCCTGACATTGCGAGGCAACCGCTTTGAGCGGGTATTGAATCGAAGCTCAATCGATCGAAAATATTCGCGAATATGAAATGTTAAAAAGTGTTGAAAAAGTACATTGTCACTTTGACATTTCGTCAGCGATTGTCAATTTTGATGGACAGCACGCACACAAAAACACACAAACACACACACACAGCCAAGTGCATATACACCGAGTAGGCAGCGGTCCCCCCATTAAATCTCCATTTCTATCGCGTTCATGTTTATGAATATATGCATAAAGATCGATCTGTTCAGATCCGAGTGTCTATACATACATACGATGTACATATAAATACGATGAGTGCTTATGTATTTTGGCTCATACATATTTATAGAAATAAAATGCCTTTTACAAAAGAGCATGGAAAATTTTCTTAATTGCAAGATTCTCATGTTATGACGCTCGTTGCCGATCGTTCCGATCCGAGCGATCCGCATTACAAACAACTTTAATTTGCATGATTTATTAGCAAAGTCGAGTTTTTTTCTTCTTGTTTTTTTTTCTTTCGATTCTGTGCCTAATGTATTGAATTGATAAATTATTTATTTTTAATCTTTTATCCATATATGTATTCCGTCACGAAGGCGTCACATGTTGCATTGATTTGCTCCAGTTTCCAGCCTATCAAATCAAAATAAAATTTTTTTTTTGTACCTGCTATGTTTAGCAATAAGACAATTAGAGTTTGGCCTGGGATTACTAGAAAATTAAAAATATTTTTGTCCGAATTCGATGTTAAATGACAAACATAACAAGCTTTAGTGTAATTTTTTTTTTTTTTTTTTTTCAAAAAAGTACTTTGCTTTTAGTAAAGTTTATGGAAAATACAAGAAAATCGCAATAATGACTTGTCGTGTTCATTTTTGCTGGAGTCAATGGATTGAGATTCGTTTTTTTTTGGTTAGCGATTGACGCTTCAGTCCATTGGGATTAAAGTAGAGCTCAAAAATGGGAGGGCAATTGAATGAAAAACAGTTAAAGATAGTAGATATTTCAAAACACAGATTATCGCAAAAATTAATTAGCAAAGCTGTCTCATAAGTTTCAACGTACTCATTTATCTGTGATAAACAAGATTCTCCAAAGTCTTCGAGATAGGTAAACTGACTCTAAGCAGCATGCAGGTTAGGTTAGGTAAGGAAGGGATGATGGAGCGGGTTCCTTACGTCCAATTTGTTAAGCAACCTTTTCTCATATGCAGTATTAAATATCGAGAACTGAAAAACTTTGGTCTTATGAGATCACTTTGAAAATATCTTTATAGATAAAAAGGTGATGAGTTTTACAGGCATGCTTGAATTAATTTAAGATCCTATCACCATCTTCTGGCCACAATTTTCTTCTTGCAAGAACAAACAAAGTTCAATCGATTCAAAAAAAATTTCGAATAATTTTAGACAGGATTCAATTGCCCTGTTTGTCTACCGGTCAATTACTAAGGCGGACTCCAAATGCCACTTGAATGTCATGATTTTTATGCTGCTTCCAGCTTCAATGTATCCAAGGACCTTAAGCTATCGAAATACGTTGCGACCTAAAACCTCTTAGGTATCTAAAGGGATCTTAGCCAGCAATAATTAAAGTTTAATCAATTTAATGGAGCATAAAATATTTCAGGATGTAGTTAAGTTTTTCTGATCTGCCTCTTTCCTCAACCACAAAGCTCATTTGTTTGACATTCATCACTTGAAACTCTTGAACTCATCATCATCAGCAATCAAAGATCAGCTCCCGCCACTTCATCTGTATCTTTGTGAAATTGCAGTAGGTACAGCGGAATATAGTAGCAATGTAAGGTAGAAAAAAAACTTGACGGTTTTTTTGCAAAACAAAACAGGATGAAACCAAATGCCAGTGGAAAAGAGATAGAAAGTGTGGACAGAGAGGGAGAGAGATGTCTCCTGCTATTTGACATGCTTCTATGGCACTAAATGGCCCGATAATTTATGAGACGCCTTATTAACATCATTCACAAGAGACATGATGACAGAAATTCTACTCGTGCGTCAACGTCAACATCAGATCACAGATCTCTCAAGTGTTTCCTAGAAATCGATGAGGTTTTATATAATTTTCTTGATTTTTTTGTTGTTGTATTTTCTGTGTTGATTTAGCCGAGCGACGCATAATGATGGTGACATTCTTCAATACTGGTTTCCGTTAATTTTCATTTGTAAATTATTTTAATTTCCCGATGATGAGGAGGAAATTCAACATGATCAGAGCACGGCGCTCAATATGGACAAGTTCATGCCAAGACAAACATTCATGTTCCATGCAAAGTCAAAGCACCGTTGCTTAGCTCAGATCAGATCAGCTCAGCTCTCGACTCGGCTCGGCTCACCTCCATTCGAAGCGCTTCGGATTAAATGCGAAAAGTTCAGCTCGAAAAATTTGCATCTTTTCAATGCGAAATCAAACAATCGCCTCAGCAGCTTCCGACGTGAACAATCACTTTTCGATTTGCATAAGTATTCACAAGTGTATTGCGAGGTCTACCTCCAAAAGCCTATTTTACCTGGCGTGCATTTTTCTTCTTCTTTTTGTGTATTTTTTTTCCCAATGCAATTACTCACTGGCGGTTTTGTTGGTTGCAGTTGTTAAAAAATTCCAATCGATAATTTCATTGTCGACTGCGAATCAAATCGATTCGAAGCGAACGGAATCCGAAGCGATTGAAATGCAAAGATCGCGCGCAAAAAGTGGTATTTCGGTGCAATTGTTCGCTCGCTCGTGGTCATCGAGTCGTGTCACCGATTAGTTGGCATTGAAATTATGCCACAAAGCCATACTTACAAACAATTTTTCGATTGTATTGCATAATTCAATGTATATGGTAATGTCCATAATTGTTTATAATCAATTATCGCCTATCAAATTAGATATCGATCTGTCAAGACAGTCGAACAACGAACGAGCACAAGAACGCTCACTTTTGATGCGTGTTGAATAATTTATCGATTATGGTTTCGAGGATCATGTTTGGTAAAACATTTTCTTTAATTAAAAACCTATAATATTCAATTTAAAAAAAAATCCTCGTTGAGTTATTTTCATTGAAAAATTCTTCGAGTACCTACTTTCTGTAATATGCTTCAATTTAAGCCTTTACAGAATTAGCTTCTTTTTAGCGTGCTCGACTGTCTGCTTTGACCGGAGAATTCTGAAACTTTGAACGTGTTCTCCCAGCAAAAAAGGGTTGCCAGTTTTTTATACCAGCGATGTACTAAAAAAACGCATGCAAATGCAAAGGAAAAAAGGGTTGAAAGAAGGGGAAATAATGGTCTTGCGTTTAAAGGGTTGGTTTGGTTGCGGAAATACTTTGGAAGGGATAAACTGGAATTACGAAGAAATCAGTTGGGGTTTAAAGTTCATAGAGTGTGGATGTTAAAAAATCTTCGATGGCCGGATGTCGAGATACAACCATTTTAAAAGAACAAGAACCCAGAGAGCAGAATATTTTCAAAACCCTTGGAAGGATAAAACCTACTTTTACTTGAAAAGAATTGGATGCAAACGGTCAAAAAGTGATGAGTTAGTAATCTAAAAATTGGCTGAAAGGAGATGAAGAAGTCAAAGAAATTATATAGGAGTACTTATTTCGGTCCACTCCAGGTAGTTAAAGTACTATGGAATTAATCAATAAATGGTAATTTTTCTCTAACATCACAGGAACTCATCGGTATGCTGCATTAGAACGATAAACCTAATTGGCCGAGTAAGTAAATTCTCCGAACATTTCCGAAATACAGTGAAAATCGCTTATAAACGATGTCGAAGGGACCAGCAAAAATCCATCGTTATAACCGATAATCGCTAATCCAGTAACAGAAATTAAGAAGAATTAGAATAGCGAACCAAACTTACGTAAAATGTTCATCGCTATAACCGATAATCGTTATAACCGATTTTTACTGTATTTTTAAATGAATTCGGTCTTTATCAGCTTTAGTTGACGAAACTCGTCCTTTGATTCTAAACATCTTAAAAATATCACTTCCTTTGAAGTATCCTCTCTGTCTACATCATGTCTTCCGTCATAACTCGCGCCATATTTGAAAATGGAATCAGACGAGAGCAAGCAACTGAATGAAGCAGACTTCAAGCTGAGGCAAATTATGATTGGTCATTAAATTGTAACGAATTGAAAGCTTCAATTATGATGAATATGCCATCGACTTAAAAACCCATAAAGAAAAAGGTAACAAAAAATTGCAAAGCAAAAAAAATCGTCCAAAAAAAAATTAACTAAAAATCAACATTCATTTCAGCTCTACATGAAATCGATTCGATTTCTTATAAAAACCTATCACCTGCCTTCATCGTGGGAATATCATAAATTTTATACGAAAAAATTGATACAGTTTTTGTGTTGTTAAAATTGTTCAACAATCCGCATCAATGAATCGACTTCACTCGAATCGATCAAGTGGAATTCGTGAATGTCTACTGAGAGACTAGCTATAGTATTTAGAACTCTCAGAGTGGTGAGAAGAGTTGTTGTTGCGGAGCTTGTTAACATGACTGATCTCTCCAATTTAAGTCGAGTGTTTGAATATTTATTTTATTCACTGTAATTGATTTAGAGACGTTGACAGAGCTCGGAAGCCAGCTTGTAAAATGCTTTTTTGTGCGGCTCACTCCACACTGGCACTCAATTTATTTTGATGATAAATTTTATGTGGTTTAATTATTTTTGGTATTTATTACATGGTTTTTTAAAAGCATGTTTATTGAATTTTTTATTTGAAGTTTAGAATGATGAAAGTTGGAATATTCAGAGATTATGTATGATCTGTAAAACTCTCAATACTTAGACGTAGTTATAATTTTGAATTGATATTTTGAAAGTCACTTTCAGACAAATCGCTATTGTATTAAATACATGTTATTTCGATATACATTTGAAGACTTTTCTCCTAAGAGCTATACACTACATTAACAAGGTTGCAGACAACGAGGACGTCCAAAACAGCGTTGGATGGACACAGTAAAATTAGACCTCGAGGCTGTGGAATTGGTCGCCGGGATAGGCCGGGAATTTTAATGTGCAAGAAGAAGAAGATTTGAAGACTTTTCTTCTACTATTCTAATGTTTTACTTTCAATAGATACACTCAACTAACTTCATTGAAGCTGTATTGAGAAAAACCATCAGGCACAATCAAGCCTCATTTCGCTTTGGCCAGATTGAAAAGTTCGAATGCTAAACGTAAAATGAAATCAAACACAAAACAAACCCTAAAAAGATAATTAGAATAAATCGAAAAACCATTTTAAATAATTGTAGACTCATTGTCGAAACCTAAGCCTATTAAATTCAAAGCTTCTGTTTAATTTTACCGGTCGAAAATTGCTTTCAGCAGTTTGAACTCTCACAAATTATAACCGGAAAGTGCGAAATCATCGTCTTCAATGCCACGAGGATTTAAGTCAATTTACACGCTTGAAAAGAGAGAAAAATAAATAAAATTTGTATTTTCCGACTATCAAGCAATGATAATCGCACTTAACAGTGTTGTGTGTGTGTGCAACACCGAAGTACATTCGGGGAAATGTGTTGAGTCATGTTTTGGCTTGTATTTATGTGGTTGAAGAAATTGTTTCAGGGAGATGCAAAGGTCGTGATGAGGGAAGACTCAATTTATAATTTTTTCAAATTTTTTAAATATAATTTCAATTCGATTTTGGAACTTCATTTTAGTTTATCATTGGGTTTGACAGATTTTTTTTTTTAAATATTTACTTATTAATCTGTCTTTATTCATTGAACTTTTGTATCAATGACTATTTGAAAGTGATCTTGCGTCAGTCGTTTTTTGGGTTCAGCATATAATTTGGTGAAAATGTAAAGAAACAATTCAACTTACCTTTGAATCTTGCATAATTTCGTTCTTATATTTCTGAAGTTCAATGACTGGGGTTTATCCTCAAACCAGCAAATAACATGATGAAATCGATTCCTGTAAAATAATGATTCATTTATTAGTGATTAATTTATCAAAATAATTTTTTTATTTTCAGTTCAAGGAATGAATTTTTTTTTTTACATATTTTATGATTATTGATTTCGATTCCCAAATATCCTAAAATATTGGGGATTATTTCGGATTAATAAAAAACCATGTCAACCAAATTAAGATTAGATTGATTTGTTTGTGATTTAAAATAATTAAAATATATATTTAAATATGTAACACAGTGCGACACGATTTTGTTAACAAAAATTTAAACATACTCAGTTTTGTTAAGTCACCTCTACTTTTTTTTTAAATAGACTTCAAAGAGTGGGGCCGAGAATTAAATTACTTACTTACTTATGGCTATATCTCGTAATCCGTTCAATATTTTAATTTCCTTTCTATCACAATTTATAGCTCTGAACTCATTTTAAATAGTTTTACTACAAACCGATAAGCAAAAACTCTATCTAGTTGGTGGAAATTGCAAAAATTCCTAAAATTTCACGTGTTTTTTTTTATCATATTTTATTTTGTATGGCCTATAGCTCCCAAGGCAATAAATATTTTATCAAAAATTTTTTGATGCAAATATAGAACGATGATAACTTAACAACTTCTTCATATACACGAATTGCATCCGAGCAATACTTGATATCGTTTTGCCGTTGCAAAGTTGAACAAATTTTACCAAAAATCTAAAGAAAAAACGCAAAATCACCCTTTAGGTATGCACGAAGTTTTTCAATCCAAAGCAAATTTTGATTTAAAAAGCATGATTGAATCAGTTGAGAAACCATTAATATGTAAACGAAAATCTAGTTAATAATTTCAATCTTGTCTTGTTCACACAGAGACTCGGAATCTCTTTGTACGATGAATGAGACATAACAACTGACACATTTGACCATTTAAAAATCATTTACTTTAAATCGCCAATCCACTCAATAATGTTGTGCTAATTTCAGATCAACTTCTTTATCAATGAGAACATCGCCAGTCTTGCGGTGCGTATTCGGAGAAAGCCATGCACCGCTCGACATGAACAGTTGGAAGATGATGTACTTAGATGATGCACCCACAGCTGAGAAAGCTTCAGACTGGCCCGTACCATATTCGACGAACATGAATTCTAAGAGGTACAGTAGACGACACAACAACAACATTCTCTTATCTATGAGCAAGAGATTTATTTATTTATTATTATTATTTTTTTTTATACCTTCTATGTTGCATCGTGTTTAGCCAACGCGAAGCCGACAAAGTGCATTGCCGTTGGAAGTTGGAAGGTACAGACCCCCTTGTTCTTGTGTTTCCGATGTGATTGACACTGACCGTATTTGTTTGGGAGCACGTAACGCGCATAATGACTCGTCTCGCCTAATATGTATGTGGTCGACATGACAGGAACTGTCTTTTAGGTTGTCTTACTGCCATAATTAATATTTATAAGAAGTGATTAAGTTTATTTTGTAAAAAAAAAACAACAAAACAAAAAATTAACGCCCCGGGGTATCTGATTAATATAAGATCAAAAATTTACAGCTTTAAGGGTCGCAGTCTTCACAACTCGGTTTAAGAACTTTAAAATTTTAAATTTTGGAATACTATATTTTTTAAATCTTCATGCCAGTTTAACTCGAACTTTTAAAAAGTTTTCATATAAAATGAATAAGCCTGGTTGAAACTCTCCTGAAGACCATCATTTGAAAGCTTAAACCTTCAAAAAGTCGAAAATTGGTTGAAAGCTATGAGCCGTAGAGTTTCCAATTTTTTGCTTCTTAGAATTTTATATAGAAAAGAGAATTGTTTTTTTTTTTATCCTTTTGGAAGTTGTTTCTGCACTGAGAATCTTCATTGATCGTATCTCTACACGATCGGCGTCGAAGAACGAACATTATCTTGACTTAAATCTGAATGCGCCAAGCAATTTAAATGATTTTCCATCACAGAATCGATTCAAATCGGTAAATGGATACGCAAAATCATTGCATAAGCGGCATCTATCTAAAAGAATCGAATGCGCGTGCGCATGCGCAGCAGCCGAAACTGTCAAATCGTGAGTTAAGTACGCTCGAATGGACTTGCGACAACTTCACTTAAAATAACTTTACCAAATCTTGTAAAACAATTGAATGGAAGCTACTGTTTGTGCTTAGCTTCTGGTTCTGGTTCTGCTGCGGCTGCTGTTGCGGCAGCCACTACGGCCGCATCTTCCGTTGCGATGCGAAATATCTCATTTTGAATATGGTTATTCAACGTGAGCGCGCGGCAATTTGTGTGGCCACAAAAGCATGCCAGTGCACTGAGTCAATTGTCCACATTTGGCTTATTAGGCTGTCATGCAGAATCTCGTTTCTTCGCATTCGGCTATTGACTCTTGATATTGTTTCGTTTTTTTAATTTTTTATTTTTATTTAATTTGATTTAATTTCGAAAACTCTCTCTCTCTCTCTTCTCTTCCTCTCTCTCTCTCTCTCTCTTTCTCTGTATGTCCTGTTGCTCGATTTGGTTAAATTTGAATTTCAGCCTCAATCGCATTTGACTTTATTTAAATGCTATGCATTGTTGGGATTGTGCCAGCACTGTGAGAAGTCGTTCCCAAGTCGTTCGCTCGAGGCATCTCAAGTATTTCCAATCATTGAGCATTTTAAATGGACAACGTATAATTACGTTGTGATTTGTCAAGCTGGGACAACCGAAGAAGGCAGTCAAAAACAAAAAAAAAAAAAAGAAGCAAAGAACAAGCGCCGCTGTTTTGTATTTATTTTATTTTATTTTATTTTATTTCTTCTTCAGCATTTCGAGCGATTGGGAAATTAATCTTGCAGATGCAAATTGTTCATGCATCTTTGAAATTTCGTCGGCAGTGATGAAAGGAAAGTTTAATTGAGAAAAATAAATGTTTGAAGTGAAGCAGCATCGCAAGAGAGGAATGAAAGAAGAAAGCACTAGATTCAATGGCCAATGATTTTGTTAAAGGATACTATTTCTTTACATTTTTTTTTACAATTTTTAGCATTTAGTATTTAGTATCTGATATCTGACTTCTAATATCTGACATCTAGTATCTGGGTTATAGTATCTGGTATCTCGTATTTAGTATCTGGTATATACTTAGTATCTGGTATCTAGTATATCGTTTTTAAGGGCCGTTTTCTCATCCTAATTTTAAGCTCTATCTGCAAGTTAAATATAATTTTCTTTGATTTATTAATCAAATTTGTATGAAATTATCATCAGAATAATTTAACTTACAGATACAAGAAAGATGAATAAACGGCCCTTAGTATATGGTATTTGGTTCACAGTATCTATCGTCTAATATCTAGCACATAGCATTTAGTATCTATTATCTAACTTACTATCTTTTGTCTAGTGTCTATCATTTAATATCTCGTATTTACTATCCGATCTATCTAGTATCTGGTAGCTGGTATCCAGTATCTATAACTATATAACGATAGATAATATTATCGTCTAGTATCTAGCACCTAATATATAGTATCTAGTATTTAACTTTACTATCTTATGTCTAGTTTCTAGCATCTAATATCTGGTTCTAATATCTGATATCTACTATCTTTTAACTGGTATCTAGTATCTATCATCTAATGTATCCAGTATCTAGTATCTTGTATTTGGTATTTAGTGCCTAGAATTTAGTATCCAGTACCATATGTTTATTATTTATTATTTCCTATTTATGGTTAAATGTTTATTATTATTATATATTTTTATGAGTATCTTGTCTTTGGAGGGAATGCCTTTGACTTCTCAAGATCAAATGTAGAACAATGAAATAAATTTTCTCTGCAGTCCAAAGACACTGCTACAAGTAACAACAAGATTCTTTTCATCTAGCAATTAATTGCACAATTCGTTACAACTTTTATTTTTATCTTTCTAAAGGATAATTAAAAAGATGTAAGTACTCCCTTCTGAATTAATGGAACTCTTTTCCTCGGTTACTCAAAAAACTATAGTTTAACGTGTGAAAATTTGTTCATGGCAACATCGGTTGAGTCAAGAATTCTTGAGATAAAAATTTCCACAATTATGTAATTGCTCTTTGAAAAGAAATTCTTTTCAAATGGCGCCATCAACTTGAAGAACTCAAACACCAAAATAAACCTACTTATTTGAAAAAAAAAAGAAACAGATTATCTCCAATCTTTGTGGATTATAACTTAATCAGATGAAGGCTTTCCAGACGGTAAGTAGAAACTCCTACTCGTTAATTCGTTTAGCTGTAAATGACGGCCTTAATTTGTTAGTTCCACCCACGAGAATCATCGTTCTCTTCTCAAAGTAAATAGTACTCGCTCATTTTGTTGTACTTTTTCAATTAGCATAGGAAAGAAGAGAAGAAAAGCAATAAAAAAAGAGGTTCTGATCAACGAGTTGGATTAACGTTGAACAAAAAAAGAAAAAGATAAATAAATAAATAAACTCGAAAACTGCTCATCTTAAGTCAGCCTAAGCTCCGCCTTGAGTCTTTATACGCTCGGATATTTTTCTTAAAAGTTTCTTATGTCTATCTCTTCGACGTTGTCTTGTTCGTAGCCATACGAAAACGCGATTACACATGTTTTAATATGCAACAACAGATTGAAGGCAGGTTAAACAAAAATGAAAACAGAAACGAAAGCAAAAAAAAAAAAAAACCGAAAATAAAACCAAAACCAACAACTCATAAGCCACGAAACTTGTCTCGTCTGGCTGGAGATTGGTAGAATGGAAATGATCGGCTTCATGCTTTTTGCATAGCCAATCAATTCAACAGCAATTGAAAATCGTTCATGTGAATATGTAGCTATGTTTCTTTCGAAAGTGGATCGTTGCATGTTTAAAACAAATAAAATTAATAAACGAAAAAATAAAAAATTCCTAAACCACTTAAGTGAATTAAATAATGACGTGTCAATAGATGCCGCTAGATAATATGCGTTTAAAAAGCCGTTTTGCTTGAAGAAGCCACAATCCTGAATTCAATTCAATTCAATTCAATTCATAATTGATAATGATAATTAAATTTGAAAAAGTATTTTAATTGGCACGGTCAGTTTGAATAGAGAATAGGGAGGCTTAAATGGCCTTTTATTGTACTTTCTCTGATTTTATGGACGCATAATTTCAGAAGTAATTGTTTTTGAAGAAGTCTAAACGATAAAGTTGCTCTAGACCAACTTAAAATGGGAGTAAAGTGGAAATGCGTCGAATGTGTAAACAACTTTCGTGCTCAATTTATCTTCAACTTTATTGTAGACGCAATTTGTCTAGATGCCAGTTACGCATTGATAATTCTAACAGTATGCTCTTCTTCCTTATCCAGGCAGTTAGCTTTGAAATAATATAAATTGCTCTTACATAAAATAGTTCTTTTTATCTTACGGCTTAGCTTCCGATTTGACACTTGTTAATTCAACGCAAAGAGTAAATGCCTACACTGAGCGAAAACTACGATTGTGTAATTAACAACGATTCGTAGTATACTACGACTGTAGTTATTTTACAGCAGAACTGTAGTACGGACGTATTCAAACATGACTTTAACAGCCATGCGTATTCTTTGGGAGCAAATTTCTCTACACACTTATTTAAAAAATTTTTTATCAAAAAACAAGAAAATGGATTTTATTTGACTTTAAATAACATATTTAGTCCACGCGAATCAGATTTCTCCGTGGCGTACGGGTAGCGTATTCGCTCTGCAATCCGAAGGGCTCGGGTTCAAATCCCACAGCAGGCGAATGTGTGAAAAATGGGAATTTTTCAAGTAAAATATTAAAGGAAAAAAAGGACAGCTAGAATAAAAAATCTAGCTTCCCAGCCAGCCGTGTATATAAATAAGAGAGGGCCCCATCCCGGCTTTCCAACATATATATATATATATATTTTTCTTTTGCATAAAATGTTAGTTTTAAAGCTTTTTTTTCTGTAAGGTTTTTAAATATTATATACCTAAATGTTATGTTATTTGTAAAAAAAAAAATTACGTCTGCCGGACCGGGGATCGAACCCGGCGACTTGCGATTTGCTACTACTTTCGTCTCTAAACTTTTTTACAACGCTTGTGGTTATTTTAACTACGTTCTTTAATAGAGCCAAATCATTGCTGTTCGTAGTTAAATTAATTACGTTTTTGTTATTTTTACTACAATTTTTGTACGGAATCAGTGTACGGAAGTGGTTTTGGCTTGCTCATTTGAAACTTTAAAAATTTAATGCATGACATTTTTATATTGAAAGAATGCAGTTGTGATATATATAGCATATAAAGTCGAGAAAATCGCAACCTTTTCGATAATATTTATTAATTTGTCTCAGATAGAACCGGAAATCTTTTTCTCAAAATGAGACATAAAACAAAATATTTCCCCGTAAAAAAGAGCAAGTATGACATCTTACAATAAGACTTGCAAGATATTATAGGGACTCATGCAGTTTCGGAAATGCGTCTCTAACTTTTCCCATCGGAAATTTGTATTTAAATTTTGACAGTTCAGTGACAAATTTCCCGTTTCATTAAGTTTCCGAAGCTGAATTGAATCCCTCTATTGACTTTCTATAAATTAAAGATCATATCAAATAAATATTTAATAAGGTATTAAGCCGGGGTTCCACTATCAGCGCAATGGGCCGATTTTTGCCGCAATCAATGCGCCGATTATGTGAACGCAATTTTCGGGCTCTGATGCTGACAATGCTGACAATCTTTTTGACAATGCGCGACGATAATGTGAGCCTCAACAATGAATGTGGAAATTTTTGAAATTTGTGCCGATCTGGATCCGATAAAAATCGGCGCAGAATGTGCTATTTGCGCAGATAGTGTAATCCTAGCTTTAGTCTTTATGTTGGTTTAAGACTTTCAAAAGCTTTTCAAACACGTGATGTGATTGTTTTCCCTTTCCCGGGGAAAGGCAATTCAATAACCAAGTTGATGTGATTAATTTGCCTTTACCAAGATTGAGAGGGAGTTAGAAATATCTCGACATTCCGCTTGGTAAATGAATTTTCTGAATTGAAGAACTCGTTGTTTTATAAGATTTCGAATGTTTTAAATCGATTTGAACAATACATGTTCAAGATTTAATCCATCATAAATAAGATGAAATGTTACTGTTTTGGTTAATTGCATTCTCAAATATTGAAATATGAAAATAGTCTAAATATTGAAGAAAAATTCCTGCCAAACCATACACTACTAATGTAGATTCTGGAGCCGACAAGGGATCAGAGTAGGAGGAAGTGGTGCAAATCTGACCGACCCTTTTAGAAATATAACCTCATCTGTACTACTTATGCTATTAATTTGCAAACCAATTTTTCCTAATTTTTAATTCATAGTTAAGATAGAAAATTTATAAATTTAAAGATTTGGATCTCAAAGTTATAACTTTTCCGTTTAAGAAAAAGTTCGGTAATTTATCCCAATAAGGATTTACTACATAATATCTAAGGTATACGATAACAGTGTTCAGTGGATTTAATTAAAAAATAATAACTTGCATTTCAATCATTTAAATAAATTTGAGATTTAATCTTGTTTAAAAATTGGTTCTGCCATAATTTTGTTTTCACTCTTAATTTGTAACTACCGGGAATTGAATCACATCTAGTTCGATTCCCAGGAATTTTAAAAACCACATGGAATTGATTTCCCGGGTAAAGCAATCACATAATTGAAAGTTTTAAGTTCAAAATCTTATTCCAAAAAGTTGATGTTTTTAAAGGGGAACCCCCTAAAATTAAGCGAAATTTCTGTTCTTTTGGGGAGACTTAGGAAAGAATAATCATTAGAGAAATGATCATGAGATCAAGTTTTTGTTTCAAAAAAATTTCAAAATTAAATTCATGGGAATTCAGACCTAATTCTGAGACACACAGGAGGTATTTATACCTATCTTTAATAAACTATCTTCAGTCGTATCGAGTGTTAGTTAAGGCTTTGAAATTATGTATTTTATTTTATCCTAATTACAGAACTTATAAGCAAAGGAATGTTGTACCCAACAGTTCCATAATAACCTATATTTCAGAGTATATCTACAGAGAGGGGGCGGACGAGCAACTGGGGATTCCCATCGGCTGATATTTTTATAGCACCGATTTTAAATAAAAGATCTTTCGCCGCATTTGCAAAGAGAAAATTTAAGCTCAAAAAGCTTTTTCTCTTAAGTCTTCTTTCTCTTCGTTCGTTTATAAATGAATCGCATGCATTTCCGATCAAGTTACACGCATACTTTTGCACAGTCTAGCAACACAGGTGCACAGGTGTGGAACATATCGTGTCGTTGGGGAAATCGAAGAGATTCTCTTGCTCTCGCAAACATATCCACACGAATCGTACTGGCTTAAGGAATTGATCAAAATAAACAAACCGCGACGCGAGAGTCGCAAAAAGAAAAAGCTCAGCTTCGCTGTTGTATTAGTGTGTTGCGATCGCAGCGCTTGTGTGTTCGTGTGTGTGTGTGTGTCTGTGTCTGTTGCAAATGAGTAAATGTGCGAAGCTTAAGTGCACATCGCTAAAATGAAAATGAGATTGCAATGCGATTATTCGCAGTTGGGAGTTGCATTTTGCACGTTGAGCGCATACACCGTCGATCGCGTTCGCTGAGCGCGCGCATGTCTTGCAAAATTATCTAAAAAAGAAAAAAAAATCAACAAAAAAAAAAAACCTAAACGATCGTTATCCGACGCGTTTGCTCGTCATTATCATTTTTGTTTTTTTCACTTGCTTTTGTTATCGATTTCGTGCTGTGCGAGGGAGGGAAGGCGATTTTGGCATTTCCGAATTGTCATTTGTTTTCGCGTCTCCCAAGCGGACTCAACACTTCAAATTGGATCGTCATAATGACTACGCTTCTTAAGATCTTGTAGCTTGAAAATGCTACGGTCAGTTTTCGCTGAAACTCCTAAAAGTGCGCGCGCGCGTAATGAAAACAACTCCAAGTGCTGAAATTCGTGGGCGCGATGTGTTTTCGCGCCGGGAAATTGAAGACAAATCAAGTGGAAAGGAAAATCAAGAAAAATTAACAAAGAGAAAGAAGAATTATTTTACAATTTTTTTTTCATTGAGTACAAAGTGCTAAAAAACATCATAATTGAGAACGAATGTGTCGGAGAAATGAAATAAAATATTAACAAAAAGAAATTCAATCGATTCGCCAAAGCCAATTAAAAATATTGGGTGGACCTGAAAACGTGAATAAAAAAGGAAATAAAAACGGAAAAAGGGAAAGAAAAGGTTCGTAGTTTTTCTTAAATTTTGAATCGACTATGGAAGGTTGTTAGGTAAGGTTGGTGTGACTGCCACCGTTAAGGGTGACACACTTAGGCCTTGCATGGTCCCGTTGTTATACCTCTAATATTGGGAAAACAAAAGGGGTCTTCCCTTAAACGTGTATTGTCATTGAAAACTCGTAAATCAAAAAGGCTAAGAAATTAATGAACGAAAAAATTTAATTTTTTCGCTTTTACGATCTTTTCAGTTAAGGGGCTCTCTCCAGCTCTGTCAGAAATGAAAAACTTCATATAAAAAAACGCTTCATAAATGAATCAGAAATTTTCTGAAGTGTTCTTTATATGAAGTTTTTCATTTCTGTTTCATTTCTGATAGAACTGGAGATAGCCTCTGAGAGAAGACTCCTGAAGAAAAACAGAAACAGAAAAAACGACACTTACATCCATGACCTTAGCTGGGAGTTGAACTCAGAGCGCCTCTCTTCATAAGTTGGCATCTCAACCAACTAAAGCACAGAGGCCGGCCGGCAATTGAATGTGGAATAAAGACAATATTTCAAATTAGAAAAAATTTTTATAACATATTGCTCGAGGTGTGACAAACATTTGAAAGTTTTCCCCATTCATGAAGGACATTATCATAGTGGCCTGCTTCTTTCATGCAATAGGTCAGCTTCGTTAACGATCCGTCCTTTTGGTTTTTCTATGTTGAATCACATTCAAACACCCAAAGCTTGAAATACCGAACTAATTACATACATATCTACAACTCGAACTGATTTGCATGGCATTCGCGTTTGGAGAAAGTCTTAAAGAAAGGAAATTGTGATCAACAGAAAGAAAATAATCAATGTTAAAGATGTATAATAAATAAATATATTTATACATATATCTAAACACTCGAAATTAAATTGGTTATTCTAAAAGTGGATGAAAAATTTTACTGTCGAGCTGAAAAAATCTCAGACAATTCGTGACCAAAAGCCAATGAAACCCAAATTCAAATTCACACTTTTTACAATAAAATTATTCAATATAAAATAAAATGAATACCTCGCTAACAGGAAATCTAGCGTATGGTAGCGAACTTTTGCCATTCCACTGTACTGAATTTCCCAAAATTTTTCAACGGATAATGATTTCCCGCAACTGGAGCATGAATCCTAATTTGCCGCATAATAGTATCGAGACCGCTTAGATGATTTGAAATAACAGCGATTTGCAACATAAAAGTTCTCAGCGATTTATCATTGTCATCCTTAATGGGTATTGCAACCCATCCTAAATGAAAGAGCGAATAACAAACAAGATTATTATGAATTCGAATGCCATAGAATTGACCATTACCAGTCGGTTCATTTAAATCAATTATTTGCAGTTCCTCTAAATCGTTGAAATGGGACCCGGAACGTATCGAAATCCTTGAAGGTGTATAGCTTTCATCGAGTCTATAATCCGTATAGATACATATTTGACTAATATTTGTTTTCCGATGGAATTGTATATTGACTAAATGCGGTAATTGGCCATCGGATTGCCAATAGGTGTCCATCGTGTTATCTCGCAGACAATTAACACCAAAGCCTTTGAAATTACAAAAATTTTGAATTTAACAACTCAACGTTTTTGCGGTATTTATTTACCTCGTTTACAAGATGATAAGCTCCAAACGGCATGATTTCCAACATCTAGTATATTTCCCAAACGCTCTTCCATTAATGGATCGTCTTCTCCGCTCATCTCTGTTTAGATAGATTTTTTTTCTCTATTTCTTTTGATTTTTGTTATTTATTTTTTTCCAATTTGACTTTCTCACACTAGGAATCTTGTTCTGTTTTTTTCCAATAAGATATCAAAAGAGGTTTTTGGGGTTTTTTTTTTTTTGGAAAATTCATTTTATGGGAATTGTTTCTTCGAATTGATAAGCAAATTTTCTTCAAAAACGAATTCAATCAATTCGTGTTTTATTCATAAATATGACTCTTCAACTCGCGACACTCGCTCACTCATTCACGTTATCTAATTGGGCTAAGAAAGGCAAGTGCTTATCGATATCATTAGTCAAATAAAGCGCATAAATACTCCAACTTATAAGAGTGTAGAGGCCTCCTCATTTATCACGTTCGCTCCCTATTTCGAATTCGTAAGAATAATCAATCAATCGAAAGCAATTCTTCTTGAAGCTTCTCGTCCATGAAAACAAGTGCCGTAAGTTTGCCCGCCCGTTCATGTCTGCATTTGAATATGAAAACCCGATAATGCGACAAGTCAATGTGTCAATATGTATTTTAGTTGAATAAACAAAGAAAACTCTTATGCTGGCAACCGCTCGCTGGATATCTCAAATAGATGTAGCAGACACGGTCGCCTCTTGCAGGTGGAATTCTAATTCGATAAGGTTTTATTTTTTTCTCTTTATTTTTTTTATTTATTAAAAAAAATTTTGTTTGAATTTTAACTTTCTTTGGGAAGAAGTGTTCTTAAAGGAGTTCGAAGTAAAGATTTAAAATGGTTTTTTTTTTCAAAATTTCTGCAACATTGATTCGTGGGACACTAAAGCAATCTTGAGCGAGATCGCTTCCTTAATCTATACAGTCGAAAACTCATCGGATTTGCCTTATTGAATTCCAAGCCTAAAGCCAAAAGTTCACATTTTTGGAGTGAGAAATCCCCTTAATAATATTAAATAAATATCAAAGAGAACAAAGAACAATTAAATAATTTTTTTCAGGCAATGTAGCTTAGATAATTTAGAGCGGAAATGTGGTTTTAAAATTTATCACTTTAAAATTTTTCACCTTTTTTTTTCTTTTTCAAAGCTGCGCAATTTTATTGAAGTTTATTGAAAACAAATTGAGATGTAGCTACTGTTTTACTCTGAGGAAGATAAGAAAATTCTCCAATAATGATAATTCAAGTCGACAATGGAGTTCAAATTAAAGCCAAACCATGAGTAATTACCTCGGGACGATTAAACTCAAGCAAAAGAAGACCAAAAATAAGATAAAAAAAAAAAAAAAAAACACGATTCAATTTGTCTGTTTTTTTTTTTTTTGTCTGTGTATAAAATTTCACACTCCGCACTGAGCACTATGCGATAAGGTAAAAACTGAATGACGAGGTAATGCTCGAAAGTGATTGAACAATTTGACATAATTATTTCAATTTATTTGATGGGACAAAAAAAAGATAGACTCTCCATCAAACGGAATATTTCGATAAAGAAAAATTAAAGTCTTTATTGTTTTCTAGTTAAAGCCATAATGGATTGAGGAGCTTTTGTTGGCTTAAATGCGGGTTTGAAATCCTTTCTTTGAAACCCATTTTAAGCTTTCGAGCGAGGCTAAAAAGAAAGGTGGAATTTCTCTTTTCACTGATTTGAAAGTCATCTTCCCCGAAAGGACCCAAAACGATGATTTACACTCGAGCCCAGGTAGTGTGAACTCGGGGTAGGGTGAACATATTGGTGGTTTGAACCAGTGATGCCAGATTGAGGGATTTTATTTTAGTTTTTAGGGATTTTTTCGGATTGATTTTTAACAAAAACTACATCAAATACTAACAAGTAAGGGTGTTATAGTCAGGCGATCCTTACAATAAAATACCCGACAGACACAGATGTTTAAATATTTCTTAAAACACGCCCAAAAAACAGGACCACTAAGAAAGAATATTCAACAGGTTTTTAAGGCCATTAGGGGCCCCATATACCGAATTTTGTTAAATTTCTTTATGAAAACCGCCCTTTTGCCACGCCCATTAAAAAAAATTTTTTTTTCAATTCTAATAGGAGGCGTATATTTACGCTGAAATTCTAAATTTCATTCAAATATTTCGAGAAAGCCCGATTTGAGGGCAGTTTTGGGATTTTTGTGACAGACCCTAGTACTGGAGGTACCCTAAATAATGGACCGATCAAAGAAATTTTTGAAGAGGATGTTTATGGCTACAAAGTGAAGCATTTGATTGCTTTCCCTTTCCCGGGGAAATGAATTCCACTCCCAAATTGATGTGATTTTTTTCCATCTACCAAGATTGAGGGACGTTTTAATAACTCAAATCAGAAAATTCATTTCCCAAGCTTAATTTCGAGGTAATTTAAATTATCCATCAATATTGGGAAAAGGAAATAAATCACATCAATTTGGGATTTGAATTACCTTTCCCCGGAAATGGGAAAACAATTACATGCCCGTATAAGAAAATCAAAAAAAATTTTAAAAAAATTTTCTGTTAAATGAGACAATTCCCTTAAATATCTAAGGGACAAGTGGCTCCAAAATACTGACAACACTGGTTTAAAAACATATACTTAGGCAGAGATTACGATGGTATTCTAAGATTTCGCGAGAAGGTCGTCCAAAAACAAGTAGGAGAACATAAAAACAAACATCCCTTTTGAATTTTTTTCAAAAAACTAAGCATTAAATAATTTTTTTTTTTAACCTCCATGTGTTATATCAAGCTTTGCAAATTAACCAAAACAAAATTGCTCCTCGATACTGTGAACAGCCTCGGTTATATGAACAGGCGTTGAAAAATGAATTTACTTTACTTTCGTATTACAATGGCACCATTCTAAGTCAATTTCGGATACCTCCCTAAGACCTGAATACGCATGACAAATTTCTTTTACCAAGAATCGATGACATATTTGAATAGAATAAATTTATAAGTAATTTTTATAGGAACGCGGCGGGTATCATAAACAAATAAATAAAAGGAAAAAAAGAAAAATCATATTACTCAAAAAGTAAATGAATAAATAAATAAAAGAAATCCCATTGAGAGGCACCAGGAACGCATTTGAAAATCGCTTCTACTGGTATCGAAAATCAACAATAAATAAATTAATCAATTTGGTTTTTTATTATTATTTTTCTTTAAAATCGCATGTAAATAATATAATCAACGATCCCCTCCCCCTTGTCCCTGCGTACTACGCAAATGACCTCTTTTGCTTCATGAGGCGCGTTTCAAATGAAAATTTACTGCAATTCTATAAAAGTTGCTCACATTTTTTTTTATGACTTTCCATTGAAGTCAACGGCACTTGTGCTCCGTTTATCGCTTCGCGCTGATCTCGATATTTTGTATTTGTTTACTTTTTCATATCATTTTATTGTAATTGCGCGGAAAGTGTACACTGTACACTGTACAAGTAACATGATCGAACAACAACAACAACAACAACAAGATTATTCTGACCGTTTTCGGCGACTTTTTCCTAACCATATCGATCCTACCTGTGCCGATGAATGCTCCATGCTCCAATTCGAGCGGTTTAAATGGAATTTCTTGTGCGGCTTTACGAGCTACTCGCGCGCCCGACTCGCTTGGGACCTGTAGCTGGAGCCCGGGGGTTCAGTGCGTCTTGCCTCTTGTGACACACTATTTTCGGTTTTTGTTTTGTATTTTTTTTTTTTACTTCCAGTCCAATGTTTATCTTCTGCTTAAAGTGTCGCATATTTATACAAATTATCAATATTTACATAAAACCGATTGATGAGAAGCGGGACAGTGGAATTTCGGGGGGCCGCGATTCATCAGTACACGGCTTATTTGTGGCTGATACTACCTGTCAGTGCTTTGGTGTCTTAATTGATTTTAATATTTCGTTCTCGAAACGAAGACGGTCTTGTTCTTTCGTGTCTGCCTCGAGTCACTTTTCTTCTGCACTCTTTCAGGCGCTTCAGATATAAGTGATGAAAGAAACTTTTATTTAATTGAAATCGAATTTCGAACAGTGTGACTTCGTTTTCTATAATTGAGGACGTTCAGAGAGTTAAAATATTAGGGGTATTCACAAAGGGGTCGGAAAATAGTAAAGTCGGAAAATCGGAAAATTTTATCTGCTTAAAAAGTTGTGCAAGATACAAAAAAAAGTTTAAAAATTGTTTAAGAAGTCAAATATTCCGACTTTCCAACGTTTCTAATACGCCTTTGTGAATACCCCTATTGATAAATTATGAGTATTATTATTTGTAGGTTTCTACAAATGATTCCTGTAAGTCATCCCATGAATTTTGAATGTCTCGAAGGTTCTTTTAAATTAATTACCACTCCTAATCGAACTTAAAAATAATGTCCCACTATGGGCGTGCACTATAGCAGGAAGAAAAGGACCTCTGATCGTATATATAACTCGAAAATTTCACTACCATCAGTGATAAATTGTCGATAGGTCATACAAATCTCAAAAGAATACGAGGTTTTGAATATTTGTTATGGGAATAAATCAAGAAGTTGGTACAATATTTCGATTGAGGATTTTAATGATAATAGGCTCAAAAGTCCACATAATAACCTACTTTGTTCTATAATTTACTCCCGGAAAATTATGACTCTTCTCCTTGGATTCATGAGTCCATTGAACGCATTTTTGAATGCAACTGCATTCAAGCTACAGACTTCATTGTTCTCCAAAGCAGTTTAAATCGGAATAAGGATTTTCATATCGCAAGTCATACCAATTAAAGTTCTTTTGCTGTAATTAGTTATGCAGCTTATCACCTTTTCTTTTATTTATTTAATTTTTTTTTTCTTGCTCGCCTCACGAACTGACAAAACATTTGTTTACGGAATTCGAAATGCTTTGAGGCCAGTCATCATCACTGCCAGCAGAATTTCTTCATTGATCGATGAAGTTCTTGTTGAGTCATTTTGTTTGTTGCTTCCCAGTTGGGTTCATGTTTTTCGACCATTTAGACTACTATGGCTCTGATATGAGTATGCAGCAGCATTCTTGGCTGATGAATTGTTGGTTGTCATATCTTCGTGGCGTAAATTCTAATGCCATTTAAATGTGGTTTTCACATTCGTTAAAGATACAATAATTTCTGTTTTCCGATCGGATGTTCAGCTACTGTGGCAAGTCAATCAACTTTGCATTGTTGGTCGAACATTTTGAACGATGACGAAAACTGATGACTTTTTGAATCGCGAGCACGCAGATCTTGAAGCATTATCCGGTGGTTTAAATTCAACAAAAAATTGTGTTCTTGTTGGGAGATACGTTTCTTATTTTGCTCTGCATTCAGTCATATGGGAAATATTTAGGATTGAAATATAGAATTGAGGAATTAGAAGGACACTAAGAGGAGGTACCTATCTAGATATTAAAAAGAAATTTATGTAATTTATCCAGCTTCTAACCAAAGATTAATCTCTCTCTTCTAATCTCTATCATTTTATTTTTTCAGTACCTATTTAAAAAAAATAAATAAAACAAGTGCAGTAAAAATTGTTCAAAATAACTGAATCGCTTCTATGCTTCGAAAGACTTCAATAAAAATTAAGCAATCAAGTTATTATGCCATTGATGCTAGCATTTAGTCACTGTCAACATCGCGAGCAACAAGTGAAGCAGCAGCAGCAGCAGTGGCAGCAGCGACAGCACGAGTCGGCTTATCTTCAAAGTTTGGCTGTCGCGGCAAGTCCGAGATTTAATTGCGGCATGTTACTCGAACATTTCAACAATTTCAATGGCAATAGAGTTAGTCTTGGTGAAATAAAACTCTACAAAGAACAACAACAACAAAATCAGCAGAACGACGAAGAAGACGATCAAGCGAAAGAGGACGCGAATTATTATTTGAGTGCAGCTTTTAAAATGTCATCAACATCAGCGACATCAACGACAGAAGCGAACAATAGAAAAAATCAAATAGCCGAAGCTATTTCATATTATCAGCAACAGCAACAACAGCAACAACAACAGCAACAATTTCTCCATAGTCAAAGACACCAACATCCACATATTGTCAGCTCGCCGTTGCAACATTTAACAAATCTATTCGGTTTGAATATGCCACCAATTGTTGCACCAACATCACTAGCAATATCGAGTCCGCCAGCTCTTCAGACACACAATCAATTGCAACATTTCTTAGCAACCATGTGCCCAACGTCACAGCTGCATCATCATCAGCAGCAGCAGCTGCAGCAGCAACACCACCAACAGCAGCAACATAATTTTCAACAACTTTATAATGCATGCTATGGAAATGTGTTGACTCAACATCTAAATATTCCGGATACAATGCCCCAAAAATCATTGGAGGCGTCATTTTTACAACTGGCTACTGCAGAAGCTCACCCATTCAACAATGCACCAACATCATCACCAGTACCACTACAACTACCACCAACAACAACAATTAATAAAAACGAAACACGCATTGCTGCAGCCGCTGACACCGTCACCGTCACCGACACCGACACGGACATCGACACCGACACCGCTAACCAAGAATTAATGGCAACGAAATCATTAACATCAACTTTAATATCAACCTCAACAACGTCATCAGCAATGATGTTGCTCTCGGCAGACACACCAAATCTTAGCGATACAACAGAGGCGCTTCATCAACATAATGAATCAGCGCACGCTATAACAAAACCGCCTACAGCAACAACAATGCAACAAAGCATCAAAATATTGGCATCACCTGTCGAAAATGGTGAGTAAACAATTTCTCATTCATGCAAAGCAAACAAATCACAAAATTCTCATGCAAGAAATTATAATAATTTCCTCGAGCGAGAAAGAACCTCTTTCGGTTTTCTTTTTTCCTTTCCATTCGTTTTGTTTTATTTTTCGATCATTATCGAGTCTTTGGGTGCCCCGACATCATCACATTCCCCAATTTGACATTCGACAATTATAAATTCAAATTTTTAACCGGAAGTCAGTTCCATTTTGGTCCCATTTTCATTTCCTGCTCCATTACTGGCCACGTGAGTGGCCGCCAAGTACTTAATAAAAGTACATACCTCGAAAGCTTTATGAGAGAAGGTATCAGTACTTTAGTACTTTTATATAGTAATTGAGGTCTAATAGTTGGAAAAAATTTGTGTTTTTTTCTTGTTCTTCTTCTTTGTTTGTAAATCGAGGCCTTTGCTCTCTTTCGTTTGAACTCATTTCTTTCCGCTCGTTTGTAGCTCGTCTAATTTTAATATCATTAGCCTGGCTTCGCTCCTTTCAATCGAAATGCTTTGTTCTTTTATCGCCTCAGCTTTCTTGAAATGAACTGTAATTATTTAAAAAAAAAATAAATAATTTTTTAACACGCGAGGCTTTGAAATGTTTTGTTTTCGACTTTTGATTGTGAAAATGGCTTTTATTGTGGTAAAAAAAGAGAAAAAAACCCAAAAAAAAAAGAAGAAATGAAACGGAAACGGTTTTCGATATTAAGTTTTCCTAATTTACTTTTTTTTAAATCAGATCATTTACATAAACTGACAGACTTTGTAAGCTTCAATAATTTGATTTTAATTGAAATGCCACAAGAGAGTTCTCTCTCTCGCTCTCTTTCTCAAGGCGTGTGGAGGCCGTACCTAGCCGGGTGTTTTGGTGTATGGGCACGAAGTGTATGAAGAAGTAGATAGGTAGACATAAGAAAAAAAACTGTTTTCAAATTATTTTGCAAGCTGTTAACTATGCCATACACCCCGTATACAGTTAGTCTATGGAACGAAGCGAGCGAAGCCGGTATTTTTCACTTCAATATACCAATGCTATACACAGTGAACCCAGTTTTCACACCACGGCACATTCTTCGACAGGTATTAAGAAAAGTGGACTGGCCCCGTATATTAGCAGCGTGCTGTGCACATCATAATTTGTGTTCGAGCACCTCCTGTTGACAATTCCGGCTGGGTAGGTTATTGCCACTTACAAAAGTTCGCTTGGTGTGCTGCACAGAAATGGATTCAAGGGCGTAATCCAAGAAATGATGATGGGGCAGCTAACAGGTTGGCTGATAAGTCCCCGGTCTGACACATAGATGGCGTCTCTAGTATTAAATGCAGTGCCGTAGCAATTCTGTTTTGCGTGGAGGGGCAAAATTATTTTTCCAATTTGGGTGGGGGGGCAAAATTATTTTTTCAATTTTATTCATGGGCAAAAACAAAAATGCGTGGGGGGCAAAGCCCCCTCTTGCCCCTATGGTTGCTACGGCACTGATTAAATGCATATTATTTTTATATAGTGGCAACCTTCAAATGATTCGTGTCAAAATTTGACGTCTGTAAGTCAATTAGTTTGTGAGATAGAGCGTCTTTTGTGAAGCAACTTTTGTTATTGTGAAAAAAATGGGAAAAAAGGAATTTCGTGTTTTGATAAAATACTGTTTTCTGAAGGGAAAAAATACAGTGGAAGCAAAAACTTGGCTTGATAATGAGTTTCCGGACTCTGCCCCAGGAAAATCAACAATAATTGATTGGTATGCAAAATTCAAGCGTGGTGAAATGAGCACGGAGGACGGTGAACGCAGTGGACGCCCGAAAGAGGTGGTTACCGACGAAAACATCAAAAAAATTCACAAAATGATTTTGAATGACCGTAAAATGAGTTGATCAGATAGCAGGCCTTAAAGATATCAAAGGAACGTGTTGGTCATATCATTCATCAATTTGGATATGAAAAAGCTCTGTGCAAAATGGGTGCCGCGCGAGCTCACATTTGACCAAAAACAACAACGAGTTGATGATTCTGAGCGGTGTTTGCAGCTGTTAACTCGCAATACACCCGAGTTTTTGCGTCGATATGTGACAATGGATGAAACATGGCTCTATCACTACACTCCTGAGTCCAATCGACAGTCGGCTGAGTGGACAGCGATCGGTGAACCGTCTCCGAAGCGTGGAAAGACTCAAAAGTCCGCTGGCAAAGTAATGGCCTCTGTTTTTTGGGATGGGCATGGAATAGTTTTTATCGATTATCTTGAGAAGGGAAAAAACCATCAACAGTGACTATTATATGTCGTTATTGGAGCGTTTGAAGGTCGAAATCGCGGCAAAACGGCCCCATATGAAAAAGAAAAAAGTGTTGTTCCACCAAGCAACGCACCGTGCCACAAGTATTGAGAACGATGGCAAAAATGCATGAATTAGGCTTCGAATTGCTTCCCCACCCACGTATTCTCCAGATCTGGCCCCCAGCGATTTTTTCTTGTTCTCAGACCTCAAAAGGATGCTCGCAGGGAAAAAATTTGGCTGCTATGAAGAGGTGATCGCCGAAACTGAGGCCTATTTTGAGGCAAAACCGAAGGAGTACTACCAAAATGGTATCAAAAAATTGGAAGGTCGTTATAATCGTTGTATCGCTCTTGAAGGGAACTATGTTGAATAATAAAAACGAATTTTGACAAAAAAATGTGTTTTTCTTTGTTAGACCGGGGACTTATCAGCCAACCTGTTAATTTTTGAAAAGTTCAAAATGAAAGCGGATTAGTACTTATGGCTCGACTTTAAAGTTAATTCCATTTTAAATGGAGGGGGCATGACCACATCGTCCTCTGTCAAACACGCACTTGAATAGATCAAAAAATTGAATTCAAAATTGAACACTTAAAATTTCTTAAGCCCGAAATCCAATATAGAATTTCTTACTAGAGAAAAGAGTGTAGAGTGTAGAAAATCTTCTTTTGTTGTAGACACTGCAGACTGTCCCTACAATTGTACAGCTCCACCTAGAGTTGCCGACGAAATATTTAGAAAAGACCTCTACTATTTATGTGTTCCACAACTGTTTACACTGCAAAAGTCATTTTTTTCTACTGTAGAGTCAGAGAGGAAACATTCGTCTTCAGTTTAAACAGCCGTGAAATAGAATTTTAGAGACGGTCTTCGGTGTCTACAACAAAGGTAGATTCTCCACACTCTTTTCTCTACATAAAAATTTCTATAGTGGATTTCAGGCTTTAGAAAATAGAAAGAAAGGTAAATAAAATATGTATTCTCGAAGGCATACAAAAAAATCTCAAAGAGAGCACGTGGTTTGAGAAACAATTTAGAGAAATTACTCCATAGAGCCATTATAGTTTTTTCCTTTGAAGAACAAAAAAAAAAGTGAAGTCCATTCAAAAATATTACGACATTTTAAAAACTTTTGAGTTATAACTTTATGTCAATTAATTAAAAGGCGCCCTTGGAAGTTTTATGCCACGCATGCGCAGCTGTCAAGGTTGAACTTTTAGCTAAGAAAAAAAAAAAAATAAAAAAAATAAAAAAGTGAACGAACGAACCCTTAAAGTGTTGAAAAGTAATAAAAATGTTGGCACAATTCTCAGAGTGCGTTGGTGTTTCGAAGCTCCCCAAAGCGAGGACGTCATGCGGTGCATGCCCGAATGCTTTACGAGGAGATAAACTCAGCAGAAGCGCCAGTTGAAGATTGGCTCATAGGACGCACGCGAGGGTCTATAAATTGCGGCGGTGTGAGGTCTTTGTTTTACGCTGCCGAAATGTGCTTTTGGTTGGAAAAAACAAAATTTCTTTGAAAATTTTTGGTGTTGTTTTTGTTACTTTTGCATACCCATTGTTGTCGAAAGGCCTTCGAAGTTGATCAAAATAAAATGAAACAAGAGCCTTTAATCCCGGCTACTGTTGGAATGTCTTTGAGTTTGCTATGTTCTCTGATTTTTTATATATTTTTTTTTAAATTTTTTTATTTTATTTTTATTTCATTTTTATTCTTTGGCAAGAAGCTATGAATTTTAAACGAATACCAGGAACTAGTACTGCCCTTGGCCTTAGTCTTGTTCGAAGTATTAGCTGAAAATAGCAGACAGCAAAAGGCTACCAAAAATCCATTAATCTTAGCTAAACAAATTGTTTCGACCGCGCGCGCGGAGCAGAAAGAAACATCGACCGAAGCAGACATCCTTCGGGCCTTTTGTTTCAAGCCGCATTCGACTTGAGGCGTTTATTTTAATTTGTTGCCGGGCTTTTGCACTCGAAACAGTCACAAGAAGGATATTAGCCAATCTAAGCTAACTGTACATTCGAGTTCAGATCCCTTTTTGTTTTTTAAACGTATGGACGTCTAAAGCGCCTTTGAAGCTCATTTTGAAATTTACCTTTGACTTAATTGACTTCCAAGGAACAAGCGAACAGGAACAGGCTATTTCATTCTAATTTGCTTATGTATATGCAAAAGTCAATTAATTTTTCTCCTCGCAGAAATGACTTTCGAGAGAGAGAGCGAGACTCTTGCCTGCCTTAATTTATAAAAAACGTAGCAGCACAAAAAAAAAAAAAAATATAATAATAAAAATAAAATGAAAGAAGGTCCGATCGTTTGTGCTATTTTGGCTCCCAGACGCGAGGTAACTTCCCTTCATGCTTTTACGAAAATTGCTTGCAATTTATGTTGTTTGCGTAATTTCCCCCAACTGAAACGGGTTAATATAATCTCAGGCTCGGGTTTCCCCGGCCTCGGCTCTACGCTCAACTAAGTATGACAAGCTTAAAATTTGTTGCGCTCATAACTATAGACCGCCGCAACTTCACGTTGACCACGTTTCGATTTGGGTTCGATCGTTGATGCCAATTTGAATGTCTTGTTCTGTGTTCGCCGCTGCTCGGCGCTGTTCTCTTCTGTTTCAGCATGGGAAGATGCAGCATCAATATTGCAATACAGCGCGCTTTTAACTTAAATTATGATTAAGTATTATCAACACACAGAGAAACAAATTCATTGGGTCTTTCAGGGTCACGGCGGCGTTAAAGCCGAAGCTCAAACTGTAGCCAAAGCTGAATGTGAATGTGAATCTGTAGCTGTGCCTGTGCCTGCGCCTGCGCAAATGGCGACCACGAACTTGGCGAGTCACTCAGCGCAATAAATTGAATGACTCCGATTTGTGTGGAGCATGCGTCTTCTTCTGCTTCGTCGAGAAACGTGGAAATATACATAATACATAATAATAAAAAGCGGAAATGCTAATGATAGGTTTGCTACGCGCAGCGCTGCCACTTTTGAGCAATCAATATGAAATTCCTATTTTTTGAAATATATTTTTAAGTCTCTGTTTTATTTATTTATTTTTTTCTTTTAAATTTTGAGTTATTAAAATTATTATGACTTTTGTCGAACGTTTTCGAACGTCCTAGTGGTGTCCTTTTTCGAACTCAATTTTCATGCCATTTTTATAGGTGTATTTTTTTTTTTTTTTTTCTTTTCGGTTATTTTCTTTTGCTGACTTCTTGATTGTTATTTATGAATATAATTTGTTTTTCTATCGAATTCGGAGTTTGTCTGGGCCAACATCTGTCTATCCGTCTGTGAAGTGGGATGCTTATGTATATACAAATATTTTTATTAAAAGAACACATGAGTTTGGTTGAAAAAAAGCATCTTCAAAGGAACAGAAAAGTGGTAGACGTAGATTAGGTTAGGTTAGTGTTGCTTCCACCATTAAAGGAGACACAATTACGCCTCACATGGGCCCGTTGTGATAACACGAAAACAGTGTACTCTTTCTTAATCGGATAACTATTGTCTTTCAAATACAGATTTTTACTTTCGAGTAGAAATTTTTCTACAAAAGCTGCTGAAAAGCTTTCAAGATGGTGCTGAGTCCTTACTTTGGAAGCGCCAAGGTCTTTTAATAATAAATAGAGTAGTCTCTCTTAAGGAGACATCTGTGGGACCGAAAAACATGTCCGCTTAAAAGGCAACTATTTGAGAAGCAGCAACACAAGAGCATTCCCAAAAGTTGTCCGCTTAAGAGGAGTGCCCCAGGGAGAGAGTACACTGTAATGGAAAAACAAAGAAAAACAGAAACAGAAAAAACAACACAAACGACCTGAGCTGGGAGTTGAAACCAGAAGCCTCTCGCTTCGTAATTTCGCATCTCAACCAGCTACGGCACAGAGGCCAACTGACATTCATAACTTACTTTCACTTAAAACACTGCCAGAATCATTCCTAAGACAGGTTTAAAGTTAACATATTTTGCTCTTTTGGACAAATTAATCAAAAGAAGGACCAAAAAGGAAAGAGGCTATTAAAGAGTAATTTGCATACAGCATACATAAAAATTATTGGCCTCAGTTGAGCCTCAATCATCTGTCTTTTCAAAGAAGATTAATAATAATTATAACGAAAAGTTCTTGGCGAAATTTCGATGAATTGCTCTGACTATTCTCACAGACCTTCATATTCAAATTTCGAGCTACCTAAGCAATCCCATTACACTAACAAAATCCCACATACGCCCCTATGAAACTAAATCCTTCTACAACCACTGCTGACAAGACCGAAAGAAACTCAGCACAGACCAAACATACATAGTTCGAGTGCTGGGAAAATTCTTTTTCATCCATTCGATTCTTAATGGACAAGTTAAAACAAAAAGAGCGAGAGAGAGAGAGAGAGAAAGAGAGGGAGAAACAAAGAACAACAGCTTTTTTCATCAGCAACAATTTATCTCGGGTTACCACCCTCACTTTGGAACGCAACAAAAAAATTAGCATCTCATGTGAACGAGCCAGCAGCAAAAGTCAAGAGTAAACACCGGCCAGAGGAAGAGCGCACCCAAGTGGTCACTGAAAGGAGTGGAGCGAAAAATTCGCACAAAATTCAAATTCAAAAAAAGGTGGACCATTCAGCTCACAGCTCAGTTCAGTTCAGTTCAGCTCGATTCAACTCAACCCAGCTCAGCTGAACTGAGTTCAGTTGGGCTCAACTCAAGCAAGAGTAGGAGCAGCAAATGCAAAAAAGATCCAATACATTACAGCAACAAGGATTTTGAAAACTAATTTCAGATATGCATCTTCAAAAGCAATTCCCAACATTTTTGTGCGCCTCTTTTTTGTTGTTGTTGTTTTTTTTTTTTTTTTTGTTGGTTGCGATCGACTGCAGCCAAGATCATTGAATGCAACAGTTGCTGACCGAGCAGCACTTGTTTATGTGTATCGTTGCTTATGTATTGAAATTAATGGAGTTCGATGTTCCTGCCGCCGCTTATGGATGCTGCAACATATGACAATTGGTGTAACTACCAAATCCAAAGGACTGTTGCTGCGGCATGCAAAGCGATTTGGCACACCAGAGCAATCTGTGCGTCATAAATGTAATGATAGGCTTTCAGAGCGCGTCTGAAGAGGACAAATGGCGCTGAAAACAGCACAGAAGGTACCAAAAAGCATGCTCATCATCATGTTGCTACAGGTGATTACGACGATCATTGCTGTTATTATTATTATTGTTTTTCATTTCATAATAACGCAATGGAATTGAAGAAACCCAAACGATTCTGCATGGCTCGAATGCATCTCTCAACTCAGCTCACGTTCCATGCAAATTAAATGGAACGTACGCGCGACGAAGCGAAAAAAATATTCCCATGACCAACATTGTCGCCATCATCATCGTTGTCCTCTCAACATCCAGCGAACAGAGCAACATCGTTGCAACATTTTTGGTGTTACTTTTAGTGAAGCTCGTCTTGGACGTACAACTTTATTCTTTCCGTTCTTCTTTTTCGTCCAATTTCATTCATCTTTTCTGCTGCTCCAAGTCTGTCTCATAAATCCTGAAGCCTTAATAATATGCACCTTACCATTGCTTCATGCACCGTGCACCGTGCACCGTGCAGAGACACGTACAATGAGTTTAAGTAAATGCGCAACGTGCATCGCGAAGAATTGGCCACGACTTTAAGTTGTTTATTGAAAATGTTTGCGTTTTCTTCCTTCGCTACGTCCAAATGGATTCTTTAATGTGTTGAAAGAGGGAATCGAAGTGTTGGTAATGCCTAGTATTTGTTGTATTCTTGAACTTGGTAGGATATTTTTAAAGCACTCTCTTTGAAATGAAAATTTTTTATTGAATGGTGATTGGGATGATTTTCCTTCTTTCTGATGTAAATCGATTTATACAATACAGTCTTTTGTTGGATTAGTGTGTGGAATACTATATCTAAAGTCCTTGTTTTTGAAATTCATAAAGAAATTTAAACGAATTTTTTAGATTTTTCAACATTAGGGTAATGTAACCTTTTGTGGACCAAATTTGGTGAAGAAGGTTAACCGTGGTTTTTATATACCATTTGTTAGTCGATATACCTAGCAAACTTTCCATGGTAGCAGATCTTCAAAATGTTAGTTATTATTAAATATTTTATTTTGAAAAAGGTTAGAATTTTGGAGGGGGGGGACGGGAGGGAAATTGCAACCTTGAGTGGACCATGCGAGGAAAATTTAAAAGAAAATCTGTCGAAAGTTCAAAAAAACCACATAACTACAAAAATTTTTGAACTGAGCATCGGATTCAGTGTCATTATCCGAGTCACAATGTTTGCATGTAAAAAGCCTTTGATACTGATGCACTACTCGACGACATTCCCAAATCCTGTTTAAAATTCACCAAAAAATTTAATAAAGCTCATAAAACTAGTTAACACTGTTCCAAAGTCTAATTATATCCGTAAACATGCTAAATTTATATTAAGAATGAAAAGTTTTGACGGTCCACTCAAGGTTGCAAGAAGTGGTCCACTCAAGGTGAATCACAAATTTTTAAGTGAGCCACCAAAACTTATTCCAACATCTATTTAAATTTCCAAATGATTATGAACTATCAAACTATCAAGAAATATGCTTATTAAGTTTAATAAGTTGCAGTGAAGATGGCTGTAATATTAATTTGACATTTCAACTGTCACAACATAGTTAACATTCAAGTGGTCCACTCTAAGTGACAGTCCATTTAAGGTGACCTTACCCTATAAGTTTTTGAAAAACAACTTAAAATACTTCTAAGAAATCCATCCTTCAAAAATAAATCGAATGCGATTAAATTTACTCTGAACCAATCTGAATGGCCAAACGTCGTTATTACTTCGATCATAATTTAAAAAGTTAATAATTTGAAGCAAAAATCATTGATTTACGGCCACCGTAGACAATTATTCTTTGATGTTGCTGGGAAATTAAAAAATTTGAGCACTGGTTCTGATCAATTGCACAAAATTTGAGCTGCGCGGCAAGGAATCTCTGTGCATATATGTATGCATAATATATAAATAATTTTAAGCCTTTTGTAGTAAGAATTTTTTTTATGGCCAATTGCCTTCGATTGCACACCTTTCAGCGAAACACGATTTTCGTGGCCTCATGCGATTCATCCCAAAGAAAATACATTCCAACAAATCTTTCCAGCCACGCAAATTCGTATTTAAAGTTTTTAATTACAAAAAGGCCAGATTTTTATGCTGAAATCATGAGTTGAGGTATTTTTTTTTTTCTTGAGAATTATTTTTATTGAAAAAATTTGCCTACAGCGAGCAACTCCATTTACATCTGAACACTCTTAAGCCGTTGTGAAGCAAGTATTAGTCATTAGCGGTTCTTGCCCTAGCGATTTGCAATCATAAACTGAAAAACGCCCGCCAATAGACCCGAAACAGAAGACAAGAAGGCAGAGACTTGCACCTCCTGAGCATACATAATTTTAATTTATTTAAAACGATATTTTTTCCCATACCAGCAACCAGCAGCAGCCGCAGCGCATCTTTCGAATCCGCATTGCCAGCATTGATGAGACAGCTGATGTGTAGGCATCCAAGCTCCGTTTGTAATCCAGGCTTCGCATCTCACATGCGCATGCACGGCCAGCAACAATAGAAATTTATTGCATAAGCCTTCGGGGCGGAGCTCCCGAATTGCGAAGTGCCTCAATCAAATTTGTATGAGCCCAAAACCGAACCGAAGCCGAACCACACCGAACCGAACTGAACTGAACGGACCTGAACTGATCCCAGTCAGAGTGGAGTGGTGGTTTTAACTCGCCGAGTATGTTTTGACATGCATATGAGCTACCTAAACGCAGGGTTCCTGTACCCTTTATAGGCTAAAAGCTTATATGCACAACCACTTTATCATCGGCAAGTCTATCTCCATCATCGTAAGAGCGCGCTCTAAAATTGTAGGCGTGTACTTGCTACACAATTTCATAAGCTTCATACCAGCAGTTGCCAGTTGCCAGTTACCTCTTCTTCGGTCAATGCGCGAAATTTTCTGTGGGAATCCATCGAGATCGACATCGACTTAAGCCGCTGTCTGGGGGATTTGCTCTCACTGACTGACTCACAGTGATTCTCTGCCGATTCTGCAGATTCTGCCCTATTGAGAAAAGACTGCATCGAAATGCCTGCAACTGACTTAGACGTTTCGTTGCTTCTTCGTTGCGGCTTGGATTTTTCATGACTTTGGCGGTAGTCGTGCTTTGGTTATAAAATATGCCGCCATTAAACGTTAACTGACAATTGTCGTCAAGGCCTCATTACCTCGGAAAGTGATGAGTGAAGGATGTATGTATGGATATGCATACAGGAAGCTGACTTCTAGAAATCATGCCCAAAAGAAGGCGGTCATAAAACATGTTCGTTTACTAATAATCATGTTCGGATTTGTCTGTTTTGAAATCGAAAATAGCGAATGACAAAGAAAGAGGTGGGGAAAGGAGGATTAGCTCTTTTTTTACATGGAATATTATTTTTATATATATTAAAGAATTTCTGTGGCCACGGAACCGTTTGGTATTTCAGAATTGAAATCTTACCATGGCAAATAATTTTAAAAATATATTTCAATTAATCTGGAACCATTTTAGCGAACTTTTTTTTATTTTCCAACCACCGAAAATGCATGAAAGAAAAACATGAAAAAAGGATGAAAAAAAAAACGTTCTTCTTCGTTGTTTATGCAATTCTTAAAGCTTAAGAGACACATCAAAGTATACCTTCACATTAACATAATTACCATACAAAATTCCCCCTAGAAACTTTGAGCACAATTAAAAAGCAAAGACAAAAAGTGTCTTAATAAATTATAATTATTTCTTAGCCCATTCACATCCAACTCGTCACTCGAATCACAAAAGACCGGCTGCTGGTGATATCGGCAGTCTTAAGTGGCTAGGCTAATGGCATCGTTGAGATCGAAGCAGAGAGTCTACTGACGTTGATGAATCATGAACCGGTGATCTAGCATCATGGAAGTCTGAAGCAATTCTTTTTTTTTTTTTTTGTGGCTTATTTCATTTTATTTTGTTGTGCAAAGCTAATATCTCTTATGCATATATAAAAGCCACGCTTCTATTATTAAGCATATTGGCTGCAACTACTGATGTCTGAGAGCAGCGAAAAAAAATCGGTAATTTGCAAATGCTCAATTCAACAGCAACAAAGTAACCGACATTTTCTAGCCAATTTGAAAGGATGTATGTATGATGTATGTATGTGCGCACCGAAAGTAGTGAAGGCAATACAACAACAATGCTAGCAACAAAAAGCTTACAATAACAACAATAAGAGCATCACTAATAACAATAAGTGGCAACAAGCAACAATAGCTTCAATGATGAGTGTAATTAGCGATGATGGCGACTCTGGCGGTACGGCAAAGTGGAAAAGTGGCAAAGTGGCAAAGTGTGGCACGTTACAATGGCTAAAGCAGTTGGTTTTGCTCGTATATGTTGTGCACATATATTTTTTTCTCTCTCTCTCTCCATCTCACTCTATCTCTCCATATTTCTATCTCCCCGTCTCCCCGTGGCCCCTTCTATTTTTTGTAACTTAAGGTTGTTGTGCTTACTGCCGCTTTAGCGATCAACAGTGAAAAAAGGTGTGAAAATTACTACCATTGAGACTCGAACATTAAGCGAAGGTAGACAATCAGCCGCAGACATATGGACAGACCGACGCGACAGACAGCCAGTTGCATAGCAGTCATATATTGGCAATTTTAAAGATAATAAATGTATGAAAGGTTTACAAAGTGACCTTGGAAGTAGAGTCGCGCGAGCAAGAAACAGTATGAAGGGAAGAGAAAAAAGGATAATGTAAAAAGCTTTTATCTATGATATAAAAATTAGTGGGTAAGAGTAGTAAAATGCGGGAAAAAAATTTTGTCTTGAGTGATTTGTTTTTGCTCAATTATATGCTGAGAGTCCTTTATTTTTCAGCCAAAAATCGGTGGAAAATCTATATAAATAAAACCAAAAATAAGTCAAGCCCGCTTATCACACGGTGAGCCCGAAAAATTTGTACAATAAGAAGGAAATTATTTACTACTACTACTGAACGCCAGAGGGCATTTCAAAAAAAAAAAACCGAATGGACGATGATGTTCAATGAGTCTGATCAGAACGATTTTGCTGACATTTGGGTAGTTTTTGAACCTAAGGGCGTATTTGTAAGGGGTGGGGCGACTGGGGCCTTGATCTGCCTTAAAGTTGAATTAAGTTGAAAGTTAAACCATAAGTGTAAATTTACTTTAATTTTCATCTTCAAAAAAATGACCACCCGACTCATCATAGCCAGTCCTTTTTTGAACCTATAGTTTATCTTTCCGATTTTATAGAAAAATTGTGATAGAAATTTTTTTCTGATCTTTGCGTAAAAGGATTGAGTGACAAATGCATTAATCGTTCTGAATTTAATTTAAGTCAACCTGCCCCAAAAACGCTCTCGAATTCACACTCGAACTGCGTCTAATTTGATCCTGTAAGTCGTTTTCTTAGAGCTCTGTCAAAACTATAGAGCATTACAAATTAAACCCCTCAATTTTTTTTTTATTAGTCTGCTCTCTTATTTAAATAACATCAACAAAGTGTATAGAAAATAATTAGTGAGCTACAAAATACACATCTTATTGTATGTATGTTAGTCCAAATGAATCACGCAGATTTGGATTTCATAATTTCAAATGGAATTCTCGGAAAATGCTCGAAAAGCAAGACCGATTACAAATGACAGGTGAAATAACGCCATCGCAAAGACAAATGCGAAAAAGCGAATCGAAGCGAATTGAGACGTGTAAGCTCACTAACAACGGACGGACAGACAGACAGACAGACGGCTGGACGGACGGACGAACAAACAGACAAGAAACAGAGTTGTCCGTAATTAGTTAAGCTTAAGAATTGGTATAATTCTAGCGCGATATTTGAAGTTTGCAAGTGCAGCAGACAGAGACGAGGCCAAAGCCTACGCTTGACGTTATGTGGCATGAAATGCAGAACTTCCTTTTCGCTAATTACCGCCCACAATGCAACGAATGCAACGACCATTGGTATAATTAAGACAAATTTGTAAGAATTTCTAATAAGAATTCTAAGTAAGAGTTTTAATGAGAAATTCTTTTTTCAGTTAATTTTTCTTTATTAATGGAAAATGAATGATTTTTTAATTTTTTAATTTTTTATTGGAATTTTCTCTCTCACAAAAAGAGATTTGAAAGAGATACTCTGAATTTACTTTGAGTTAAATTTTCCATCCCATACATAAACAAATTATCCCAAATATGCATTCAGCTTGTTTCGAACTACTCTATTTGAGCTATTCTTTCCGATTCGACAAGAAAAAGATACAACAATAACAACAAAAGCAACGATGCGGCATGACATCTCAAATTCTTTATTTTTGCATTGCTTATGATCCGCAGCTTTAATGCCGCGCTTTGATCTTATGTTGATCGACTTGAATGGCAAACAAAACAAAATAACCAACAAAAAAAAAAAAAAAAATAAATAAAATAAAAGAAAGCATAAAATTGTAGCAAAAAAGTAGCTGCAATGATTGCTGACAGCAACGGCAGCCGAGAAAATGCCGCATCCACAGAAGTTGATTGAATGAATGACGTCCTCGCTTTTGAGCGCTGCTCTCCTCAACGATTCTCCATTGCGTCTTTGCTTCAATTTTTTCTTTTTTTTTTTCTTCTTTTTGTTGAATTTTGTATTGTTCTTTCCGGAATCTCATCCCAGACGGTCCTTAGCTCGAATTCGACTCGATTTGGAACAGTTGACTTCTACTTTTAATAAGCTCGTCATAACAGACATTTCGTCAGAAGGAGCTGGGAAAAGCGAAAAGCGCATACATTTTTTTTTTTTTTAGCAAAGCTGCGGTGTTTTATAAAAGCATAACTGAAATCGTACATTTTTTGTGTTTATTTATTTATTCTTTACTTTTATTTTTCATCAAATTGAAATCGATTTGTTTTTTTTTAATCCACTGTGCTGAATTGTTGCTGCAAAGCGGGACAAACGCAAAAACGAAAGACTTAGGAAACGAACTTGTGCTCTCATATGCTCTCGAACTGATTAAACGCTGCAGGACACTTTTAGAAGTGAATCTATAACAAGTAAAATCTCAAAGTAGGGTTGCCAAATGTGCAAAGAATGTGTTGGAGTGGCTGCCACTTAGGCCATATACCGGCCCGTTGTGATACCACGAGGAGTTTTTCTTGTGTTTGTGTGAGTGTATGTCTATCTTATCCAGGGACCGAACCAGTCATGACTTTTATAGTAAAAGTTATAAAAAAAAGTAATTTTTTGAATTGTATTTTATTTGAAAAAAAATTACTGTAAAATATTAACTTTTATTTTTTCAGTCAAACAATAACAGTTAAACTGGGCCAAAATATTTTTTTTGGCAAAAATAAAAGGCTTTGCCAAATAACGAAATAACCGTTACTCCAATTTAAATAAATTTGATACCAATTGATAGGTCTCAGTTTCTAGAATCCAAAAATACATAATTCGATAATCATTAGACGTTTCTGTGTTAACCACTTTTCCTAGAAGAATGTTACGGAGACAAGGGTTTTACCTAATGATGCGTCTCTTTGAAGGGAATTCAGTGGTATTAATAACTCATTTAAGTCGACTTAAGCTACTCTTCCATAAGACCATAGATGTATTTTTGGATTCTAGAAACTGAGACCTATCAATTGGTATCAAATTTATTTAAATTGGAGTAACGGTTTATTCGTTATTTGGCAAAGCCTTTATTTTTCCCAAAAAAATATTTGGCCCAGTTTAACTGTTATTTTTTAACTTAAAAAATAAAAGATTTACCAGTTAATATTGGACTTTTTCTAAAAAAGTTAGGAAAATAAAATGCATCCCGGATTCGTATAGAGAATGTCATGAGGATCACAATGACATCGAAAAGATTTCTGTGCGACAATTTTTTGTCCTTGCTTTTTCAAATTTTGAAAGACATTGAAACTGTTATTTTCAGTCCCTGATCTTATCTAATCGAACCTCGAACCCTGGGACCAAGAGCATAGTAAGCAACAAAACCATTAACAAAGAAACAATTTTTTCTACTTATATATTATATCATGCAGTTAAGGGTTAAGTCAAATTGAATGTTTAATAAAGCTATCTAGATTGATTATATTATAAAGTGGGGATGGGCGATATTAGGAAAAGCATATATACATCGATAATATCAAATTAAAGCATTATCGATATATATCGCAAAAATATATCCATGTATCAATAAATCTACCATATATATTCTGCAGTATTTTATATCAACAAAATGCCTTTTGCAATTTTGTTAAATAATTATTAATTCTTGTTATTTCTGTGATTTCTTAAAATTTGAAGAAACTTCGAAACGGATTTTAAGTTTTTTATATCAAAAATATATTAGGTACTTAAAATATCCAAAAATGTCGTTTTCGATTTTGGATTTCCGGTATCGATTTCCATATATATCGAAATTTATAAGACAAATCAAAAATTTCGTATCGATGTTAAAAAATCTCGATAGTTCAAAGTATCGATGTATTCAGGCCGTTCCTAAAATTTAGACTTCATTAAAAATAGTTGTATTTCGATCAAGTCGTAAAAGACTCATATATGACTCCTAATAGGAGTCGGGGCCCTCATAATGAAAGCTTTCAAGAATCTTAAAGAACGTGTTTCCCTTTTTGCGAAGGTCGTCTTATATGAGTTCGAAGTTATATGATGGAGAACATATTGGAGTCATATATGACTCATTCCGCACTGAAATCTGACTCTTTTTTCCCGCTAATATAGGACCCATATATGACTCCTTCCGCACTAATATTTGAATCTTTTATCCGCATATTTCTGACAAATTTCTAACTCATATCTCGGAGCATTTTGAAAATATTCGCTGGGTTCACCCTTCAAAAATTTCATTTCAAAAAATGTGTTTTCTTAGAATTTTTCAAAAAAAAAATTGGCAACCCAGTTTTACGTTTGCTTCCTCTTAACATATATGCTACAATAAATTATTGGTCATATGCAAATTTTCTATAAATCAAAATTGCATTAAATTCCTATCTGGTCCGGAGACTGGCGAAGACACGAACGCAGAAGGTTTTTAATCGATTTCGCGAAAAGGTTTTCTGTAGCTGTGAAAGAATCCGATGGCCTGCTGTGAATTTTAAATTAACATATTCGCATACGCCTGAGTTCAAATGGTACGTCCTGAAGTCGTTCGCAGTCAGTGTAATGTCATGGAAAAGTAATAATTCAAATGTTATAAAAAGAAAAGTTATGAAATCGAAAAAAAAAGATGATCTATGCGTTTGGCTTCAAGCCGAAAAGCGAGCAATACAAGCATTTGGACTAAAGCGAACAGATCACTCTACCTTTAAGAATTCTTCGAATTTCAAATACATATTCCTAGAAATCAAAGAGAGAGAGAGAGAGAGAGAGAGAGAGAGAGAGAAGCTTTAGTTATGTTCAGGCAATGGCACGCCTATTCGATTAATAAGATATATAATAAGTTTAGTTGAAGGTCCCAAACAAAATAGAAAAGGAAAAAGAACATTTGTAGACAGTGTAAATTTGTTTCTCCATAATAATTAGATGTAAAGAAGACACGCACTTGCTTGCAACTCCCTCCTAATTATTACGCTAATTCCATACTCCTGCTGCATGTGCTATAAAACGCCTCCCCACCATGCCATTATCGACGAACTGAGCAATATAAGAGAGCGCTTATTTCTCGATCGAATGCACACAGAGACATGAGTCCGACTCTGCTAGTCTGATCTACGGCAAACTCCAGCGTCAGGGCCAGGCAATGCATTTGCATTTAGGGTTAATAATAAAAGCGAAGAAATCGCAAAATGAAAACTAACAATCTTTGCGAAATGAATACACTTTCGCAGGTAAATACAATATATGGGTACATTGCGCATACATGGATGAACGAACATCTAAATACAATTGATAGAGAAACCGTATAATTAGAATGCTCTTGTGCATGATAATTAACATCTAATCATAAGGAAAGAAAAATTGAAACAAAAAGGGGAAAGCCAAATGACAAACAAAACGCGAAATAGAGATTGAAATGTCTTATTTGAAAGCTTCATTGCACTTTGGGCATTAATTGAAAAAATTAATAATGGATGTTATTATATTAGCTGGGCATATTTCGATAAGCAATTGCTCAACAGCAGGGTTGTGATGCAGTGTTGCCAGAAGTGAAGAGTTTTCTTCAAAATGAAGAAAATTTTTTTTTTATAAGAATCTTAAAACAAATATTTGCCCCTGAAGATTTTTATCAACACCTAAATATTTTTATTATTATTATTCCTATTATTTTCTGTCTGTATTCATGCTTAGCTTTTCCCTTCGAGACTTTCGGAAAATCCATTTCAATTTAATCTTATAAGGAAAACAAAAAATTCCCTTCAATTTGAAGTGGGCCGTTAATCGGCCCATTATGATATCAAGAGGGTTTTCTTGTGTTTGTGTGAGTGTATGTGATTTTTTGAAAAACCAGTGCTAGTATTGGAACATTACTCTCCGTTTCGCATGTGCCGGGAATCGAACCTCGGACCCTGGGACCAAGAGCATATCACGCCTCGCCTACGCTATCCCAGAGCCACAAGCAACTGTTAAACAATTCAAAATTTTTCTCAACTGTTTTCTGAAATACACTTAGAGTAAATCGGCTACAGTTCAGTTTTCGGCTTGAATATACATACAGCAGTTTGCGGTTAAATTAATAGCAACCGACAGCTTTATTCGTTTTTTTAAGAATCTCATCGATTAACTCAATTTGTCTGTTTTTGCAATTTTGGTTTTTATAAAAGAAAATATTATTGAGTATTATAACAGTCACATTCCAATTCAAGAATTATAAACATAATTTTGCATTTCCTGAGTCCTGAAGTTATCTTACTCACTAGTGAATATGCAAATAGATCATTTATTTTCGTACTAATTGAATTTATCAAGCTTTCATGAAATCTGATTACAGCAGTCTTTTTTATCATTTAATATAAAACACTCTAGAGTAAATTCGTCAAGGGTTCTTAATCCTAATGAGTGATTATTATCATTTGCAAATTTGTAAATAATGAAACACTTAAATATTGACATCATGTAATTAAAAATTTTCACGACAAACAATGATTTTTGCATTTTATTAAGAAATAATAATCTGTGCAAATCATATTACGAAAGAATTCTGATAAAATTATTGGATCTGAAAAATTTGATACATGTGTGTCAAAATATAATTTTTGAACTATATTACAAACTAATATAACACAGCTCATAAGTTAAACCTGGAATTTTAAACACGAAAAGTTTTTTCGTCTCATATCTTAAATGATAAAACTAGCAGCTTACATTTGTTAGAAATCATTTTTTTTAACGGTAGCAGAAACATGATTTAATTTTTTTGGAAATAAACTGAGGAAACCTCTCAAATTTGTATATTATCTTGATTATGAAAGATATCCGGCGGAAGATCAATGAAATTTTTGAATTTTGAATTACTAAATATTAACAGAAAATAATCTGTGAGTTTTAACAAGTAAATATTTCATTGTGTATTATGTAATAACGAAGCTTTCATTTTAGACTCATCATTAAGGATGCTGCAATTAGTTTGAGCCATAGTTTTGTGAAACTTCTAACATAAGTATACATATTAAAAGGAATATCAGGCATAATGTAAAGATATATTTCTTTGAATACTTATTAAATAAAATAATTTCAGTCGATATCTTAAGTTATTCTGTAATTAGAAAGTTTCTTTTGTTACTTCTCATTAAGGATCTCAAACGTTTGCCATGTTTTTGAATTAACTGTCATTGATCTATGAAATGTAAAACCCTATTTGAAGATTAGTAAATCAACTGATCACACTCATATTCTTTAAGTTCGTTGTAACAAATAATATCCAAGACAACCCGGAAATTTTTTCGTTCTCTCACTAAAGCCACTATGGGGAACAACTATCACCTCATTCTGGAATGTTGCTCAAATCAATCAGAACCCGGAATTATTTCAAGTCCCATGAATCTTACTGGCGACAACTTCCCTCGATTGGGAGAGCCAGTCTCAAATTTGTCATTTATTTCAAGCTCATGATCTTATGGAAAGCTTCCCTCGATTGGGAGGCCAGTTATGTGCTGAAATTTGTTGTTGATAGTTTTGTAGTTCCATTCAGACATCGATCTAACCTATGGTAGTCTTATAATGTGTGTTTTCTTTAGATCCAATTGGAATTAAAATATTTTTTCCCATATTTTGTGTATTTTTTCAAATAATGAAAACACTTTCCCTTTTCAACAATCAATCAATTGAAGGGATCTCCCATACTTTCTCCGTTCTCACGCTGATCTTCTTGACATGAACTCATAATCATAAATACCCATGCAAATTGTGCAAATCATGGGCACTTACTTTGCATAAATGAGTAAAGTACGGGAAAGAACAAAAAAAAAAAAAAAATTCTCCAAGGATAATATTACGTCTAGTTCAAAAGGAATATATTGCCGAGAACAAATGAGATCACCTGCAACAACCTTTAAAAATTTAGAAGAGCCATAACAAATTTCCAATTGATTGAAATGCATGAAAAATTCGCATATCCTCTTTGCGTTCGTTTCTCTTTCATATTCAGAAGAGCAGGTAGACTCAAAGAAATTGCACCATTGTACCAAAAATAATGATTGCGATAATGTCTGCACCTTTGAAGGCACAACGCAATGAAGGCTATAAATTCTACATTCAATATAAAATGAGAAAGAATATTTTGCAAAGGCCAAATAAGAAAGAGAAAAATGCGAAGAAGAAGAAAACCACTGCTCCGTGTTGCTCAGGCTGCTTAGGATATGGTTTTGTGTTTTTTTTTTTTTTTAATTTTTTGTTTACATCGAAGAATACGAAAATGCAGGATTACTTTTTGGCATTATCCTGTCGATGATGCACTGCTTTAAAGTATTATGTTTTGAAAGGTGTATGGATTCACGATGGCTGAAGAAAAGTGCATTGGCGTTCGTCGAGTCGTGGGAACGTCAAATATTCAAACATGCCTGAACCCGAAAAAAATTCAAATCGAAAATAAATTGCCACCAATTTCTGCTGCTGTCTAATTTTTTTTTTTTTTTTGTTCTTTTCAAACTTTTCTTCATTTTCATTGAATTGCTTCCTTTTTGATTTTCCAATAAATTCTTGCAATAAAAAAAATTGTATTTTACTTTTTGAAAAATGTTTTCCTCCCGCTCTTTATAAGCGAGAAGGAAAGGAAAAAATAGAGGAAATCCAAATCAAATTATTGAACGACCCAACCTGCCGGCAGTGAGGAACAAAGTGCTCTATTGAAGTAATATTCATTTATTTGGAAATTGAAATTTGATTGTAGTCCGAGTGGCAGGCAACAACTTCTCGAACGCATCCCTTCTTAAGCATGCCCACATCTTGTGAGTGAGTTTGAGTTTTGCTTCCTTTTTTTTTTTTTCTTTATGTGAAACGGATATCGATATAATAATTTGATTGACTGGTCAAAAGGTTGAAAATTTTGGAAGAACAATTTACAATGCTCGCCATATTCTATATTCTTATTATGTAATCGTAGTCAATAAAAGCATTAGCTCTTGTTGATGAAGAATAAGGAGGGCATTTCGAATTTATTGAGGATATAAAATATCGCAAAAGATATCGAATTTTTATTAGATCCACGTGGAAGTATTCCACAATAAAAAAAAAAAACTATTTTATTCGTATATTTGAGAGTCTCACTCTTCGAGTTTTTGTAATTTTTTAATCTACTTATGTAAATAAGATAAATAACAATACCTATTAAAAAAAGGTTGATAAATCCTATAAATAAATTTTCGTAGGAATATTATTTCATTTCTGCTTGGACGATTTAGTAGTTCTTAAAGAACTCAGAGAGCGAAAATATTTGCAAATTCAAACAAAGCTTCTCTTAATGGTCTCAAGGATAAAGCTCGAACGATTCTTGTTTAGCAACGCAGCAGAAGGACCCAAACAAAATATGTATAACAAGTGAGTCCAGATCACCTTTGAGACGTTCTGGGAAATTTTGCCAAAAATGCAGGGGAAATTAATTTTGGAAATTATGGGGCAGTTCAGCTCAATTGAAAAATAGAATAGGCAAGGTTAGGTTTTTAGAAGATATGGATGTATGTATGTACCTACTTAATTCAGGCTTTACTTTCTTGGTCACATTTCTCTAACTTAGAGAAACAAATGTATTGAGGACCGCTTTTCCGCAGCCGGGTCATCTTTGCCAGAAAACAAAATTGGGGCCGAAAAAGATCATCAATGCCACTACTAAAATCGAGGCCACTTCTTCAAATCTGGGCCCGAAATCACCTTCCACCACCTTCCACTACATTACTCCTTCCTGTCGCCCCTCACGATCAGTTGACTTTATTCATATCACCAGCCTTATCAAAGTTAAGCTGTCAGAGGTAATGGTGGAAGCACAAAATGTTCAATTCTGGTACATTTTCTGAGCTCTTGGGCAGACTAACATAACCAGAATGTTTTCAAGGAATGTTTTTCAATTTCTAAATGACAATGTTGATTTTTTGTTATCCTCAGAAACCTTTCAAAGCTCTTAAAACCAAATACACTTCGATGAGGTTGGTACTGAAATCATTTAGCCTGGTTTTCAATAGCGCACAAATTCCTGCAAATATTCAACAGATGCAAACATATGGATACAACTTTCATCAATTTCTGCTTTGATCTACTTTGATTATAACTGGTTCCATAGGCTTGCATTTGGTGAATGTTCACAGGATTTCATCATAAAGGTATATGCTAAAAAAAAACCATCGTCTAGTACGTCCGAAAAGAAACTAGAATTGTCATTTATTTTCATAGAAATCAAAATCGCCCTCTACAAAAGTTTCTTCCCTTTTTCTAAATATCTCAAAAGACAGAAAATTTCTCATATCAATTCCAAAGCTATGTGCGTGAAACGAACCTCTCGAGCGTATGTATTTGCATTTAGCAATAAAAAAAAATATTTAAAAAAAAAACGAGCAACTTGCAATTTGGCGCCAACTAAGCGAAACGCTGCAAATATTCCAGTTGCACGTTACATTTTAAGAAATTCATGCAAATCGATTGCGTACATACAATGCAATACAATATAACAAAACATAGAAAGATATAGCTGGCTACCCTATTAATTCCGAAGCCACTAACGACTGTGCTCCTCATTGCGTCTTCTTGAGTACGAATGAGCCTAGCCGGGTAGGAGTTGTTGCCTCTTTACGATGAGCTGGCTGAACTCATTTTAATAAGCAGGGCTTTTTAGCTGCACTCCTACGTAAATACGTACATAAGTACATGGCTACTTATATATGTAAATAGATTTCGGAGAATTACGCATCACGACTCATAATTAATTACAATTTAACACGAAACGCTGAAAGGAGTGACTACGCTGGACTTGAAGCTTAAAAGACTAACGAGCAGCAAAAGACGTTTAAGGCCTCGAAAACGCAACGAAATTGTTTATGAAGTGCGCCGCCACGTTTTTTGTTATTTTTCTTCACTCACAATAAATCGGATTTTTCATCAAATAGATGAGAAGGAAAAGTTTTCTTGCAAAAAAAAAAAACCAGAAAAAATTGCTTGGAAAAAAAAACGGGTTCAAATGTTGAACGCAAATGCAAATCTATCCAGGCGGGAAAGTCACATAGTCACCTACATATATATGTACTACCTTCAGTAAAGAGTTATAAGGAAAACACAATTTCCATGCAAAAGAGAAAGGGGGAAGAAAAATACACGAATATTTAAACGGCAATCATGAATGGAAATACATACATAAATTTCCTGAATGAAATGAAATAAATCGCGGCTATTGCATTTGAATGACTTCATTTATGTATAAATGTGTCTCCTTACGATAGTCATTCATAAAATTTACATACGACTCGATTCGATTTCACTTTGATATATTCGACGGAAGTAATTGTTGAATGCTAAAATCTTGGCTTGACTAAATGTCGAAAGTGATCGATTGTCAAATGAATTGATGAATGAATGTCAGCTGCAAAAACAGTGAAGCCAGCTTATGTGCTTATAACAAGCTGAAGTTAGTAAATTGTGTTTTTTTTTTTATGGAAGTTTTTTTTAGGTATTGAACGATAGAAGTTCCTGAAGTTGCATGAAGCTGAGTTCGAAAATATACTTCTTAAATATTTTGCTTAAGTAACACAAATAACATAACATAACATAACATAACATAACATAACATAACATAACATAACATAACATAACATAACATAACATAACATAACATAACATAACATAACATAACATAACATAACATAACATAACATAACATAACATAACATAACATAACAATAACATAACATAACATAACATAACATAACATAACATAACATAACATAACATAACATAACATAACATAACATAACATAACATAACATATACATAACATAACATAACATAATAACATAACATAACATAACATAACATAACATAACATAACATAACATAACATAACATAACATAACATAAACATAACATAACATAACATAACATAACATAACATAACATAACATAACATAACATAACATAACAAAACATAACATAACATAACATTAAATATACATAGACATACACATGCATACATAACAAACATAACATAACATAACATAACATATATCAAACATACATACATAACATACATCATAACATAACATAACATGAACATAAGATCACATAACTACATAACATAACAGAACAGAACATAAATTTAATTAGCAGCTGCGAATCTAATACCTTGTGTCAATAGCAACGGAAGTAGATCGAAAAACGAAAATGAATTCGAGTTATTAGCAAGGGTGCACATCTAAATCGATTAGTTAATAAAATATACAATTTATCATATCTACGGAGCTCAGTTCTAGCTGTTACAATATACGCACAAAACTAATATACCCTGCTTACGCTGGGTTTAAAAACTTATACAAGTAGGGATGCTACAGTCAGGCTATCCTGACAAAACAGATTAACGGTAAGCTGGTTTGATGCTTGAATATTTTTTTAAAACACGCTACCAGGACCAAGACCAATTGACAACAAGTAATTCTGGATATTTTCAGGATCATGAAAAGGTCCTGTTAGCCAATTTCTGTTCATATTTATAATGAATATTGTCCTAAAAAGGTCGGATCTGATCCATTGTCTCAGTCAATACGCAAACGTAAGACAGTTCAACTTCTTCGATAAGAAAAGTGAATCCGGACAGACAGAGACGGACAGCCATGGCTACATCGAATGTGGGAATAAAAACCAGTTGCCAGCATATACTGACCCCTTGTAGGCTCAAGATATTTGTCTAAAATTATTTGGCGTAAGATGGAATTCATCTCCCTGGTTTTTGGATCCGAGCCTAGTTTTAAGAGCTGAGTTTTTGACAGATGAGGAGAATTTTCGAAAATGTTCAACTCGGACACCCAACCAAAAATGGGACCCATTAATTATTGTTCATGAAATTCATAATCTCTTGTTTTAATGCAATATATTTATACGAGGCTTATCACCACACAGATACATACATACATACTCCAATAATATCTAATAAATTAATTTTTTTTAAATATGATGCAATAATGATGCATCAGATGAGCCACTACCTCTTGAATATCAAATGCTTGAAGCTTGCGCTATTAAAACTTAACCCAATCACTTTCATATGGCAAGGCTTTACCCATCAGTCCTTAAATACAAATACAATTTCAATGCAAATAACAATGGCATTCATAGCAATGAAAGTAAAGCGCAAGAAAAACATCTGCCAATAGAAAATAGAAAGTAAAAAATCAGGACTTTAAAAATCCTTTTCCTGATGAAATCCACAACTCTTACCGTTCTTTACATATTTGAAAACAAAAAAAGGGAAAAGAGAAAATAAATAAAAATACATAACTGTACAATAAGCATGCATCGCCCTTTTACGCGCACCTAATGATGATAAATTTGCGGAATTCGAAAAACTCACTTTCGAATCAGGAAAACTCCGAGCTCGAGCGAAAAAATTTCAAGCATAACTACCGCAAGCGAACGTACAACGTATGTATATTCGTTCTCCTCGGCGTCTTTTCATAGAATAACCCCTTTTTGCTCTCACACTCTCGATGTATTGGATTACATGAAATTTTAGCACTGAAAATGTCGCGCATGCGCAGCACGCAATGCGCCTGATGCTGTTACACCCAAAAGGGATATCCAATTCGAGAGGGATTTCTATTCCATTCCAATCGTCATTCGACTTTCGCCGATCGTAATCATTTAAAACGTGACAAAAGGTGCTTCGGCGCACGCGCTTATTGAGTTGCCATCCTTTTTACATTATGTACACATAATAAAAATAAAAAATATAATATCCTTTGCCACTGACTGTCATGATACGTGCAGCATACAATGTATGACACAATCTCGATATATGCCTCTACCAAAAACAAAAAACCTTTTCCCCCGAATGTGTTACGTCATGTTCGTCTATGCTGAATCGTTCGTTGGGAGTTTTTTTATTTTTTTTTTACATTATAGCATATCCTAGATTTCTTTTGAATTCCCTAAAGGCGTAAATAATTATGATTTTTTATTTCGTCCTATTTCATTCGGTTCCCTACTCCTTTCGATTTCGTTCGTTTCATTGGCTACATGCAAAGTAGGGTTGAAGGAATTGAGCCTCGATAGAAAAAAAAAAGAAACAAAAAAAAAAATACAAATTTCAAGTATAAAATCCGTCATCCTAAGAACTCACAATCATCCACCCTTTTTGAATTTTCGTTTGATTTTCCAAAATTTTCACAGCAGCTGTGTGAGTTGTTAGTTTTTTAGGCGTAAAATTGCAAAAATTTTGATGAATTTTTGTTGATTTTAAACAAAATAAAAGGGAAACCATCAGAGTATTGCGTATAAACGTAATCAGCAACATCCTTTTTCCAAAGGGTCGCTAGAATTAAGCGAACTCATTGCAGATTTTTCTTTAACGGATTTATTTTTTTTTTTTTTTCCAAAACGATTATATTTTTGGTCCAGCATTATTTTTCTGTTTTTTTTTTTCTTTCTGAGGTTCAAAGTTCACTGCGCTTTAACGGATTTTTTTCGAAAAGGGTGCTCGAAAGGATAATGTATGAGCTTGAAGGAATACAGTAGTGTTTCCTCTATGAGGAAAATAGAAAAATTCAACAGAAAAAAGGGGTCCTGAAAAATAGGAAAATTAAGTATATTTTTTCATATTAACTTGCAGAGGTTTCTGTCAACATGGCATGTCCTTTTGCATCTGCTTGGCCATCCATCTTTGATTTCTTCATAAATCAGTGACAACCACGCAACCAACTGCACTTTGTCCCATAAAAAGAGGAACGCATTTTTTTTTTTTTTTTGATCTTCTTACGCATTAATGCTTTAAAAATCCAAAACGTATTGCAAATCGGCAAAAGTACAAAGAAAAGAAGGACAAATAAAGTAGCAGGAAATCGGACAAAACCGTCAAAAATTATAAAAATTTCTTCTACCGAAATCAGACAAAAAATTAAAAAAAAAAAAAAGACGCATGAGTGACTGAACACTTGTCTGCGCAAAAAAAAAATATATTTATATAGAAGAAAAAAAATTGTTAACTCCACAAAGCAACAGCAAATCTCGAATGAAAGAACTAAAAGGTATCCTCGATCGAATCAGAGCCACCCAAAATCAATTTCGAGCAGACAAAGGACGAAAACCTAAGCAAATGTAGAGCAAAAGATTCGACTCAGAATGACATAAATCGCTGTCAGACGCACTTTTTTAATTGCACTCTTCGAGACGCAAGCAACGAAGACACACACAAAAAAACCTGCAAAATCAAATGCACTGAAAGGCAAAGGAACGAAAACAAAAAATACAAAACAAAAAAATTATAAAAAAAAACGAAATATTACATGAATTTCGTAATTGAACAAAGAGGTCCTTGCTACACCTGGCGAGGGTGTAAATTTTTATCTTGATACCACAAAGAAACAAAACTGCTACGGTACATGGAATTAAGAATAAGGAATAAAGAAAATGGAAAATGAAAATGAAACTAAGGCAAAAGGCAAGAAGGCAGCGTGGGAACAGCCCTAAAAAGGACTTGCGCAAATTCATGCAGCTCATTGCAGGATAATGCAATCAATTCGACTTTAAATTATTCTTCTTCTTTTCATTTCAGGGGTATCGTATTTAACGAGCGACTCTTTTGCAACGATTCAAACGATGAATTGATGATTTTTTTTTGTTTTTTTGTTGATTAATTGCTCCGCTCGCACTTCGCTGCGTTATGAATGCGAGAGAAATCTAATTTGCGTACATTACTTCAAGTTTTTCACTCATCTTGACTTTAATGTGATTTTCCTGTAATTTCTCTTCATCAAAAAATAGATACATTGGTATCTCGTTGCGTGCCGCGAGGTTTCAGTCTGCTGCGTTTTCATAACATTCGAAAAAGCTGTTCGGTCTGTCCTTGGGTTGCATATTCCCCCCCCCCCCCTCCCTCTCTCTCTCTTCTCGTTCGCTTGGTGGAGAACGCATTGCATCGCGTCGGATCACATTGTGTTGGAAAAATTTATATACCTCAACATTGCATGCAAATTTCTGCGGAAAAATTTATTATTAACAATGCGCAGTTATTCATTTTGAGTCACTGAACTTGAGTGTATGCTATGTTAGGAAGGTAAATTTCAAAAAGAATACACTGAGAAAAAAAGTGATAAACGAATACACACAAAAATTGTAAATTTCCTATATGATCTAAATTTTAATATAACTATGAGCTATTTATTGATTTTTTTTTTTAATTAGATCACAAAATAGCTCATATTTCTATCATATATATGTCATACTTATGTCCTGGCTTCCAGCTCATGCTAGCTCAGGCAGTGGATGTTGTTTAGTTTTTCTGTTTTTCTCTTTGGTTTACCATTTTCCATGGTATCACGAAGGGCCCATGAGCCCTAAGTGTGTTAGCCTTCATGGTGGCAGCCACATTAACCTAAACCAACGAATGTCCTTTATAGAGATTTCAGACTTTAAGCAAAAAATTTTATTGTTATATTTTTTTTTATTATTTTTTTATTTTGAGAAGTTAACTAGATAATAAATTAAATAGCTAAAAAATTTTTTTTTTGTTGTAGTTATAACCCAGCAAACATTGAGGTTTGAGAATGATTCGAGAATGATTTGAGATCAAATGTATTATCAAATGTCAAACGTTTGATTTCAATTTGAGGGGACTTTGTTCTCAAATTGAAAAAAAAAAAGGTTTATTCTCAAATTAACCTCAAATCGAAATCAAATGTTAATGTCAAATAATAATTTCTGATTTGAGAATTATATGAGAATCAGATTTGAATTCAAATTTGAGAGCAAAAAAAATCTCAAACATTTGACTTGTGTTTGCTGGGAAATAGTATTATTATGTAGACAAAGCATAAGCTCGTAAAGAGCTATAATATTTGGTGAGCTTTGTGAATGAAAATGTACTACAAGAGTTGGTAGGGACTTCGATAAATTGAATTTTCTATTAAAAAATTAAAAATTGAACATTAATCAAAATTTGAAGATTTTGCGATCAAGTTTTTACTCAAATTATTTTTGGCATTTAAAAGTACTTATGGCCGTGTTCAAACCAGTGGTGTTGCTACAAGAGTTCTGGAAAGAGGAGGATATCAGGGCTCTGGAATACTTCGCACTTTACAAAAGGTTACAAGACAATGTTAAAGAGAAATATATGTTCGAAACGTAACAAGCCCAGGACCCGACTTACACACAATGATATGCGAAAACTATTCCCAATTATGTATTACCTTCCTACACTCTTAAAAATATTTCCTTCTATTATAGTAGGAAACAGGTTACCTTCTATTATAAACGTAAGTTTACACACCAAATCTAATTTTCAACCTCAAATGTGTAAAATTATGCATTAGCTGTGAATTAAAGGAAACCTTCCCTCTGTATTTTAAACATACATTATGTAAAATCAGGCCTTTTTCCCGCAAAATTAAACATTCATAATAATAAAATTACTAAAGGTGTGTAAAATTAGTATTTTTATAGTAAACCTAAACATTCATTGATTAAATGTACACATTTTATGTAAATATGCATTACGCATGTGCAAAATTACACAAAAATTACCTTTTACACATTTTTGGCACAAAAGTAAACATATTTTCTGGTAAATTTACAGTATTTGTAAACGAAATTTTACTCCCATTTTTTAGAGTGTAGGGACCACAAATATTGTTTTTTCCCCAGAGCGGCAAAAAAGCTGCATCGGGTCCTGAATAAGCCACGATAAAAAGATCATTTCATTTTAAAAATTGTTCTCCTCAAATTCGATAGGCACGCCACTGGTTCGAACGCCAACAAGAAATTAAAAATAAAAATTATCACAAAAAAATTTCTCAGTGTAGATTCTTAAAAAAAAAAAAAAATAATTAATCAAAACTTTTCGCATGCAAAGAAGTTTAAGGAAATATGTAAAAACAATAATAAAAACATAGCGAATTCTTTCCACAGAAAGAGGTTATCTACCCATAGTGCCCTCATCAAAAAGTCCACTTCACAGCCATATATTCAATGGGCAATAACGAAGAGAAAAAAGTGCTAATTATTTTTTTGTTTGCAAAAATTTTTCGTGTCTTTCTCTCTGTTTTCCTTTTTTCATTAATTTATTTAGAGAACCTTTTGATGGGTATGCAAACCCAAGCTCAACGATCATCATCAGGTGTCATTAATATGCAGGGCTATGTTTGTCGTTGATGCTCGACTCACTTGCGTGTTGAGTGGCAATAATGTAATGCTCGATTCACAGATAAAGTGCGATTCAAATTAGCCAACATAATGCAAAAGACAATTTAGTTGAGCGGCGGCTTAATGAATATGCATGAAAGAACATTACAAAAAACAAAAGAAAAACCGAAGCAGAGATTGTAATGGAGACAGAAGGGGAATTCAAAACGATGGAAAATTCAATTTCCAACTTAAATGGTTTATGCTTTTTAACGACAAATGATATTATATTCTTTAGGCAAACGTTTCTTTAAAAGACACCAAAACTGTGTTGGCATTTTTTGTTTTGTTCTCTTCAAAAGGTCCTTTAGCCAACTTAGCATGGGGTTTGAACTCTGAAGTATCGTTTACTTTCATTTTGAACTCAAGAAATCATTTCACACTATTGAAATTGTGTACCATCTAGGCTGCTTCAGAAATCACTCACTCACGCAGTGTTTTAAGGTGTTGCAAAATTATCCTCTCACTGGAAAACGTTCTCCGCATTCAGATGCATTTGAGTGGAAAGCTCTGCAGGAATCCATAATGGCAATGGATCGCGCAATATGTTACCAAAATTAGGGCCATGACAAAAAAAAATTGAAATTTCAATATGTTCTTTCAGAGTTTGCGTACATCGAAACCTGACGAGTGCTCCAATCAAAATTCATAATTTATAAAAAAAAGAAAATGCCTCCTGAACCCTTAAAATCACGCCTGCCACAATGCTTCAGGGAATAAATGTATACCCATAGAAAAATGAAAAAAACAAAAAAAAAAAAAAAACGAAGGCTTATGTAAATCAACCCCTTTGAGTTGATAGGCTTTTTAGTCGAGGTTTTTATGTGCTTGGTTTTTTATGATAAATAATTTTTTTTTTTTTTTATAAAAGGGGAATGCAAAGGGTTGCGTTACTCGGTGAGGGTTGCTTTTTATGTTTTCAGATTGAGCCAGAATATGTAAATGGCCCACTGTGATTGGAGTTTTAAGTATTGAAATGAAGCAATAATGGCAATTTTCAGGGAGTATTCAACCCTTTCAGGGCTATGGTAATTGCTTGGCATTCAAATGTAAAGGATTCTTGAATTAAAAAAAAAATAAATGGCGACGAAAATTTTGTTCAAAAGAAAAGTAGCTAAAGTTATTATAGAAAAATTTTCACAAAAATTCATACCAGTTTGGAAATTATGCAGAAATAGGCCAGAGACCGAAAATTTTAAAAAAATTTTGAGATTTTTGCTAGTTGTAGCTAAGGGGCAGTGGCGTAGCGAGACATTTCGGCGCCCGGCGCACGATGGGGGCATAATGGAGGAAATACCGCCCCCCTCCAACCGGCCTCAATAAAAATACCTTCTTAAAAATTGAAATATGATTTGGCGCCCGGGGGGGCTGCCGCTTCTACCTCTGCTCGCTACGCTACTGCCAAGGGGCCCTCTCCAGTTCTGTCAGAAATGAAATACATAGAAATGAAAAACTTTTTATTAAAAACACATCAGAAAATTTGTAATGGTCTTCTCTTAAACGTGAAAAGATCGAAAAAACGGAAAAATTTTAAATTGTTCATACAAAACTTCGTTCATTAATTTCTAAGCCTTGCTTATTTACGAGTTTTAGAGGTTATCGAGGCAAAAACACGTTAAGAGACCACCCCTTTTGATTCATTTCTGAAGCGTCTTTTATATGAAATTTTTTATTTCTGACAGAGCTGGAGAGATCCCCTGATTGATAAAGTTTCTTCGGGTCAGTTATTGCTACAGTTATTTTTTCTAAGCCTAAGGCTTAAACCTTGTAATAGATAGGTAAAAAATATTGAACGGTTTTGGAGAAATGGCATTAAGAAAATACGCAACTTAGTTCTCGGCCAAACTTTTCGATATCGATTTAAAATTGACCTGCAGCCAATCTGACAAAACCAAATGAACGAATTCGCTACATTCAGCAAGCACTTTCAGGGACTCCGGTCAAAATTTTGTGTCAAAAACGTGTAACGGTTATAAATAAAATCTCACATTTTTCCTTAACCAACTGAAGTGTTTTGATAAGCACAAGAATATCATTTAAAATAATTATTTTTCTGTCTCTTTCAGTTCAATCGCCAGCAATGACAATCTACAATGACACAAAGGACTCAATAGCTTCACTCTCTCGTAAGCAATTTCTCCCTATTCGCTCCGATGAGAAATATTCTCCACTGGAATGCGTTCAAACGGTCGTTAATTGCGACGAAAAGGAAGCTGCATACACCAAAGGGTCAAGCGAACCAGCGGCAGTAACAAACACACCAACAATAACAACTACAACAAAAGCAACGAATCCTCCAACAATGACAAATGCAACAACAGCAGCAGCAACAAGAACGACAACAAATTCAACACTAACGAGCACAAACGAGCAAAATTTTATTGACATAAATATGCGCAATGTCAGCAGTTGTAGTGACAATTGTGACAATTGTGACGATAGCGATTCCAGCGATAAAGTCGAAAACAATGAACCCCACGAAGGGGGAAAAAATAGAAAGTTTCATGAAAATTTAAAACGTCGACACGGCGAATCCTTCAGCACTGCAGCAGCAACAAGAACAACAACTACAACAACAACAACGATGGGAGCTACTTCAGACGATGGGATAACAAAGCAATCCTGTTTGAGAGTACGTGATGAATTTCATGAATCAAATAACAAAAAGCGGACGCGTGTCGCCAATGATGAACCTGAACATGACAACATTGTCGGTGGTGGCGTTGAAAGGGAAGCTCCTAGTTGGAATTGTTCTAATCCGAGTGAAAATAAAATCGCGAAGGATAGCAATTGTAGTGCAACGAATGAAAACACGGGCAATCACGAATTAACGAATTGTTCTGATGTCCAATACAGCGGGGATAAGGAAATAGAACAGCACACGATTTCCATCAAAACAGAAAGTAAGTATAAAGTACATACATACCTACCTATAAAACAAAATTATCACGATAGGATCGGCGTATGATAGGTCCTCACGACTTCAATCTCAAGTTCCTTGTCATTCATCTTACAGTCCCTAACTTACATCGTCGTATCGGAGTTTTTTGCTATACGAGAGGAATCTAAATAAGAGATGAGACCACTCTTTCTGGGGTGAAATTTTTCTCCATCACCTTAAATATTTTTGGATGAAACGGTAAAAGATTCAAAACTCTATGTTTGAAGACCTGTTGTGTCGTCTAGTACCATTGATTTTTGATAGCTTTCGGGAATTTCAAATTCGATTTTCTTCAAAAATAAAACCTATTTGAATAAATGTACCTTCGAGCAGAAAACTCTGGTACGAGGCTGTGTAAACTGCTCTAGCGGCTACTACGAAATGCGTGATCATATTTTACTCAACAGTTTAAAATGTCACCTTATTCTCTTAAGCCTGAATATCATCCTTAGGAATCGTTAGATTACACAATCGGGACAAATTTATCGATAATATTTAGTTAAAAGGAAGTGTTCATAAGACAGTGATTCAAGAAAATCGCACAGGTTATGATTGTGTCTGGAGCCAGTTTTTCAGGCGGTATATGTGTTAAGTGAGCAGTACCGGTTTTAGCACTACCAGCGCCCTGGGCTGAGATTTCTTTGGCGCCCCCTCACTGCAGATCAGGGAATTCACTAGTAAGTTTAAAAATGCCCCTTTGCATCCGGCACCCTGTGCGTTTGCCCAACCGTACCGTACCAAAACGCCTCTGCTGCAACTGAGTGTCTGAATATAAGGCTGCGATCCCATTATCTGCGGAAATAGCACAATCTGCGCCGATTTCTATCGGGCCAGATCGGCATAAATTTCAACGATTTCCACAATCACAGTTGAGGTTCACATTATTGTCGCACATTGTCGAAAAGATATTGGGGAACAATAATATTGGGACAAAAATCGTTCAAGACGATCACACTTGTCAGCATGGGAGTCCGAAAATTTCTTTCATACTATCGGCGGATTGATTGCGGCAAAAATCGGCGCACGGCGCAGATAGTGGGATCCCGGCCTAACACTAAAATTCTCTTCTAAATTTAAAAACTGAGTCCCCTTAAACATTTCCCTTAAGAGTTTTCTTCCCTTGGTCTGCGATAAATATACAGCCCGATTCTGAATATTCCCGGGGAATTTAATTTTCTCGAGACCAAAATTCTCCTTTTTTAAATAGATAGGATATGGGTATGGGTCAAATAACCATTCCCCATCAAATTTCTACCGCAAAATATTTGAAAAAGACGAAGTTTACTTTCAACAAAAGGGAACCGGGAATTCGTTCCACGAGAATATTTAGAATCGAACCGCTTATTATAAACCTACCTATATATTCATTTAATTTTATATTATTTTCCGACCTTTTTATCCCTGATGATGTCTTCGGAAGGAAGGCGAAATATTGGTGGAAAATAAAAGTTAAAAAATAAAATAAAATTGACCTCAAGCTCGAATAAAGATATTTACTTCAATATAATATAAATATATTTTTTTACAATACTTTATCCAAATTACGCCGCCCTCGAAAATTTTCCGCCTTGGGCCTGTGCTTCGAGTGCCCTTAGTGTAAGCCCAGGGCTGCCAAAATGACTTTAGTGCTGCTTCACGGATTCCTGATGCAGTGCAAGGAAATATCGTGAGAAAGATTTCCGTTAGATTTCCTTTAAAAAATTTTCGGTGCGCATAAAAATCTGACAATGCAACGCATAATAACAACAACAACAACAACAATAGACGTCTTTGCTTTATAAATCAAGGAAACGGTAGATTGCAGCAATTGCAACATTCCCATTTGCTTTTCTGGAGCTATCGACTTTTTTTTTTTTTTTTAAGAAGAAAATAAGTAGAAAAACGCAATAAAATTACGAAAACCAGTGAACACTTTATTAGAAAGAGAGAGACAGGGAAGAAAGGTAAGAAAAAACAACCCTCGAAAAGGAGAAAAAATTCGTAAAAAATGTCAAGAAAAAAAGGAAGAAAAAACGTAATCAAAGGTAGCAGAAAAGAAGAAATTGCATTTTTTTTTTTTTTTTTCTTAAAAAAGGGAATAGCAAAGAATCGTTTTTCTAAAGAAATCGAAGGACGAAACAGGAACTTAGGGAAAGGCGACCTTTTGACGTTGTCAACGGTTTTTTCTCTCATTCGCCTTTCTTCTTTTTTTTATCAAAAAACAAAAATTTTATACCGGTACCTTGAGGAGAATTGGTACTTGTACAGCTTGCTGGATGCTCTGGTGCTAGAATTACATTCGGGAGATTTCAATGTTCCCGCTTTCGAGCATTGTCTTTACCTGAAATTCAAGAAATTTTCACGTAAAAAACTCGATGAAAATGCGTAAAAAAAATAATGTGCCACTACTGCTGCTCGGTGACATCGAATTGCGTGAATTGACCCGTCATTGGGGTGTCGTTTTCTCTCTTCTTGTTGTTGTCTAGTAGCGAATATGGCACTTCGTAGTCGTCATCATCTGACGATGAGTCAGATGACAGACGAACTCGAGTGCTCTATGCATAATGTAATCAAATGCGAAGATTATTTATGCTAGAAATTGAGGGTACCGGGTGGAACTTTGCCCTAAAAAAAAACACCATGGCATATTGCGCGCCAAAGACAGACGCAGAATCGACAGTTTCTTTTTGTCCTTTAAGCTAAACAGATTTTTATCGAAATGATCGATCAAGTTCGTTTTAACGGTTGTTTTTTTTCTTCTTTCTTTCTATTTTTGATTAGGTGAAGGCGTAGAAAATTGATTTTCTTTAGTTTTTGGAAATTTTTTTCGATTAATCATATGGGATATTATCTTGGATGGACATAAGGGTCAGTCCAAAGCCTTAGATTAGGTTTATTTGGGTTAGAGACCCCTTTTAAAGGTGATACTTTTGGGTCGCTTATCGATCGATCCGTTGTTATACCACAAGGGAAAGCATGTCTCCCAAGTTACCCATTTGGGGGAGCCAGTTGGACTCGTTTATGAACCGATCTATGTATTTTTCTCGAACAGAGAACGGTTCGGTGGGAGGAGAGGAGCGGAGCGGAGTAGTCTGGATCTTCGCCATGGCCAGATCAGTTGATTAAGCCTTACGCAATCAGAATTTTTTTCTTTTTAATGCTTTCTACGCACATTTCCTACATTTGTTACTGATCTCAACAGTGATGTACACACGGGGACATGGGTGTATTTACGGCAAGGTAGGGATATTTTCTGCTCATCATACAACGCCAAAGAGTACCAAGAATTGAGACAAGGCCGCCAAAATCATTTTTCAGAAGGTAAAAGGAAACCTATGCGTATATGCGACAACTCCTATGAACATTGGCAAAAGATATAGAACAAACTATTTGCATTTTGCTTATCCTCAACGCGCATGTACGGGGAACATAAAGGGTTTGAAACCCCTTCCGAATTACGAGCAACACGGACCAAAGCAACACAAAAAATAGTCTACATACTTTGGCAATGAATAAAACGCCTCTCGATCAAACCCGTATTTGACGGATCCATGTTCCCTCCCTCCTTTAAACCTCTGCAGTTGACGTGGTCTATTTTTAACAATATAACTGACCTCATTTCTAAACTGATTTTCTTCATGAGATTACTAACTGGCGTGTTCTTTGTCCTATCTTTTAAAAAAATTTTTTTTGTATAAGTTTATAGTATCTTAAATACTACACAATGTTTAATTAGGAGCACTAGCCCTGGACAATCGGCTGATCATTTATAAGAGCAAATAGTTTTCAAGCCAAAAAATGATAAACATTTGAAATAAATGGGATTTTTTAAGTGTGCACAAGGATGGAATCTACTTGAAAATCGAGCCATAACTCTTAATCTATTTTAATTTTGAACTAAAAACATAATAAGACCTGAATTACGCCCTTGCTCTTGAAACCTCTTCCCCCCGCAGTACGCGCCTGTATCTTAATATCGCAGTAGGTTTTTTTTGTTTTTTACAATCGACCTATCGTTGACTTAAGCAATTCACGAAATTTATGAGCCAAAGCAAGCCGCTCAACAAGGACCTTTACTCTAACAACTTTCAATGGTTAACACTTTACCTTTCGATTTCCACAAGGTCCAACATATGGACACACCACCGCGTTGAAGGCAAAAAAAAAACCGAAGAGTTCATATCAATTTCCCAATGAAGTAAAAACCAAAACGGTGAGAACGTGAGGCACGTCCGCCGACGAGAATGATGAGGCGCAGAACCAGTAGTCAAGACAAATAAACCTCTTGCGTACATTGTCCAATTAACACAATCGCAAAGAAAGTAAATAAGGTCAGAGGAAATCATATTTGGACCAAGGAAAGATGAAACTGGTAAAAAAAAAAATCAGGACGCGCGCATTTAAAAGTCAAATTCGGGTTTTTTATTGCTGCTAGAATTTTTCTTGTTTTTTTTTACGATTTTCGTGGAAAATGTTTAATTTACAGCATGGAGAACCGTAAAAAAGTGTAATGAAGCAACAAAAAAAAAAAAATTTAGTAATATAAGATTCCTTTCGAGACAGGAATACGCAAAATCCATGCGTGAAGAAGGCAGGATTCCTGAAATCATAAAGAATTCACGGCTGACATTCAGCCTTTTGCGACAACTACAACGATGACGCAGGGGTATGACTTCTACCTGATTTTTTTACGACGTTTGATTTTTTTTTTTTGTTGTTTAAAAGAATTTTATTGCGTTTTCCTAAAAAACACACACAAAAAGTAACGAAAATTCAATGTTCTTCTTCATGATCGGAAGAAAATTCTTTTCGTCAAGGTACTCTCTTCTGACCTTGATATAGTTGCTCGGTGGTAATTTTTCTCTTCCAATTTTATGAGTTCAGTTTTTTTTATAGAATTTTTATGAGTTTTTTAAGTTTTTTTTTTTGACTTCGTTGCATGAAAAAATGAAGATATTTAAAAGGAATCCGTCATAAATCAGGTCCGCTTAAAAAAAAAAAAAAAAAATAATTCTAACGAATTTGCGTATTGAAAAAAAAAAACCATTTATGTGGTTTTCGCTCGAATTTTTTAGGGCATAAGGAAAGATAATTTATTCCTTTCTTCTTGGCTAGAATTTAATTAACCTTTACTGCAATAAATTTGCACAGCATATGTGGGGCACATTAGGACCTTCATACTAATTAATTTCATACCTTTCTAAAAAAAAAAAAACTCCTGCTTTGGGCGTGATTAAAGCCGATTTTTGCAATCTAGTTGTGGAACAAGTTTCAATTTGAGAGCACAACAATCCTGGGCAGCAGGGGCGGACTGGGCATATGGGTGGGCCCCAGTGAGCTGTATCTGGGATCAATACTCATGGAGTAAGGATTTTTATTTTTTTTTTTATGCATGAAGTTTTTTTTCAGATAAATTTTAAAACCCCATTTTACCAGTTTTTTAGCTGTTAGGTTTTGTTTCTTAGGTAACGGGGCCCGGTTTTTTTCAAACGCCCGGTGGGCCCTTTGACCCCCAGTCCGCCGCTGCTGGGCAGTGATTTTAAAAGCTGTAAGCCAGTCAAGTCTGGAATAGTGTGAACCCCGGATAGACTGAATACCTCGCTTGCGTGACTTTTGCACCACATATTAAGGGTATTCACACCCGGTTTGCAGGATTTAGTTGAAAATATAGTTATTTTTGAATGAATATGTGAAATCTGGGTGTTTCTTCTCCAGTGCGTGGCGAATTAAAATATTCCGACATTGACATTTTACGACAGAATTCGACCTTACTTGTGAAAACCCTATTAAGCTGGTATGCCAAACTTTACAGAAGTTTCGCCGAAGTGATGCCCAGGCGCGGACTGGGCAACCGGCAAATGCCTGGTGGGCCCTCTGTGCGCTGTGCTTTTTAGCTGTTAGGTTTTTTTTTTCTTAGGTAACGGGGCCCCATTTTTCAAACGCCCGGTGGACCCTTTGACCCCCAGTCCGCCCCTGGTGATGCCGTTCAAAAATCTGTAGGTGAACCTAAGAAACAAACGTGTATGTTGAAATTGGGTTTTTTTAAATGAGCTTTTTTAACAAAAAACCTTTTTTTAACCTTACATGTAAATTTTGTGAACATATATTTGAAGCAAGGAATGCAACATAAAACATAAAATATAAAAAATTTAGCCTCGATAATGTGAATAGCCCCAATTACATGAACAGTCCCAGCAAAGATTTGTTCACTCTGTCCAGAGTCGACTAAAGCTGCTTGTGTGGGTAGAGGGAACGGGAACAGGGTACCAAAGATTTATTCAAAGGCAAAATTTAATTTTTAAAACAAATATGTCTCTTGTACCCTCTTCTCTCCATTGTCGATGCCAAGAATAAAAACATTATACAGTGTACTCTGTCCTTGCGAACACCCCTCTTAAGCGGTCACTTTTTCGGAATGCTCTATTGTTCCTACATCCCAAAATGTTTCCCCTTAAACGGACACCACTGTTAAGCGGACATATTTTACGGTCCCGCAGGTTTCCGCTTAAGAGAGAGTACACTGTAGGTACTTTGATAAATTTAATAAAATTTTCCTAAAAATATTTACTGAAATTTTTCTTTAAAAACCATTATGTTTTAAATTTTACCATTTTCAAATTAAAATAAATAAACAAATAAAACGGGCAAAATATTTCATAGAGGTAAAAAGCAAGGAATGAGCTCTTTTCGCTTAAAAGAAACAGAATCAAAAAGAATCGTGTGACACACAGGAAAAGAACAGAAGCAGAACAGCATCCCCAGTTCACCCGAAAAAGCTCACTACATCCTACATCCGAACGCCATTCTCCCATTTCCCAACACTTGCTGGCTATCCGTCTCCCTCACAAAAAAAAAAACAAAATAAAAAAAACCAAAAAAAATATTTTAACTTTTTTTTCTTTTAAATAAAATATAAAAACTGCACGTGTGTGTATGTATTTACATAAAACATGCACGTTTGTGCACGTGTGTGTGAGTGTGTGCTCACGAGCTAAACTCACATCAAATATGCAGAGCAGAGTCTGCAGAGTCATAACTATAGCATCAATTCTAAAGCGTCCCATACGTGTGTATGCGCATATGCACATTTTGTGATCCAATTGGACTTTTTTATGGCCGCACACATTTGCACGTACAAATGCAGTCTCACAGCCTCCGGAGCAAATAAAAAAATTTAAATTTTTAGCCACACCTCTCAACAGCGTCTACACATCAGTAACAACGAGAACACCGAGAACAACAACAACAACAACAGCAACGACGGCAACGACTACAAAAAAATAAGAGCGCAATGTCAAACGACATTTTAAAGATTTTAAAACGCAACAACAACAATCACACTGAAATACGTTCCACAAACGAGAGAAAGAGAATTCTCAACTGTTACCCCTTCGCGCTGAGTGCTGCGATTGGTCGCAGCGATGTGTGGTATTGAGTACTCCGTGAGGGGAACGCAGAGCTTGAATGCATTCAAAGCACGTGTGGACTGTGAGCGGCAACAGCAACGAAAGAAAATGTAAAGTTGTTGTTCAAAATAACAGTATATAAATTGCTTTTTTGAAAGCGTTATTTCTACGAAAGCTGACGGTTTATTACTCAATTATCGCTCACTCTCTGTCTCTCTCTCTCTCTATCTCTCGCTCTCTCTGTCACGCATTAGAATTACACTTGCTCGCATTTCGTTCGACAGTTGTGATCAGTTGTGTTTTTGAAGCGTTCGCTTAACGTCTTTCAAGCCTAACGAACGCTTTTCGAGCAAGAAAAGACATCGAAGCAAAAAGAAAATATAAAAAGGAGAAAAAAAAGTATCAAAATCACCGGCAAAAAAACATCCCTCTGCTCGACAGTAGTAGTGAGAAAATTTCGTAGCATAATTCCATGCGTACGAAAACATTATCAAAAATCAAAAACACAAATTCTTTTGAGCCCAAAAACAGCGAAAAACAAAATCAAAAAACAAAAAACCAATCGAAAAGAAAACACAAAATCTTCATTGAAATTGTGAGGCTGAAGCAAAAAACAACAAAAACAAAAAAAGACACAAAATACAGAAAAACCGAAAAGGAGAAATACGAAAAGACAGCAGCAAAAGAAGTTCTGCCTCACTTGAAAACCAAAGCCGGTTGAAGACGTTTTTGGTTTTTGGTTAGTTGTGCGCTGGTCTTGCTGGATGCAGGATCTAACATTTTGTTGTTTCGAGAGAGACTAAAGCAGAAAAGCCAAAGCGGAAAAGGCCAGCGTACATTGTCTGGTATTGAAAGTTGGGAAGAAAAGCAATGGAAATAGTATAAATCGAATTGGCAGCGTAAGAAACGTAAAAACAAAAAAAAAAAAAAAAAAAATAGGAAAGTATCTGAAAGTCATACGCATCCGTCGGAACGAGTACGCGCGTTAACACCAACAAATATAACAACAAATACACAACATCATTATCATCGTCGACGTCATCGACCGTTAGGCGGTTTTCCAAAAAACAAAAAAAACAAAAAAAAAAATAGAAAAAAAATCCTTTTGATTTCGGTCGTCAAAGGTGTCCTGCCGGAATTTATTTTCTTCCTTATTTAGTTTCATGTGAAACGTGAACTTGACTGGTTGGCCACGAACAGAATAAAGTCCAGATATATTTTAACGGTTCATTCATTTCTTGAAGTCATCAAAACACTGAAAATTCGTAAAAGTGAACAGCATTCCCAATAGGAAAAATAAAGAACTTAAGAAAATAATTTCATAAAAAATTATGCAAAAAAATTTGGAAAGAGTTTCAACAAAAAGAAACTAGAGAACAATTATAAAAAAGAAAAGAAAACAAAAACATTTGCTAAGAAAATCAAATTATTTGTGAAAATGGTTATGTCGGAGTTAAGTTGGCACAAAATCGAACAGGAGGATAATAACAATTCCTTGAAGCGAAGCGATTTGCTAAAAACTCCACCAACGAATGGCCACAGTATTATGCAAACCAAATGTAAGTCCTTTGATTTCTAATTTTAAAAAAAATTGGTATGATTTTTAAAAATAATAATAAAAAAAAAAATTAAAACAAAAACCAAGCGAAAGCTTTGTGAAGATCTTAAAGACTGTTTTAGGCATTTTGAGACATTATTTCCATCAATAGTCTCCTTAATTTTGCAACCAAAGCTTCATTATTTTAAGAATACTTTAAGCAAGAAAACTATAGCCTTTCGAATACAGATTTTTACTTTCAAATATAAATTTTTATTCAAAAGCTGAATTGCATTCAATCTATTAGATAGATCTGAGTCATTGACTTGGAAGCCTCAAGGCCTTATAAGAATTAATAGAATACAGTGTACTCTTAAGTGGACACCTGCGGGACCGAAAAATATGTCCGCTTAACAGAGGTGTTTGCTTAAGAGGAAACTATGTTAGAAGCATAAGAGGAGTGTCCGCAAGGAGAGAGTACAATGTACATTTATCCTTTTGAATGCGCATAAAATTGTTCTATAATTAAAGTGGAGACACGAATAAAGAATTGTTGAACCAATTTTTTGGACTTTCGCTTTTAATATCTAATAGGTACTCTAGCCCTTTAAGCTATCATAAAATTGTTCTTATTTGGTCAACTCTTGGAGATTTCTCAAAACTTCAGAACATTAAAGAAGTGAAATCCCTTAATCTTTATACAGGGTGTCCCGAAAACTTTTGTAAAAAATCAAATCATGGATAGGTCGAGTCAAGAGAAACATTTTTTGTTTTGAGACAAAACTCTCTTAGTGGTACCGTTAAGGAGCTGTAGCACTTAAAAAAAAAAATTGATTTTTGTATGAAATTTTAAGTATACTTTCATTTTAAACAAACAATTTTTTTTTAACGGAAAAATTTCATGCAAAAATAAACTTTTTTGAAATGCTACAGCTCGTAAACGGTACCACTAAGAGAGTTTTGTCTCAAAACAAAAAATGTTTCTCTTGACTCGACCTATCGATGATTTGATTTTTTACAAAAGTTTTCGGGACACCCTGTATAAAACTTGGTTTTTTTTTTTCAATATCGGACAAACCCTTGATCGTTAAGTCTGTAGTTTTTCCCGAACTAACGAGCAATAAATAACTGCAGAAAACACTGAAATTAAATGTTGAGTCAAGCTCATTCAGCAAAATTTCGAACCATTTTTTGTTTGGTCAGCACACTCAAAGCAATAAAAATGCGTAATTAATTCCATTTTTTTTTTTCAATTTTCTCTGATAAGGGAAATCGAAAAAGGCGTTATTCAAGTCAAATTTAGTATCAATCAAAAATTCACACTACAACTCATATTTTCTATAGATAACAGAAAAATAATTATGTAAATTTCTCTACTTTAAATCCACCGTGATGAATTAAAATTAAAAAAAAAAAATCTATTTCTTATCAGGCCCTGATTTAGGGGCGAGTTCCCAGGGCGGAACTCTGAGGGACAGCAATTTCACATACTGGCGAAAAAACTGGATCGGGCCCTGTTTCTTATCTAAATGGAATAAAAAATTAAAAAAAAAATCGTTAAACCCTAAAAAAGTAAAATGTTTTTCCTATCAATTCAAATGAGTTCAATAAAATGATCAATGAATGCGTGCGTCAAACGCAAATTTGAAGGCAAATCAAGACAACGAATGGGTCGATTAGTTGGAAAAAAACCCACTTATCAAAATAAAAAAAAAACAATAATAATAAAAAAAGAAAACATTTTTAATGATTTCACTTAGAACAACTTTAATGCTTAGATTGTTACTAAAAATTATCTTTCATTTTTTCTATTTTTGCATTTATTTCTTTTGCTTTTGATAATTTAAAACACGTGGTCTTCCAGTCAAGGTACAAGTAAACAATAATTCCCAAATTTCTTAAGTGCGGTCACATGCGTTTGAATGATTAAAATCCTCCGATTATTATTTCTAGTTTTGGGCACGATTTATAAGACACTTGAGGACACTCCTCTTAAGCGGACACCTTTTGGGAATGCTGTTGTGGTGTTGCTTCTCAAATAGTTGCCTTTTAAGCGGACACGTCTGTTAAGCGGACATATTTTTCGGTCCCACAGATGTCTCCTTAAGAGAGACTACTCTATTAATTCTTATAAGGCCTTGAGACTTCCAAAGTAAGGATTCAGCACCACCTTGAAAGCACTTCAATAGCTTTTGAATAAAAATTTCTATTCCAAAGTAAAAAATCTGTATTCGAAAGACTATAGTTTATATAGCTTAAGAGAAGAGAGTACGCTGTAAAACAGTGTCTTTTATTGAAGTTGAGATTTTTCATAACCAAATGTCTAGACGGACAAACTAAGTTAATCTAAATTTGGCTTGCGGAAGTGTCTCTAACCGATCCAATTCTGACCGATTAGCATGACATGTGAATGTGAATCAAGATCTTCATTTCATATTATGCGAACTAAATTATTAATTAAAATTCAATTGAACTAACATACATATATATTTTGTTAAGACAAAAAGTACTATAAGAACTGATAAGCGATAATGTGGGGTCTTACCCGATCTTATAATCGATTTATAAGCCCTAAAAGTAGTCTCGCATTATTTAAAGGGCTTCGAAAGCAATTTGTCTCATTAGGAATAACGCAATAGAATTCAAAAAATTACATTCGAGATCTATTGATAAAAGATTTTAAGGACCCATATTGATCGATAGTCCCAAGTCCAATTGAACACGCATCCAATTAACTACTTTGCCATGAAAATTTGTATTGCTGCTACTTTCTGCCATCATACCTTTCCATTGGGCTCAAATTACTCAAATTGCTCTTTAAAGTATTTTGAGAAGAGAGCAATGCGTTAAAATGCAATATCCAAAAATAAAATGCTATGAAAATAATAGCAAAATGTGCATCAAACTACATACATATGTAGGTCCTCGTCAAGAGCGGAACAAACAAAACAACAACCCCTCGTATTTTTAGTTTCGAATGCAAAATTGTAAAACCCTTGTCTACTTAAAATCGAGAGGAGAGGAAAAAAAAAAGCCAGCACAAGCCTGGCACGAGCCATGAATGGACATAATGGACATTAAACATGAGACTGTTGCGTATGCATGTATCTATGTATGTACATATGTGGATAGAGTGTAAATATGTTGGTCCTTATGTGCTAATAGCAACACCTACAACAACGGCGTCCAGCTTGGAAACATTTTCAGAATTGAAAGCACTTGAAAATGGTTGCGTTTAAAAGGACACTTGAAATAAGCGCCGACCCATAATATACATATGTATGTATTTTATATGCCGAAAGGTCCATTGGAGAGCAACATATGCAAGTTCGTTAAATTCTCCCCTTTCCTATTCGCATACATACATACATACATTGTATATTCAAAATAATTAGAAAGATATGTGAATATGCAGTGAAATCATTTAGCTAGGGTTGAAGATAAAATCTCCAATCATTTAAAGCCGCATGTGAGAATAATTAATTATTTTTGCTTTTCCATTTCAAGGCAGATAAAGAATAAGAATTAAACTTTAACGATTAATGCAAAAACCACAAATTCATTTCCATAACCACCCTCAGGATTCCTTTTTAATTTGAATGTGCTCAATATCACAGATTCAACTGCATGTCTTTGAAGATTGATAAGAATTCAATAGCTGTCTTCCCTTAAACATTAAAAGATCGAAGATCCGGAAAAATTTACAATTTTTCATACAAAACTTCGTTTATTAAATTCTAAGCCTTCTTGATTACAAGTTTTCGAAGTTTTCGAGGCAAATACACGTTTAAGGGAAGATTTAATAAAAATGTTTGAATTTAATTCTGTGACAATTCAAACTGATCGTGTTTCTTTGTTCCTCATGATCATCATGAACAGTGGGATGGACTGCGAGGAATCGCAAATGCAATTAAAAGCCATGCTACATGATAACAAAACCGTCAAAGTTCAAAATAGTTCTAATCAATTTTTGATGTTTGACCGCAGTTTAGTCCAGGATAACAAACACCTACGGAACTATTTTTTTTTATTGATTGATGCAAATGGCTTCGAATAAGATTAGATATTTGTTCTGAAAAGGTAAATTTTTGAGTTGTGCCGATCTTGTGGTTAGTGGGCGATACACATATGTATTAATAACCCCAGAGAAAAAGGATAAATACACAAAAGCTTTACATGCTATCTGCCACAAGTCAACCACCAAAAAGGCAAACCGTCACCACCTAGATTCCCAAATAGTTTAGGCTACATTTTAAGTAGACATAGTATTAGAAGTCATAGATGTCTTTAGAATTAGGAATCACCCTTATGAAGGTGGAACCGAGTTCGCCGAAATACGTCTAGAGGAATATACTAAACAAAGCGATTGAAATAAAAGTCCAAATTCCGAATCAGAGATCTGCAGGATTGCCTATATAGCAGTAGGCAATATATGTATTTGTGAATACTGCTATTTCCGAACTATGTATCTAATGATTTGATTAATAGGTTGTCTAACATTGTCACGGTGAAGGTAGTAAGGTTAACACTCGTCATTAAGAATTTCCAAGGGTCGGGAAATAAATTCGTAATTAAGAGTATTCAATATAGGTTGAATTATAATAGAAAATATATCACATAGAAAAATTCAATCTAGAAATGTTCACTATTCAAAGTTTCTACTGTAGTTCGGATTCATCAGCATGCAAAGCTTAGATGTCTCCATGGGTTATGTTTTAATTCGAACAGAATCAAATAGGGCTGTCCCTGAAATGGTGTCTAATTACTTTGGTATTGTCTCCAGGCCCCGATTTAGGGTTCTGCGCAAGCCCAAAAAAGGTCCCTTCTTAGTGCCATCATAGGGGCGGCAAAAAATTTTGTTCCCCAGAGCAGCAAGAAATGTACATACATCCCGACCTCATTGTCTGTCTGCATTTATAATTATTTTTAATAAGGTTGCAAACTGCTGCTGAATTCAAGACTGCAATAAGACATTAACAAAAGTCACAAAAAAAAAAAATCCAAGAGCTAAAAATAATTCAAAAACGATAATAAAGCCATTGAGTTCGTTACACGGTGCAATGAACTGTTAAGAAAGCTCCTACTTATTTTGGTACTATTCGTAATAAAGTCATGAATATATTATTGCATTATGTCCATTAGTTAACCCTTGTATATATGCTATATACATATATATGTATGTATGTGGAAACATACCTAGTTATAAACGTTCTGTATATTCATCCGAATTTATCGATTTTCGCGTAACTTTTTGGCAAAGTTCTTTAAGAGCATTTCATATGGATGGAAGAGAAGATGCTCCGAGAATTCGTTGTTCTCGTACTTCCGGTTTCTCTTATTGCTTCTTCTTTTTCTTTTTCGGTTTAATTTGTTGATTTTTGTTTCCATGAATTTTCGTAGCAAAACAGAGTAAAACACGCGAGACAGACCACACCAAACCACTTCAATAGAATCGTCGTTTACACAACTGAGTCTAGCCATTCAAGCAGTCATACTGTCTCCCAGTTGCGCTGGACAGCTGGAAGCTGTATTGGAAAAAAAGAAAAAAAAAACCAGACGCACATCGCCTCTCAAGAGAAGGAATAATAATAAAAAAAACAACTTTTTTTTTTAGGGGGGAAACACAACGCTGGACGCTGTTGACTTTCATTCATTGACGCATTCGGTTAACCGTGCCGATGCCGGTGCCGCGGCAGCAAACTCGTGTCCCAAATAATGGCATTGACGCGAGGTCATTTGAGGTTCATAGTGACATTAATGTTCATGAGAATGTTCATACGTTAGTTAGTTTCTATAGGTACATTTCTTCGTATTTATTTATTTCTTTTATCACAATTCTATATATAACTAGGTAGGTACACTTTTAGTTGCTAATTTTGGCTGCGCATATTTTGTTATACTTATTTACATTGCTGCTCATTAAAATAGCTGCCCATTTGTAGGTGTTGAGTCATGCTTGAGGACCTTAATCCTTGTTTATTTTTGTGTATCATTTTTATTATATCTGTTCTTTTTTTCTATTTTTTTGCGAAAGAATTTGTGTATTTAGACCGGATTGTAAGACGAGAAAAATCGCTTAAGACATGTTTTGCTGTCATTCTAAAAATTAATCGACCAATACTGCGCTTCGAATTCCTTCAAAAATTAAAGTCTTTCATTTAAGTGAGATAATAAAAACAGTGAGAAATAATTTTATGTTGCTTTCGTGAAGTTTCCAATCGATTCGAAAAAGTAACTCATTCGGATGACTTTGTTGCCGGGCGACACCCTCGCAATGTGCTCCGATTCGAATGCAAACGAAACTCGCCATATGCAAGCGAGACAGACACACGAAATGCATTCAACGTAAAATGTGATACCACGAAAGGATACCGATTCTGGTAGAGGATATTGTGAAAAGTTATTGACCACCTGGCCACACTTCAATGGACACGATTTGAATGCTACGTGTTGGTTGTGACCCCGGCTCGGCTAATGCTGAAGTGCAATTTGGTCACTTATGAACGGAAAAACGAACATTTGCTTACCTCGCTTGTGTGTGAATGTGTGTGTGTGTGTGTGTGTGTGTGTGTGTTTTGTGGACTGGTCTCGATTCAGAATGTTTTGGGGTTTTAAACTATTTTAGTGCCTTTTAGAGAGTACGTTTTTTTTTTTATTACGACCACGACTAGACTATGGCTATGACTATGACTCTGGCTATGGCATATATACGTGCGCTAATTTATGAGCTCCATGATAATACGGCTGGCATTAAGGATTAAAGAGCGAGTTCGGAAAAGCATTTACAAGTTTGTTGCTGATGTCCTTTCTTTTAATGCACTTGGGTGCAGTCGATACATTTCCAATTACGTGATTGAGTTAAGTTTGATGCTCGCATTTGCGAGGCTCTTCGGAAAATAGAATTGCAGTAAAAGTACGAGCTGATTGGGATGATCAAAAGGAGAATATTGATTTGAAGTTTTATAGAGAAATTTTTAATAATTTTCATTTACCCAGAATGTGGTAATTTACTACCAGTGATGGCCATGACTACTTCGTAAACATTCATTAATTGTGATGTGTGTGTGAATGCGTGTGTTACGACTATTCGAATGTTGAGTTTAACTATTACTTGAATAGTTCTTTTTTTATTCGACCAGAACTATGTTATGCTATATGCTATCATATACTACGCTAATTATGAGCTCATGTATACGCTGGCTTAAGATTAGCATCGGAAAAGCTTTAAGTTTGTTGTGGTCTTTTATGCACTTGGGTGCACGATCATTTCAATTACGTGATAGTAAGTTTATGTCGTTTGCTGAGGCTCTTGAAAGATTAGTAAAATATCTGATTTGATCAAGCAATTGGTTTAAGACTTATAGAAAATTGATAATCATTTTCATTACCCTGTAGCTTGACGTAGTCTTGTTTCAATTTAACCCGTTGGGTCTAACGACATCTTTCAAACTGATTATCCTCTTTAAATGCCTGACTGGCGTGTTCTTGGCATAATTTCTTATAAGAGTAAAAAGTTTTCAAGCGAAAATTTGAAGTAAAGGCATTTTGTTCAGAAATCGCAAGGATCGTACCTTCAAACGCACGCAAAATTTTCTGTTTTGTGGGGTCTGTCAGACTACGATATCAGCTTGGTTACCTTTTGTTTTTTTTACTTTTTAAAAATTTTATTAATCATTATAGGTATATTTTTTTTTAATGAAGGTCAATCTTTAAGGACCAAAAGAGAAGAGTTTTTCTTTAGCATTTTTTATTTTCAATTTTTTCATTTTATTTTGATTTTTCGAAGAGCAAAAAATTAATCATATTCCTTTTTAATTTCAGATATTAGTCGACTTTCTCGGTCTCCATCACCATTGCAATCGAATGGTAAGTAGTTTCGTTTTTACTTTATTTGAATATATATACTTATTTTGAACGAATTACTGGTATTCGCATGATTGTTGAAAAGAGAGATAAATATATCGTTACCTTAATGTAGAAAGGCCCTATCTAACAAATTTAGAATTTTACAGGAGAGAGGAAAAATTGAACTAAAGCCAAATAAAAAACCAAAAAATATTCCAATTTTGGGGCACAGCCGTAAGCTCTATTCCAAAGTTCAACTCAGTGGGTCCAAAATTGTGAGATTTGGCTACCACAATAGAAGTCAGTTAGGGCTTTTTGTTTAAATGATTGTAAATCCGTTATTTTTGATCTCAGAACCTTAATTTTTTTTTATCCTAGTCTATTTGGGGTCGGTATATCGAAATATGCAAAAAAAATGAATTTTGGAAAAAATGTTAGTTTGGGCCTTTCTACATTAAGGTAACGATATGTAGGTACAGCAGAAGGTTGAATAAAATTCTGGTTCAACTATGAGGGAACACACTCAAAGAGATAACCGAGTTTTAATATGGATCGTTTTCTCATCTGGTGTTGAAAATCAAGCGAAACTCTTTATCTTTATCGTTTTCTTTGTCTTCAGTCGACCCGAAAGGGAAGGCCTCTCCTCCATAACGCAAACTAATATACAATCAACTGAAAAACTGTTCTTTTGCCACTTATGCTGACGGGTGATAAATTTACGATTTGTCCAGAAAAAAGAAGAATGTTCCCGTCTGTGTTTTAAAATCGACCTTAGACTCTGAACTCACTCACACACACAGTCCAAACACACGCCAGAATCGTGCAACAATAAATGTCTCCCGACTCATGTCTCGTCTTGCTTTTGGCTCTCTGGTAGCAAAACATCTGCTGCCATCATTTCAATTCGATGTGTTGTTGTTGTTGTTGTTGTTCTGTTGTATTGTTTTGTTGCAACGAAATGACACACAACAACAGATCGAAAAGGAACCTTCGATTTCATTATAAAATCCAACTAAAACCCGAAATGAATCAATTTTCGTAAATCATTTTGTTTTCATTGATGTTGTCGTTGTCGGTGGCAGCGAGAAAAATTTTTCAAAAAGAGACTGAAAAGTTTTCAACCCTTGCAAAGGATTGCCTGCACCCTACGCACAAACTAACGCACACAAACACGCTCCAACACACCAATATGAAGTGAGCACGCGTTTAAACACACTTCCACGCATAAAAGCACCTCTTCGGGTCCTTAGGATAGGAAGATTAAAAGGAAAACATGCCAAAATCTAGGCCTATGAAGATGTAGTGTGTCTTTAGGAGTTGCATTCTTCCTTTACTTTTCTTTTTTTCATTTCTTAAGTCATTTTTAATATCTTCCCAAATGCTTGACATAAACGATTTTGTGGCGTGAGCTGGAAAGTCGTTGAGATGTTCTTATTAGCAGAGAGGGTTGATCTCATCTTTCAAACTATTTGAGAATTATTAGAAGAAGAGAAAAAAAAGGGTTCCTCCAGCTGAATGTGACACCAGCCAGAATCGTGCTAAAAGTGAAATCCTATTTTTTTCTTTTTTCTATTTAGTGCTAAGGTCTATTGCTTGGGTATGAGAGAAATAATAATGGATGAAAATAAGAAATGATGAAAAAATTAAAAATTAAAAACTGAAAAATTGAAAAAAAATTGAAAGAAAAATTTCATAAGAAAGAGACTTCGACAGATTTTCGGTGCTTGATCGGCCTCTGCCAAATTCCAAAAATTTAAATCAAGTTTCAAGGTATTCGACGTTTCCCGCCTACCCTGTTTAACTGTCCAGATTTCCCCATTTTCGAGTATTTGCTCAGCTTCTACAATATTCATTTTGCAGTTCCTTTCGTGAGTTTATTTTCACTTGATTAAAATTCATTTCGTTGCTCAACTTTCTTTCTGATTTGAAGCATTCCCGTCAATGGATTCTTGTGGACTCAGTTGTGCTGAGATTTCAGTTCGAAATGCCCCGTCCTTGTAGCCCACCGCGTGTCTGTGTGTTCAAATTTACATATATTTTTATGCAGAAATTATGCTCTACTCGATTTCTTCTTCGGGTTCGGTGTGGTGCTTTTCCATGTAAAAATCGTTAAATTGACCCGTTGCATTGCTTCAAAGGATGGTAAACATTTTCAAGTCTTGGTCAATCAGTTAGTCAACACTGAAGAATGCACAGTGGCGGTGTACGAAATACAGTCGACTTGGGTTAGGGTGAAACTAAGGCCTGTTCAGGACAACCTGTTGTATAAGTCTCAGCCCATGTGTTCACACCACCGAGGTGCTTACTCGAACGAGACTCGACTGATTTTAGGGTATAGGTTAGGTTAGGTTAGGTTAACGTGTCTGCCACCATTAAGATCATTGTTGCCAGTTTAGGGGAATATCCCTTGAATTCAAAGACATTTATGATCTTTAGTGGAGTCTTAGGGCAAAAAATTGGACAGGAAAATTTTTATGCGAACTTTTATGCGTTGGGGTTGAAAATGGTGGAGTCTCTAATGGAGTTTTAGGGCAGAGAAGAGGTCAGGGAAATTTTTATGGGATCTGTTGGGACCTAGTTTTGTTTTCAGAAGATTTCAAAATTAAATTTTAGAGAATTAAGTTCTTGTTCTGAGACACTCAGGGGAATATTCCCCCTAAAAAAACTGGCAACAGTGATAAAGGTTGACACACTTAGGCCCCATGGGCCCTTTGTGATGCCACGAAAAATGGTAAACTAAAGAGAAAAACAGAAAAACGACCAAATAATCCACGACCTGCGCTGGGTGTCGAACACATGGCCTCTCACTTAGTAAATTGACATCTCAGCCAACTTCGGCATAGAGGCCGCCTATTAAGGATCGAAAAATGTAATATTTTCCTGAAGCTTCAATCAGATAAATGCCTTTCTCAGAGTCCTTTTGATTCATTTGAATTTTTTTTTTTTTTTGTTTACATTTTTTACACCGCCACTGTCCCCCAGTGTCTCTCGAATGCCACCTCCACATTGAATTTAACTATGTTATGCATATCGAATTTGTGCATATTTGACGACCCGCACGACCACATCTGAATACCAAATAAACGCACGTACGAAAGGAGCACAAGGACTGCACACACTGCTGCTGGGCTTCAGCAATTTCCACCGGAATAAGTCATCAAAATTGGCTATTCAAGCGAGACATATGCAAAAATTCAATGGCATTTCGTAAGCAGTTTCGTTTGCTGCTGACCAATTCAAATTTTTCGACAGGGCGTTTCGCATAATCATGAAAGTGGCTCGGATCAGCTCAGCTGCGCTCCTTAATTCAGGATTCAAATGGGGAGTCAAATGCAACAACAAGAAAGAAAAAAAAAAAACAAAATTGCAAAACAAAAAGGAAATGGAAAAGGGTTGCTGCTGCTGGTGCTGGATCCCATGCTGCTAATAAGTGCCCGGCGGTAGCATAAATTCTATGTGTATCGAAAATTGTACGAATTTCCAAATTTTCATATTATTTGAATATATCGAAATGACCAGAAATTCAGAGCCGACGAGGGTGGAATTTTAAATTTTCGGGTCTCCTTTCATGTCATGTCATAAGCACTCCGCACAACCATTCACTTTTCGTTCAGGACGTCAATGCATATTTAATCATGCGAGTCTGAAGCGTGTTTTCAGTTGATTTTTTCGGCTTTCACTATTTAAATATTATGACCAAATGAATCGGTAATAAAAACGATTGAGACCTCTAAAGCAAAAAAAAAAAAAAAAAATAATAATAATAATAAGAAAGGTACATGAATAGAAATGAAAAGTTTATACAAATCATGTGTGGTCGAAAAGTGTTCTCTTTTGAAGGCCCTAAAAGGCCTTTTAAGTGGCAGTTAGAGTGTGAGAATTCGTTGCCAAATGAAAAGAAAACATTGAAAATCCATTTGGCGTAACTCTTTGACGAACTCGAAGAAAGTCTTTTAAATATTTTCCTTTTCTCATCGAAATGCGAAAGCATCAGCTTAAAGTTGACAGCTTTTCCCCGTTCAAAGGGGGTGGAAAACCGATGAACTGTGGTGCTGTGTGCCGAGCTCAGCGGACTATGAAATTGACTAGAAATTATGCAATTTTCGCAAACGTTTTTCCACGAATTTATTTTTATTTTTTTTTTCCTTTATTTATTTTCGTTTTGCACTTCTTGCTTTCCGATTTCCGATTTCCCATTTTCCATTTCCCGTTTGCCGTTCGAATCGACCAGTGTTCCGAAGAAACGTAAGAAGTTTGCTCATGCTAAATTTATGCAAAAGATGTTTGGACATTTGAATTCACAAGTTGAAACGAATTTTTCGAAGCATGAAGTGGCAATATTTAAGGTCCATTCGAAACGGTTAAGAAAGGTGGAATTTGTTTTTAGAGGGTAGTCAGGTAATATACTGTCGGTATTTGTGGCATAATTTGCATTTTTATAAAGTGCCAAGAATGCTAGGATTTTCAATCGATAATTCAGTTTCGATGGAAAGGAATATATGTAGGCATAAATAAATATCATCTAAGCATCTCGTGAAATCTTTATTTTCCAGCCTCTGAATGTGATGACAACAATTCCAGTGTCGATAATACCAGTGAACGTTTCCGCTCGCCATTGAGCTCTCCAGCTCTGGCATTGACCCATTCAAAGCAACGCCATCCGCAATTACATCAACATTTACATGCATTCCATCATGAAAATTCGAATCAGCAAAGTCTCTTAACGCCAACGTCACATCAGCAGCACCAACAGCACCTTCAACCAAGTACTAACCCAAATCGGTTATATGAAGATGCTTCCGAGGGTGCACTGAATTTGACCAGCGAAAATTCACGACAAAGCGCCAAATCCCCATCGCCTTTGCTCAAAGTTGAGCGAGTGAAAAGTGCATCGCCGCCGCACGCAACAATATCGCCTGCATTCCACACAGCAACGGCACTAACACCACCACAAAATGCTGCTTTAATTATGCCAAGTCTTGCGTCACCGCATGCGCAGCTTGCTGCATTGAATAGTCTGGGACTCACCAATAATTATTCACATTTTGGTGGCATGCCGGGACTGAGTTCCAACAGCAACACTGCCACAACCACCAGCAGCACCAGCACAGACTTTTCGCATTTCCAACAACTGTTGCAACAACAACAGACCGCATTGCAGCATCAATTCCAAAGCTATATCGATATACTGTGCAGTGGCTCACTCGGTCTGCCGCCCGATGATCCAAATATAGCCGCACAAGTTGCCACAGCACAAATCCTACTTCAAAGTCGCGTTCAAGCTCTGTCGCAAGCTGCACAACAGCTTCAAGCGTTGCAAAAACAACAGGAACTACAACAGCAGCACCAGCACCAGCATCAGCAGCAGCAACATCACATCAACAACATGTCCATCACATACATCATTCCCATTTACAGGATGAACCCCTACCGCTTAAGGCACCGCGCACCTCAACGCCTACCAGGGATAGTCCGATTCGACGTAGTCCGGCAACTTCACCATTGAATATACCAATGACAACGCAATTCAATACGCATCACCACAGTCAAGCGACCACGCCGCCGAATGTAACGAGTGGCCTTAAAGTTTGCGGCATTTTAACGCCGAACACTCCATCTGGCGGTGGAAGTTGCGGCGGCGACAGCGCACCGCACACACCACAAATGGTTAAGAATATGAGTGCAGCTCAACGTGCCGCCGGCGAGCAACCATCGCCCGAAGAGACAACCGATCTCGAGGAACTCGAGCAGTTCGCCAAGACTTTCAAGCAGCGTCGTATTAAGCTCGGTTTTACACAGGGTGATGTCGGTCTGGCCATGGGTAAACTCTACGGCAACGATTTCTCGCAGACGACGATCTCACGTTTCGAGGCTTTGAACTTGAGCTTCAAGAACATGTGCAAGCTGAAGCCGTTGCTTCAGAAATGGTTGGACGATGCCGATCGCACTATTCAGGCTACCGGGGGGTAAGTGAAATTTTCTTGCCTTTGAAATGATAAATGGAAAACATTTAGGATTATCGAAGCGAAAAACTATGTTTAAGCTTTCTATTCTGCATTTTCCAAAGAGATTATCCTTATCCTTAACAGATCCTTCGCTGTGAAAAAAAAACAACGAAAGAATTCTAATTCGATTGTGTTTTCTTTCCCACAGTGTCTACGACGCTGCCGCGCTGCAAACAACGATTACGACGCCAGAGATAATGGGTCGCCGTCGCAAAAAGCGTACATCAATCGAAACGTCTATACGTGGAGCACTCGAGAAGGCATTCAGGATGAATCAGAAGCCGACAAGTGAGGAAATCAGCCAACTGGCCGATCGTCTATGCATGGAAAAGGAAGTCGTACGCGTTTGGTTCTGCAATCGACGCCAGAAGGAGAAACGCATTAACCCATCCCCAGACAGTCCAACGGGTGCGAATGGCGATGAATCACCATACCTGATGTAAGGCCCCCGATCGCCGACGAACGGAAAACGTACATACGTCGATCGAAAGTCTCCGAAGGGCAATGTGGCAACGTGGCAATCGTTATTATTTCGACAGGTATGTTGACACACCAAAGAAAGCACAATGCAAATTCTTGTTGGACCGACCCTGTGACTAATATACGTAATAATAAAATAGATTAGAATATAAACGCGTCGATTGTTCATCGTTTCCAATCGTTTGTTTTCTTCTTCTATAATTCCAGGTAATCAAGCTATCGGCATTGATAACACCATTCGAATGGTATTGAATCAATCAATGAAATGAGCACTTTACCCAATAATAATTACTTTGGCAAAAATGGAAAATTATAAATAGACATATGCGATTTCTTAAAGAACAAATCATCGCTTACGTCAAGAAGACAGAGTAAGTAGATAAAGAACTTGGGACCCCGGTCAGTCCGAATCTACTGGTCTATTTTCTTATAATCCATTTCCAATTTTATGTATTATTAGAACTAAGAATTCGTATTATTCGACCAGGCAAGAATTTATATAAATGTGTAGGTATTGCGGGTTAAGTTTTCAAGTAGTTTTCTTTATAAAGATAATGTTGTACATCTTATTATTAAAATTATGGACTCTAATTAGCGATTTTAAATTAAAACTTTTAAGGATTTGTGTCCGATTATTTTTTTTTTTAATTATTTGTGACTCTGCTAATCACTTCTAATGAAGAACACTTGATCGATGTTTTTTTTTGGGTGTTTTTTATTACAACTTGATTGGTCAGTTCCCAATATGCTATGTGGTATCGTACTTAAATTATTAGACGCTCTTTTCCCCAGTCATACTTGTACCCATTCCAATATGAAATATCGATTCATTGTTCAATTTAAGCTTGTAAAATAAGTAACATCGAATTCCAGTTTTTTTTTTAGTGGTATCTACCTAGTTGTAGGTAATTTAAGTGAAACTTTGTAGCCGAAAATTTTTTAATATTTATAACTATGTATATTAACTTGAGTGAATACTGTGATAATATTAACTTAAATTAATAATTTAATGTTTCTTAAAATGTGTACTAAATTAATTTTAAACGTTATTTTGAATGTGTAAAAATATGTTTAAAAAAATAATAAAAATAATTCAATAAATGATGAGAAAATGATTTAGAAAATGTTTTCTAAAAAGAATGGGTAAGTATCTCTGACCTTTATCTATCAATTTTCAAGGGGCCTAATGGAAACAAGTAAGAGCGCTAAAGACGGTCAAGTCCGGCTTTCATATGTACTCAGCGTCCCGGCAATATTGACGCACTATGTTTTGCCTTTCCGGACCGAAGATACAAAAAATCTCTATTTGTGGGCAAGTCAGTGGGCGGATATATATAGCCCATAATCACTAAGGATCGTTATCGGCACCCAACATACCTGTGTGCCAAATTTTGACGTGATTGATCAAGCATTTTGGAAGGAGATCTGGCCACAGACGGACTGTCGGATAAATGGACATGTCTGAATCGATTCAGTTTTCGATCCCGATCAAGAAAATAGTAGGCCTATTCACGAGACCGTGGTATAGTGGCAAAAGTGCAAAAGTGGAAGATTTTTCAATACAAGTTGTTGTTGGAAGCTTAACTAAATTTTTTCACTTTTACACTTTTGCCACGATAACACGGTCTCGTGAATAGGCCTAGTACATATATATTTGTCATACCTACGGCGCTTAGCTCTAGCTGTTACAAGACACGCACAAAACTAATATACCCCGCTTACGATGTGTATAAAAACCATGTATGGGGAAGTATAATGAATACCAAATTTAGAAACTTTTGACCTTAAGGAAAAATGGACAGATCTGAGAGAACGACTCTTTTGGGATTTATAAATTCAGGTTTCACTTTGACAGTGGAAGATGGTCTCACTGAGGTTCTAAACAGATAGTCCAAAGTGTATTGGTGGGTGGATTCTAATCGGACGAGAGACGATGTCTATGGGTCTTAGAGCTTAGGAGAATTTCTGAGCTAAATATTGAGAAGTTACGAGATATGGATGTTCATCAATATAAAGAATATTTTTCAGTAGACACCTCAAGGTCAAAAAGAATGCATGCTCTTTTAAAGTCACTCCTTGTAGCACACTGTGAAAAACGTTCGATCTATTCCATACTTTAAATGAGCCATAGATCTCAACTTTACGGGCAAATATATAAGTTCATATTTATCTCACAAAAAGCCATTTTAGACTTAAAATAAAAATTTATGAAGTCATAAATAGCTCATATTGAGCTCACTTTGAGTTATAATGCTTGCTAGTGGCGTTTTAAAATTATAAAAGCCATGTTTGTACCCGTATTGGCCTTTTTCGGATTTCTTTACAAGCCTTCCGGGAGTTTTATAAAACTTTTATTTTTTGTAGAGAAGAAGCTTTGATAGCCAGAATACTTAACGTCTTTAATTTGTATCTCAAAGATCTGCATATCCACGAAATCAAATGCCATAGTGATAGTCCCCAAACGATCTTAACAAGTTCCATGTCAAAGATCAGTTAAATCAACCCATTAGAATGAGTATTTCCACAGAATTCGACTTATCACTCTCGTAAGATTAAAAAAAAAAAAAAAACGCTCGGTATAAAAAAAACATGCAAAATACCCACATCTCGAGATGATTTTAATTGTTCAAAGAGAATGCAACTGCCGCTCGCTAATAAATGACACGCCTGCCGAGTACGTTCGCCAGTCCATGCATGATTTCAAGATAAAGATATATGTATATATGTAAGTATATATAGCGATTTTTGTTGGACTAATAAATCCATTTAATGATGATGCAAATTGTATTTTTTTTCGTGTTGTTTTTTTCTTTTTCTTTTCTTTGGAAATTTCCACGAAAGTGTCTGTTGTGATGAGGCTTGCAATATTTCTCTGATGCTCTGATCTAAGCCGCTCATCTGCATGTGGCAACGTCAGAGCATTTGACCTTTACTTGATGTTGTTGATGAGAGAGAGAGAGAGACAGAGAAAGAGAGAGAGCTTCAAGTACTGTGGTGGAACTGGCGAAACATTTGACAGCTTTGTCATCACGCCAGACGCCCATATCCATATCCATTTGCCATTTGGTCTTGATTGCTACTGGTTTCACACTGGAATTGTGCTTAATGGACTGCGGTGGTCGTGTGGTCGGTCTGTTTCTCATTTTATACACATTTTTGTTTATCGTTTGCCGACGTATCGCTTTGAAGTCGCAGATTCTTTGAATTAATTTGTGTTTTGCATGTCGTATTTTATTAAGAGCACAAATATTACATGGGACGGGAGGAGATGGTGATTTGATGTACAGTCTGTCAAGAAATTGTTGTTACATGTCAAAAAAGTTACATGTTCTATTTTTGTTGAGCCAAAATGTTAATATCGTTAGATGTTTGCTTAATTTTTTTTATTGATTTCACATAACTACATATTTTTCTAAAGAATCGTAAAAACAATTTGCACATTCAAAGCAAAAAAAGAAGAAAAAAAAGCAAAATCAAAAAATTCTCAGAATTATGCGTGTCAAGAAATTGTTTTTACATTATATATATATAGTTGAAAACATTGAGTATGGACTGTTGAAAATAAAAGTTGGTATTTGGTATGACCTCCTTCAGCATCCAGGACGGCTTGTAATCTCCCTTTCATGGAACCAATTAACTTTTTGAAATCATAGCCGTCGGGTAATTTCTTCCATTCTTCAGAAATAAATGTTTTCAACTGCGCTCGAGTTTTTGGGTGTCTTTTGGCTACTTTTTTTTTTCAATGCCCACACATTTTCGATCGGGTTAAGGTCTGGGCTCTGCGCAGGAGTATCCAAAACCTTGGTGCAGTTGAAAAGCAGCCACATATTCACCATGTGTTCTTTATGTTTGGGATCGTTGTCTTGGTAAAACTTTATTTTTACCCTATTGTCACTACAGAACCCAAAGTTTTTTGCGCTGTTGACCAAATTTGTTTTAAGGATGTTTAGGTATTGCTTCGCATCCATGATGTTTTCGATGAAGACCAAATCTCCCACTCCTTTACTTGAAATAAACCCACACACCATGACCAAGAGCTTACCAAATTTTACGGTTGGGATGATATTTTTATTTTCAAGAGCTTTTAACGGCTGCCGCCAGACTCTGTTGGGCCCATCATTATAAAATAACATTATTTTGGATTCATCACAAAATATGACGTCATCCCAGTAGTCGTTAGGCTTTTTGATGTATTCCGTGGCAAATTTTAGTCGCTTTTCAATATTAGCTATCGAAAGTAGTGGTTTTCTTCGAGCAATCCGCGAGCTGTACATGTTCCTGGTCAAAACTTTTCGGATAGTTTCGTATGAAACCTCTACTCCAAGCTCTTTCTTAATTTCCCTGGCGGGAGTCCTAGTGGAAATCATTGGATTTTCCTTTATTTTCCTCATCAAAACGCGCTCTGAACGCTTTGATATTTTCCGCGGACGACCGTTCGATGCCTTTAGATCAAGTCTATTTTCTTTATTTGAACGTTTCAAAATATTATAAACTGTTTGTCTATGCAAGGAAAATGTCTGACAGAGTTCTTTGACGGATTTGCCAATGTTGTGGTTGTAATACACCAATTGAGCTACCTCAAAAGATGTTCTTTTTCCGGGCATCCTTAATTGTAATTAATTTGGTTACAACTTTTCACTTCAAAAACAAAAGAAGAACTAAAACGGATATATTTGTTTATTTATGAGCCATACATACATATGTGCGTTACTTATACAAAGCTAAGCTAACGGTAGATGCCCTCAGCAGCACAAAAACACATGCTGTAAAAACAATTTCTTGACACGCATAATTCTTAGAATTTTTTGCTTTTGCTTTTTTTTCTCCTTTTTTTGCTTTGAATGTGCAAATTTTTTTTACGATTCTTTAGAAAAATATGTAGTTATGTGAAATCAATAAAAAAAACAAGTAAGAAAGCTAAAGTCGGTCAAGCCCGACTTTGAAATACCCAGCGTCCCGACATTATGAGCGCACTATGTTTTGCTTCTCTATTTATGGGCGTGGCAGTGGGAGGGCCACATAAATTATTTCCCTACACCTTTCATTCGCCTTGGTGAACCTATGTTGCGAATTTGAAGCTTCTACGCCTTTTACTTCGGAAGTTACGAAAAATCATCATTTGTGGGCGTGGCAGTGGGCGGGTCACAAAAAAATTTTTCCTACACCTTTCATTCGCCTTGATGAACCTATGTTGCGAATTTGAAGCTTCTACGCCTTTGACTTCGGAAGTTACGAAAAATCTTCATTTGTGGGCGTGGCAGTGGGCGGGCCATATAAAATTTTTTCCTACACCTTTCATTCGCCTTGGTGAACCGATGTTGCGAATTTTAAGCTTCTACGCCTTTTACTTCGGAATTTACGGAAAATCTTCATTTGTGGGCGTGGCAGGGGGCGGGCCAGTTAAATTTTTTCCCTATACCTTTCATTTGCCTTGGTCAACCTATGTTGCGAATTTGAAGCGTCTACGCCTATTAGTTCGGAAGTTACGAAAAATCTCCATTTGTGGGCGTGGCAGTGGGCGGGCCATATACATTTTTTTCCTACAACTTTCATTCGCCTTGGTCAACATATGTTGCGAATTTGAAGCTTATACGCCTTTTACTTCACAAGTTACGATAAGCCCTTATTTGTGGGCTTATTTGTGGGCGTGGCTCATGGAGGGCGGCGTCAATTTTTTCCCAGGATATGTCCCTTTTCGTAGTTTACCAGTACACCAAATATCAATGGAATGTGTTGAGTGGTTCGCAAGTTACAAGCATTTTACTGAAAACACATTATATTCATTTGTGGGCGTGGCAGTAGGCGGATGTCTCCCATTTTTACTTAGGATCATACTCGGATCCCGATATACCTGTGTGCCAAATTTCGACTTGATTGGTCAAGCCGTTTCGGAGGAGATCCGACCACGGACGGACGGACAGACGGACGGACGGACAGACGGACAGACGGACAGACGGACAGACGGACGGACGGACAGACGGACATGTCTAAATCGATTCAGTTTTTGATCCTGATCATTTCTATATATATATGTCTATATCTCCGGAGCTTAATTCTCCCTGTTACAAGATTTGCACAAAACTAATATACCCCGCTTACGCTGGGTATAATAAGCAAACATCTAACGATATTAACATTTTGGCTCAACAAAAATAGAACATGTTACTTTTTTGACATGTAAAAACAATTTCTTGACAGACTGTATGTATAATTTTTATCACAAGATCACGTGGACAGAAGAAATCAATCTTCAATATGAGAAAAGTTGAACTGGCGACGGATTTCGGGGTCCTCACAGAAGCAAGTTGAGTGGGTAGGAGATTCATTTTATTCTTAAGATTTGGTCATTTTCTTGAGGTATACGGTCTAAAATCCCTATAGTTTTCGCTTTTCAATTTCAGGATTTTTTTTGTCTCTCTAAAGTGAGTCTATTTTCCAGTCCTTGGAGATTCCTTGTAAAATTAGCCTGAGACTGTACTGTTCCTCTGGATTTTTTGGGATCGTTGTCTTTGGGGATCTTTGGAACCATCAGTATTGCACTTTTGTCTTTAGCACAGTGACGTGAGGATTTCCCTTAACCCATTTCACGAGCACTTCTTGTGCGCACTTACTTCCGACATCGAACATTCCGTCGCTCTACAATTATGACGGAGCTTTCTTCATATGAAAAGAATCGTCGATAGGTAAGTATGTACATATGTATGTGTCTACCTATGTATATAGGAATGTATGTATGTAAGCATGTATGTATGTGTCTCTCTATCAATTGCATGGAATTGAATACTTTATTCCATTCTCGTAAAAATTTTCCTGTTATGAATTTCTTTTGGTTTGATTACAAATTTTATTGCACACAATGCTTTATTCTTCTTCTCTTTTGGAATAAATTGGCGGATTTATTTAGTTTTAATAAGCCTAGATTCCAATCATTTTTTATGCAAGAGATAAAAAGTAAGAATAAAAATAAAAATCCAAATAAAATTAAAACGAGAGAAAGAAAAAATGCTGCACTTGACAACGCCCCCGCAATTTTTATGTTTCGATTTTTTTTCCTTTCTTTCTTGTTGCGCTTCTATGAATAAATGAATGAATGAATGAAATAATGATTGCATGAATGAAATGAAACTCCACTGTGCTGCGAGTTAAGATTTCGAAATTCGATAAAACAGTTCCACAAGTTATTTTACTCCATTGCCGTCGTCGTCGTCGTCCCCTCCCTGCGCCGTGTTATTTTTTCTTTTTTTTTGCGAGTACTTCTGTGACATGCAAACTTTTACGACTGTGGAGGAGCATGTGGAGTTTGGATTGTTGAGGAATAAGTGCTTGCGATAATTAGGTTCAAGCTGGAACGTGGTGCACCACGGGGGAGAGATCGATGAAAGACTTAAGGTAGCAATTTCTTATTTTGTTCGCCTTGCTGATGCTGATGATGATAATGCATTGAAATTTCGCAGTGGCATGCGTAAAAGGAGTAAGTCATTTTAGCAGCTCGGAGATTTGATGGATGAAGCTATTTATCGGAGTGTAGAGCTATTTTGATTAAAAACACTTTGTTGTTTTATCTTTAACGTTTAAGTGAAATGTTTTTTATTTTTTTTATATTTTTTTTTTATGGAAGGGTTAATTGTTTTCGCTCTTGAAATCGGCTTGGATTGAAAAATGAAGGGAAAGCGAAAAATCTCATACCATTCAATAATTTCTTAAGCTTCCTGAGACTGAACGGTCTGAGTGGCAAAAGAGTGGTCTTTTATTGTGAGATAAGGCTTTTCTCATTTAAAAATATTCAACCTTCTAGCTCATGCATATTCTCTCATGACTCACCCTCGGACTTAACTTAACCCTCTTATTCATTCAACCAAAAATATCATTGACTTTATGTCTCACCTATCGAGTGAAATAATGACCAAAAATAAAAAATAAAAAATTCAAATATTGTAGATACAATTATCAATACAAAAGTATATCAATGCCGAAGAACTTATCATTGAGAAAAGGAAAAAAAAAACAATTATTCAATATTATTTCAAATTGATTTCTGTATTGTTTTGCGTGCATGTAATGAGCACGATTAACTCGTATTCATGCATTGCACCAATTTGAAATGGAAATGCGTTATTGCAGGTGTTCGATTGCGATTGTGATTGTGTTTGTATGGAAAAATTAATAATTATTATTAAAATTGTATCGAAAGAAAAGCAAACGAATTAGATTAATGCCCATAAAAAGACCGAAATCGAGCATATGCGCTTCGGAAAAGGTTCAGCTTGGAGGTCAGTCGGAAGAATTATGATTGACAGAAAATGGGCGCATGCGCACACGCCAAGAAAAGCTTATTAAAATTAAACAAACAAACAAAAAAAACCAAAAAGAAATGTCGCTGGGAAAAAGGGCGGCTGTAGAAGGCATAACTAATGGCATTCATTTAATTGGGCGAAAAATTTAAAATTCCATCAAAATATTTTTCTCTAGAAGAAGTAAACCGTACAAGCCATCTTCAAAGATTTAAACATTTTGTTACATTAGTAGATTATTTCAAATTTATTTGTACTTTTCTGACCCTTTCACCGAATCTAAGATTTCTTTTTTTTATCTTTAACAAACTTAAAGTTAGTTTCCATATATTTGAAAAAAGCGGGATTTTTCATGTCCCGGCGGGACATTATAATTTTAGGCCAAAAAGCGGGACATCCCGCAAAATGCGGGACGTCTGGCAACGCTGATAAGTACATTCCTGCAAAAACCACTTTCTTTATCGAAATTATTTTCCAATATTTTCAGGTAAGTTGTAGACAGATCTGGCGAGTCTGGGTTAACGAAAGAGAGAGGTTGTTTCCCGATCAGATCAGGACTTTTGGAAGGGTACTCCGATTGCATAGACTCTACTATTCAAAAAGAAGGACAGAATCTTTTGGTTCAATGTTTTGTGTTTAGATAGCCCCAACGAAGAATATCCCCGGGATTTTAATTTCTCTCGACGGATTTGATTATAGAGAATTTTAACTGTTAGTTCTGAAATAGGGCTAAGTTCAACATCATAAATTTATCACAATAGTGTATGAAAACTTTATGGCTCGAATCATTTGATCCCAAATATAGGTATTTAACTATTGGAAATAAAAAATTTACCCATTAAACTTTTTTTCAAATTGAATATTTTTGAATATTATTGATATTTTGTCAAAAAGACACATCGAATTTCTGCCAAAATACCTCATACTTTTTCTATTTATTACCGTCTACAAAAAACCACAAAAATATATTAGACTGAAGGATTTCAAAAATATCATCTTGCGAACGCAGTCCAGCCCACTGTGCTACCTCAACGGTAGTCGCGTGCGCATAATTTCAAGCGCAAAATATGAAGTATTTTTATATTTTTTTTTTTTGCATTTTGTTAGGAAGCGAAACCCACACTTAGCACATGCATATTATGCCAAGAACAATGATAATTTTAATTTTATGGCATGCTAGACACATGGACGGGGGGCTGGCATAAGTTAAGCAAGAGATTCGATTTAAAAGATTATGTTGAAATGATATTTTGGAGTTCATAATCGCATGAGCATTTGCTATGGTCAGTGAATTCAGACTTTTGTGTTTTCTTTTTTGTTTATTTAGTTTAAACCTCACATAATGAGCTCTCGGTTGACTTTGCTTGCTGCTGCATTGTGGTTCTGTTGAAAGTCTTTGACGTTAAGGAAAGACGAACGATATGTAAAAGGCGTTGAACGTTGAGACAATCAAAATTGCAGAAAATTATGATTTTAATGGAAAAATTGTTTTATTCTTTTTGGAGGAGAGGGAGGTGCTTATTAAAATAGTGGGACGACGGCTTCTCTTTGAATTTCAATTTATTTTTTTTTTTTATTTTTTTTTTTTTTATAGCGATTATTTGCAATTCATGACACAGTTGCAACATGCAAAGATTGAAAATAAATTAAGTGATTAAAAGACAGTCTTTTGCCCCAACCGGATGCATGGAATATGCTGTCCACCGATGGATGAAGAGAGAATAAAATTTTAATTTCGTTTGTAAGACGAACGATCTGTGAGTAATTGATGATGTATGGCGCCTTGCGAGACTTTGCGGTAAAGATCAAATCAATTAGACTCGAAACCAAATAAAGGACTTCGTACGAGCAGCGTGTAAACAGAGATAGTTTTCTCACGCTGATGCTGTTAGTTTTAATAACCAATCGAAATACCTATCATATAAACTCCATTGAAATAATTCCAACTAATCGACATCAGCACACGCCAAATGTCATAATTAGCCACATTAGATGCACGCAGTATGTTATCGAGTCAAAAAAAAAAATAAAAAAATAAATAAAAGAAATTTGAAAAACCTAAGCCCCTCAAGAGGCCAGGCCAGGCCAGACCAGGTCAACTTGCTCGCTGAAAGCGAAACCGAAAATTTGAGCCACCGAAAAAATACCGCCGATTAAAATGATTAAGACAAAGCGTTGCGCGCGCACGCGCATTTAAACGTTTATGAGTCAGAGTCGGACTTAAATTATGATGCACATGGAACACCCGCGCAACCTTTCGAGCATTAAGGAACGAACGCTTAAATACGAAGGCGTTAAAGAGCCGAAGAAGCACACCGTCGGCCAAGGGAGTCGATGACAAACAATAACGCGAGTGGTTAGCAGCGTGGGGTCATCTCATCTTGTCGCTCCTCTCATCTCGACTCGCACAAAATGTTTGATCGTTTATTTATAGGGGTCAAAAGGATCGAAATTGTATGAAGCGTGCCAAAAGTGCTTGAACAAATGAACGAACGAACGAACAAAAAGTGAAACAAATGCCGAATATCGAAAACAAAAGGATGTTGCGACAGTCAGCAGGATTATTGTTTGGTTCCGCATCGGTTAGACGATTGAGCGGGCGATTGAGTGGCATTAGTGGCGAATTTTTGAGAAAAGTCATTCGCTTTTGGATTCCGAGGGACCGAAATGAACAGAAAAAAGGGAGAGAGAGAGAGTGGGGGGAAGAGAGATAGTGTGAGCGACACCTACACAGGGCAGCAAAAATGAAATAAAATTGCCCGAAATTAAAGGTGACCAGTAGAGTACCATAAATCACGATGAATTTTTTTTCGTTTTTTTTTTTTTCTTTTTTGGCATGTGTCCGGCAGTTTCTGTTGTCAAATTGTTGCAATTGCAGCTGGACTAGTTCAGTCTTAAAAATATTTTGTGGGCGAAAGATATTTTTCAATAAATTTGTGGAAAAAAGGAAATTTTCGAGTTCGATTTTAGTTCAAATTACTCGTCACTCGAGGGCTGCTGTTTTTGTGACAACTTGCAGCTTGATTTCGAAACCTTTTGTTTCTATGAATTTGGATCATTATTGCGCTTGCGCTTGATTTGATGAAGTATTTCAACCAAAAAAAAAATTTTTTTTTAAATAAAACGAAATAAAAATGAAGAGAAGAGAACAGCAAACACACTTCATTTGGTATTGTGCCGCTAGGACATTGTTTTTCCCGAGTGCCTGGAAAATTCGTGAACAAAGACTGAATCGCTTTAATGACTCTGCTCTTAAATAATCATTGACTCTGAATGACTTTATTTAATTTATATGGACTCATACAACAAGCTGAATTGATTGGGCTCTCAAAGAAAATTTTTGTCTCACACAAGAACAGCCTCTTTTCGAGCTATGCTAAAAGGATATTTTTTTCTCTAGAAATTTTCAAAATAAATTAAACTTCTCTTAATCGTTTTCTCGTTGTCACAGTCCTCACATTCTAGCAACGATTGCTATTCATCTCCACGTGACATAGCGTCGGTATTAACATAAAAATTCCTCTAAAGAACATTTAAATTTGTGACAATAAATTCTCAAAACGGCAATGGAGAGAACACACAAAAATAACAAATAAAAAATAAAAAATACATATACTTATATGTAAGTATTTATATAAAATCAGAAAAACCAGAAACTGGCAGCCACAAATGCGCAGGCGCAGACATGGATGGAAAGAACAAGAGATAAAGTAGCAAATGCAATCGAATTGAAAATTATTGCAGATCATAAAGCGAGTCAATCGCATGTGCACTCCATGCAAGATGCATGGATAATGGCTTCCTTTAGGAGCAAAAAACCAAAAAGGAACATCAAAAAAAAAAAAAAAAGGAAATCTTCCGACAAAAGTCAAGGCAATCGAGAAGCAACTTGTAGGATATCAAAAAGCAAATCAAGCATCATCATGGTGTACGACATGAAGGAGTTGAAGCGATGGGCCGCTCAATTGTCAAAGTTAAACGCACCATGATGGCAACCATCAAAGGAAAATGAAAAGAAGTAAAGAAAGATTGAAGTGGAGTACCTATCGAGCGGCAGAATTACCTTTGAAAAGTCACAATATGTATTTACCCACATACATACATATATGTATGGCTTAGTATTTAGAGTACTTCAAGAGGTGGTTTATCGTCTTAAAGAGGGTTTTTAAGTTGACTTTTTTTTTTTTTGTTGTTTGTACAAATCGAGCATAAAAATGGATAGTAATGAAGTGAAGAGATTGAGTTGAGAATTTTGTCTATTCAAAGTCGTTGTATAAGTTATTTTCGAAGAGTTGATATTTACAAAAGAGACAATATAAGAACTCATTTGGACCAGAAAATATTTAAAGATACTGCATTAATATTGTTACATCAAAACTCTTAATAAGTTAACAATATGAATTGATATTTACATTCTCAAGAGTAAAGTCAAAATTAATTCGAACCTTCGATAAGACAGGAAATCTCAAACACTCTGACAAAATCATATTTTTTACAGTCCACATCATTCTCCCAAAACCGTCGATCCAATAAGGTGTATCACACTAGGCGCAGAACAACTTCTCAACCTGTGAGAACGCTTCCATCGTTTCAATGAACTATTTAACGTTTTAAGCGCACATTAGAATCAAATAAGTATTCTTCGGCACACTGCCGCGAACGGCGTTCTCAAGATCGATCAAAGTGTATTGTCAAATGCGTTTATACATTTATCAGCCTTAACAAGTCCATAAACTCTGTCAGAGGATACGCGCCATATCCAACGCCCCATTTATCAATATTTCATTTAGTGTTCGTTCATCCAAGAGTAATGAAGCATTAAGTTGAATTTCCTACTCGCAGTCGCAGGAATCCAAACGACTGCTTATTTTACATAACTTAGCACCGCAAGTTCGAACATGCGCTCAAACTCTGAAACATATTGTACTAACTTGGCCCGATGTTTAATATAACGTTTAAGCGCACATGTCTAATAAGTCTTCGCACACTGCCGGAGGCGTTCCAAGATCAATGTGTCAAAGCGTTATAATTTTCACTTAAAGCCAACGCAGGGAACGCCCATTCCAACGCCCATTTATATTTCATTTAGTGTCGTTCACGGTAATGGCATAGTTACCTATGCATCGCCACGATTTGACGCGTTCAAATGCGTCAAATGAATTTGTACTAATTGCGATGATATCATTAGACATCAACACGTTGTCTAAATTAATTGGCGATAACGTTAGTCGGTGTTTAAGAGCCAGTTAGACGCAATATTTTCGTTTTTTTTCTCCTTCTTTCATTGAAATTTTTTTCGATATTTGCCTCTTTGAAGTGTGAATGTGAATGTGAATGAATGAAGTCCAACTCGTCCAAGTCTGAGCGCCGCTCTCATATTCTCATATTTAATTATTCCAAACTGTTGCAAGTACATTTCATCATTTTAATGAGTTCTTTTAGCGAAAGTTTTTCATGCATTTCCACCCTGAATGTCTTTGGCAACATGTACCGCAGGATACATTAATAACTTCGTCCGTTCGTTCGTTGTCTCGCTTAATGATAACTTTTCTTTTGTCACTAATTACTCTCAAGTGTATCTGACGTTGTTGTGGGCATCGACGTTCGAGCCATTTGTTTGTCCCTCTCAAGTGTCCTTGCTGCAGATTTAATTAAAGCAGAAAATTGCAAACTTTACTAAAAACGTGTCCTTCTGCCTTTTTCTGCAAACTTTTTCCTTCTTCTTCTTCCTTTGAAAAAACGGGACTTTAAATCAAAGTGGAAAAATATTTCATCGCAGTTTATTCCTCTAAGACATTGAAAAAGAGGAGAAAAAAAAGGGAACGAATTCCTAAACCACGAATTCCAATGCGCTTCGATCCACAACGTTCAAAGTTGATTTTGTCACAAAAACTCTTCCAGACTTGCCGAAATTCTTTTCGAATATTTGGTCTTTGTTTCTTAAGTACATTCCTGCAAAAACCACTTTCTATTTCAAATTTATTTTCCAATATTTTCAGGTAAGTTGTAGACAGATCTGGCGAGTCTGGGTTAACGAAAGAGAGAGGTTGTTTCCCGATCAGATCAGGACTTTTGGAAGGGTACTCCGATTGCATAGACTCTACTATTCAAAAAGAAGGACAGAATCTTTTGGTTCAATGTTTTGTGTTTAGATAGCCCCAACGAAGAATATCCCCGGGATTTGAATTTCTCTCGACGGATTTGATTATAGAGATTCTTAACTGTTAGTTCTGAAATAGGGCTAAGTTCAATATCATAAATTTATCACAATAGTGTATGAAAACTTTATGGCTCGAATCATTTGATCGCATATATAGGTATTTAACTATTGGAAATAAAAAATTGACCCATTAAACTTTTTTCAAATTGAATATTTTTGATAGAAATGTCAAAAAGACACATCGAATTTCTGCCAAAGTACCTCATACTTTGTCTAGTGATTACTGCCTACAAAAAACCACAAAATATATTAGACTGAAGGATTTCAAAAATATCATCTTGCGAACGCAGTCCAGCCCACTGTGCTACCTCAACGGTAGTCGCGTGCGCATAATTTCAAGCGCAAAATATGAAGTATTTTTATATTTTTTTTTTTTTGCATTTTGTTAGGAAGCGAAACCCACACTTAGCACATGCATATTATGCCAAGAACAATGATAATTTTAATTTTATGGCATGCTAGACACATGGACGGGGGGCTGGCATAAGTTAAGCAAGAGATTCGATTTAAAAGATTATGTTGAAATGATATTTTGGAGTTCATAATCGCATGAGCATTTGCTATGGTCAGTGAATTCAGACTTTTGTGTTTTCTTTTTTGTTTATTTAGTTTAAACCTCACATAATGAGCTCTCGGTTGACTTTGCTTGCTGCTGCATTGTGGTTCTGTTGAAAGTCTTTGACGTTAAGGAAAGACGAACGATATGTAAAAGGCGTTGAACGTTGAGACAATCAAAATTGCAGAAAATTATGATTTTAATGGAAAAATTGTTTTATTCTTTTTGGAGGAGAGGGAGGTGCTTATTAAAATAGTGGGACGACGGCTTCTCTTTGAATTTCAATTTATTTTTTTTTTTTTTTATTTTTTTTTTTATAGCGATTATTTGCAATTCATGACACAGTTGCAACATGCAAAGATTGAAAATAAATTAAGTGATTAAAAGACAGTCTTTTGCCCCAACCGGATGCATGGAATATGCTGTCCACCGATGGATGAAGAGAGAATAAAATTTTAATTTCGTTTGTAAGACGAACGATCTGTGAGTAATGATGATGATGATGTATGGCGCCTTGCGAGACTTTGCGGTAAAGATCAAATCAATTAGACTCGAAACCAAATAAAGGACTTCGTACGAGCAGCGTGTAAACAGAGATAGTTTTCTCACGCTGATGCTGTTAGTTTTAATAACCAATCGAAATACCTATCATATAAACTCCATTGAAATAATTCCAACTAATCGACGTCAGCACACGCCAAATGTCATAATTAGCCACATTAGATGCACGCAGTATGTTATCGAGTCAAAAAAAAAATATAAAAAAAATAAAAGAAATTTGAAAAACCTAAGCCCCTCAAGAGGCCAGGCCAGGCCAGACCAGGTCAACTTGCTCGCTGAAAGCGAAACCGAAAATTTGAGCCACCGAAAAAATACCGCCGATTAAAATGATTAAGACAAAACGTTGCGCGCGCACGCGCATTTAAACGTTTATGAGTCGGACTTAAATTATGATGCACATGGAACACCCGCGCAACCTTTCGAGCATTAAGGAACGAACGCTTAAATACGAAGGCGTTAAAGAGCCGAAGAAGCACACCGTCGGCCAAGGGAGTCGATGACAAACAATAACGCGAGTGGTTAGCAGCGTGGGGTCATCGGATCTTGTCGCTCCTCTCATCTCGACTCGCACAAAATGTTTGATCGTTTATTTATAGGGGTCAAAAGGATCGAAATTGTATGAAGCGTGCCAAAAGTGCTTGAACAAATGAACGAACGAACGAACAAAAAGTGAAACAAATGCCGAATATCGAAAACAAAAGGATGTTGCGACAGTCAGCAGGATTATTGTTTGGTTCCGCATCGGTTAGACGATTGAGCGGGCGATTGAGTGGCATTAGTGGCGAATTTTTGAGAAAAGTCATTCGCTTTTGGATTCCGAGGGACCGAAATGAACAGAAAAAAGGGAGAGAGAGAGAGTGGGGGAGAGGGAGAGATAGTGTGAGCGACACCTACACAGGGCAGCAAAAATGAAATAAAATTGCCCGAAATTAAAGGTGACCAGTAGAGTACCATAAATCACGATGAATTTTTTTTCGTTTTTTTTTTTTTCTTTTTTGGCATGTGTCCGGCAGTTTCTGTTGTCAAATTGTTGCAATTGCAGCTGGACTAGTTCAGTCTTAAAAATATTTTGTGGGCGAAAGATATTTTTCAATAAATTTGTGGAAAAAAGGAAATTTTCGAGTTCGATTTTAGTTCAAATTACTCGTCACGAGGGCTGCTGTTTTTGTGACAACTTGCAGCTTGATTTCGAAACCTTTTGTTTCTATGAATTTGGATCATTATTGCGCTTGCGCTTGATTTGATGAAGTATTTCAACCAAAAAAAAATTTTTTTTTTTAAATAAAACGAAATAAAAATGAAGAGAAGAGAACAGCAAACACACTTCATTTGGTATTGTGCCGCTAGGACATTGTTTTTCCCGAGTGCCTGGAAAATTCGTGAACAAAGACTGAATCGCTTTAATGACTCTGCTCTTAAATAATCATTGACTCTGAATGACTTTATTTAATTTATATGGACTCATACAACAAGCTGAATTGATTGGGCTCTCAAAGAAAATTTTTGTCTCACACAAGAACAGCCTCTTTTCGAGCTATGCTAAAAGGATATTTTTTTCTCTAGAAATTTTCAAAATAAATTAAACTTCTCTTAATCGTTTTCTCGTTGTCACAGTCCTCACATTCTAGCAACGATTGCTATTCATCTCCACGTGACATAGCGTCGGTATTAACATAAAAATTCCTCTAAAGAACATTTAAATTTGTGACAATAAATTCTCAAAACGGCAATGGAGAGAACACACAAAAATAACAAATAAAAAATAAAAAATACATATACTTATATGTAAGTATTTATATAAAATCAGAAAAACCAGAAATTGGCAGCCACAAATGCGCAGGCGCAGACATGGATGGAAAGAACAAGAGATAAAGTAGCAAATGCAATCGAATTGAAAATTATTGCAGATCATAAAGCGAGTCAATCGCATGTGCACTCCATGCAAGATGCATGGATAATGGCTTCCTTTAGGAGCAAAAAACAAAAAAGGAACATCAAAAAAAAAAAAAAAGGAAATCTTCCGACAAAAGTCAAGGCAATCGAGAAGCAACTTGTAGGATATCAAAAAGCAAATCAAGCATCATCATGGTGTACGACATGAAGGAGTTGAAGCGATGGGCCGCTCAATTGTCAGAGTTAAACGCACGATGATGGCAACCATCAAAGGAAAATGAAAAGAAGTAAAGAAAGATTGAAGTGGAGTACCTATCGAGCGGCAGAATTACCTTTGAAAAGTCACAATATGTATTTACCCACATACATACATATATGTATGGCTTAGTATTTAGAGTACTTCAAGAGGTGGTTTATCGTCTTAAAGAGGGTTTTTAAGTTGACTTTTTTTTTTTATTGTTTTCAATCGCTAAAAAGGAAGTTGAATGAAGAGATTGAGTTGAGAATTTTGTTAATTCAAAGTCGGATAAGTTTTTTGAAGATATTTAAAAACAAATAAGAACTCTTTGGACCAGAAAAAAAAGATACTGCTTAATATTTTACATAAACTTTTAAAAAAAAAGTTATTCATCTCAAGAGTAAAGCAAAATTATTCGAACCTTGATAGACGAGGAAATCTCAAACACTCTGACAAAATCATATTTTTACAGTCCACATCTATTCCCCCGCACCGAATAGGTGTTCACACTGGCCAGAACAACTTCTCAACCTGTGAGAACGCCCATCGTTTAAGCTATTAACGTTTTAAGCGCACATTGTCTAATAAGTTTTCTTCGCACACTGCCGCGACGGCGTTCCAAGCGATCAAATGTTTGTCAAAGCGTTTATAATTTTCAGCCTTAACAAGCCAAAACCGCAGAGGAACGCCCATTCCAACGCCCCATTTATCAATATTCATTTAGTGTCGTTCACGGTAATGGCATAAGTTACCTACTCGCATCGCACCACGACGACTATTGACGCGTTCAAATGCGCTCAAATGAAAATATTGTACTAACTTGGCCGATGATATCATTAAGACATCAACAACGTTGTCTAAATTAATTGGCGATAACGTTAGTCGGTGGGTATTAAGAGCCAGTTAGACGCAATATTTTTTCGTTTTTTTTTTTCTCCTTCTTTCATTGAAATTTTTTTCGATATTTGCCTCTTTGAAGTGTGAATGTGAATGAATGAAGTCCAACTCGTCCAAGTCTGAGCGCCGCTCTCATATTCTCATATTTAATTATTCCAAACTGTTGCAAGTACATTTCATCATTTTAATGAGTTCTTTTAGCGAAAGTTTTTCATGCATTTCCACCCTGAATGTCTTTGGCAACATGTACCGCAGGATACATTAATAACTTCGTCCGTTCGTTCGTTGTCTCGCTTAATGATAACTTTTCTTTTGTCACTAATTACTCTCAAGTGTATCTGACGTTGTTGTGGGCATCGACGTTCGAGCCATTTGTTTGTCCCTCTCAAGTGTCCTTGCTGCAGATTTAATTAAAGCAGAAAATTGCAAACTTTACTAAAAACGTGTCCTTCTGCCTTTTTCTGCAAACTTTTTTCTTTTTCTTCTTCTTCTTCCTTTGAAAAAACGGGACTTTAAATCAAAGTGAAAAAATATTTCATCGCAGTTTATTCCTCTAAGACATTGAAAAAGAGGAGCAAAAAAAAGGAACGAATTCCTAAACCACGAATTCCAATGCGCTTCGATCCACAACGTTCAAAGTTGATTTTGTCACAAAAACTCTTCCAGACTTGCCGAAATTCTTTTCGAATATTTGGTCTTTGTTTCTTTTGTTTTGAGTCGCTTTATTTATTCGAACTATTCAAATTCGAGTTCAACAAAAAGCGCCGCTTTTGAGCAATACGGTAGCCAAAACAAATCATGCACATTAGCATCAAAAGGACGTCGATCGAAGTGACTCAAAGCTTAGACTCTCGCATTGGCATTTCGTCAATCGAAAACATTCGTCAAGTCGTCAGTGTCGTTTCGGAAATTTGGGTTTCATTTTGGTCAGGGTTGCCATGTTATGGGAAAAAAATACTTATATTGGATAATCAAAATTGAGAACAGGAAGATTTTAATTGACCTTTTTTTTCTTTCGGTGTACAGTCGAAACTCTCTATATCGAACTCTTTTTTAACAAATTCTTCTAGAAAGCGAATCATTTTAAGGCTTTTTCGCTACATTTTTAGTGTCATTTTTTCTCCTTATAACAAATTCTCTCTATAGCGAATCTTAGAGAATTTCGAAGGTATAGTTGTGTTGCCAGAAGACCCAAATCTCGCAGGAAGTTTCGCTTTTCTCTTCTCAAATTTAAATGTTCAAGTACTAAGAATTATGTTTGCTCATAATATTGCAACTTAAAAAATTTTTTAAATATTAATTAAAAAAGAGTTACCTGAACAAGCGAGCATAAATAAAAAATTGGCTATGAATATATTTTGGCGAAGATTTTTATAACAGGGAATTGGTATTTTAAGTCTTTTTTTTTTAAATCCCGACAATTATGAGCAGGTTTTGAAAAAATCCCCACTTTGAAAAAATTCATCTGGCAACTCTATAATGGTCTTCAAAAGATCAGGTAGGATTTTTTGAAATTATTTTGGAGCTCTAACATACCAAATATCTCAATAGATATAGTCCTTGGGAGCTTAGTCCTTGACAGCTCCACTGTGGAAACTAATATCGCCTGAAGAAGCTTCTTTAGTTGGCGTTAAATAGTAGATTAGACAATCCCTTGAGAGGAAAATATTTAATACACACAATGACAAGACCGAAAGTAGATAAATTCCGGTCCATTTAGACTATTGTGCCACTTACGCCATTTTTAAGATCCGGCTCAAATTATGAGATTTCAGGCTAAACTGTTCAGCTCTAGGGTATATCTAAAAAGACTGCTTCAAAAACAAAGCTACCAGGAGAGGATTTTCGTACAAGATCTTATATCTCAAAATTTATAAAAGATCTATTTTAAAAGAAGATTTTTTAGAGATATGGAATTTGTTACATTTTTTTTTTTTTGTTGAGTCGGCATCCCTAAGCTCCATTTCAAGTTTTAAAATTTCCATCCATCGTTAGCGCAGTGCATACGCAAAGTCCTTTGATTCGTGAAGACGTTCCAGCTTTTGTGGAATACTTTCATAAACAAAAATTTCGGCTTTTTTCGTGGCATTTGAAATTTCATTTCATTTCATTGCGGCAAAATGAATGATTTGATGGAAAGATGTCATTTGGCATACACAGAGAAGGAATATAACAAAGCAATATCCAGAACAAAAAAACCAGTGAATAAAGACAAGAATGGAAAAAAAGAAAGGGAGAGAGAGAGAGAGGGGAGTGATTGTGATTTGATTTGAGCTTTCTTGCCAAAGTCAATCGTTCGCGCGTTCGTTTGCTTGTGGATATTAGGGAAACGCATTTAATGAAATGCGCGCTTGATCCTGCCGACGTAGACGACGGCGGAGCACGATTTAAATGCGTCCGACAAAGCCCAATGCGAGCGATTATCACAGCGATGATAATGAAGTTTCGATTGATGATAATGACGGCTCAACGGTGCTACTGTCTTTTAGAATTTTGCCACTTGAATTGTTGCCATTTGACGATGCGAGAGAGAGAGCGTCAGATTTTGATGGATGTGCACAATTGCCTACGGTTTCGTTTGGTTTGGCTGCAATGTTTCGCTCTGCGTATGTGAATTTTTAGACAATCAAAGAAAACTGACGGCGGCCGCCGTGGGCTTTGATCTTGAAAGCTTTACGAATTCACACGATTTTCCCCTGCAACTGCAATGCCGTAAGGATATTCGTATGGCATTGGTATGACCGCGTTGGACTTTAGTATAAACAATTACTTTACAAATTCATTGGAATATTTTTTTATTAAAAAAAAAATTTATTTTTTTTCGGAAAGCAATCAAGTCTGACACTTTGCGTGTGGGTTTTCCTTATCCGAAGCATTGACGTTTCCTATGAAACCCGCTTATGGAATTGTTTTGAATCCATTGAATTACAAATATATAATTGAATTCTGAATAAAACATGTCAATTTCATAGCCAAAATGATTGGCAACACAAAGCATGGTGAAGGAAATGTTTATTTTTTAGCTGGAAATTGGAAATTGATTTCAGGGGGGAAAAAAATTAATTATTTTATAGAGGGTGGATAGTGTGCTTAAGGGGATGGTATAATTTTAAAGCCGAAAAAAGGCATGTTTTCATAATTTTTTTGTGGAGACATGAATAATGTTGGTGTATTTATTTCATATACATTTTAAAGCTTAACTTCTAAAGTATCTTTGACAAAAAAAAAAATCGAAATTATCGATAAATATATCGGTGGCAGCGATTCTCCGGAGGCGCTTGAAAAAAAATGGGTTGCGGTGAACACGATTGAGGGCTAACGGATCATCTGAGCAAAAATGCATGTTTTGAAAAGGAAATTGCTGTCCCGAGGTAACATCGAGGCCATTTTTTAATTTTTTTTTTTTTTGGTACTTATTTGAAGTAAAAACAATGCGATTTTCGCTTAAAAATTTAGGTTAGTTAATTTTTTTAAATGGGGGAAAAAAATAAAAATAAAAAAGGGCCATGTTGTAATCTGCGTATTTATGAGTAGAAAAATTAAAAAAAAAATTTTAATCGATCGGTCAAGTAGATTTTGCAGCATTGTGTTCACCGACTTCAAAAAAGTCGTTTTCCTCAAAACCGATTTAAAGTTTTGTTCCCTCCAACAAATGCAGGTGGGCCAATCGCTTTAAAATGCTGTTATCTTCGTATCCTCTACCACGATTTCCTTGAAATTTTTACACAATACTCTTAAAATGTTGTACATTCAGACAAAAAAATAAAATAAAAAATCGACCAAACATTTTTTAAAAACTATGCCATCCCCTTAAGAACAAAGAAGAACTAAAAGCTAAATAAAACATATCGCATGGGAGAAAAATAAGTAATGAATACATTTTAGCGACATTTGTAAATTGTCAAGTTAAAGGACTATTCATAGAGGTTGGCTTTAAATCAAAAATAAAAGAATTGTTCTATAATTCGCATTGTAGGTTACGATTTTGATCCTTTTAGAATCCACAGACATCAAAAGACCGCCTTCGAAATTATTGTTCTTAAAGAGTAAAGAAAAAGGCTACTGGATATATCCTTGACTAATCACCTTGGTGCTGTCAATAAATGGACTGATTCTTACAAAACATATTTCGCTGGTATTCTAAATTTTCCCAAGAAGGCCGTTCAAAAATTATTAGGAAAAAGTTTAGAGAGAAGGATTTCATTTTTCGTTCCGAAAAACAACAAATTTGTATGAAAGTTTGGACATATATTTAGAGAAAATGGTGACGATATCTACTCTTTACTGCAACTGTAGCAAATTGGCTTTAATATTCAACAATCTCTAAAGGGCCACAAAAGGTATCCCGTCAAATTCATTCTATTAAAATTTCTCCTGTCTCCTTCAAAAAATTTGCTTGACGACGCAAAAGTCTAGTACCTTATTCAACACGAATACAAATCACGAGTCCTAGCCAAAAGTGATACATTGAATAAGAATTCAATAAAAGGCATATCTACTCTTTCAGTTTAGCCCTCAAACCAATTGGCGCCAATTCGCGATGCAACAACCATTCACAATCAATTCGAATGCAAAGTTTCTAAAACTTTCAACCACGCCCACCGACGCTTCAAGGCCTTTCGGATATCGTGAAGTCACAAATTAATTCTTTGCATACGGTATGTTGTGCCTTGTGATTTCCTTAGCGCATCTTTTAATTTTTATTAAATTTGTTTATATGTTCGATGGCAACGCCCAATGTATGTATGTATGTTGCTTTAGCATATGGACGCCCTGGGGATAAACTTCATAATTTTTTTTTTCCCCCTCAAGTGCACCTTTTTCTTCTTCTGCTCGTTTACTTAATTATAGCTTATCGCATTACCATAAATGCAGTTGAAGAGCATCTTCTCCGATTTCATGACCAAAGGACTCCATGCCTTCTCATCGATATTCACATTCGGTTCGATTCGATTCGCTTCGATTCGATTTGAATTCGAAAAAACGTTTCCCTTCTGGCATAAAATTGCTATAAATTCTCCTCGTTATTCATTTTGTCAATGGTGCACTTTTCCAACCTATCAGCATGTCCCGGGTATGCTTTTGCCTAGGCAGCATAATTGTTGGTTTTTACTCGTATTTGCTGCAGCCACAATGCATTGCAATGAATCGAATGCGGACAAGAAAAATACCAGAAAAAAAAATTAAGTTTCGAATAAAAAAAAAGAAGGTTGACTTCGATCCGTGGTGGCAATAAATCAAATGTGCCAAGAGGTCTTTAGTTGAAGTGACTACTCTTATATTTTCGAATCATCAAGGAGGAAAAAATAAATTTTTTTTTTAAATTTTAAATTAAATTTCTTTGACTTTTTTTCACTGAGATATTTTCATTGAGAAAATATCTTATTTTCATTGAGAAAATATCTAAGGCTAAGAAAAGCTTTTAGCTAATTAAGGTCCTTTTCTTGGTAAGATAACTTGACAAATATGTGTCACAAATCGACGATTCAATCCTACGAACAGTGAAGTTGTTTAGTCTGTTTACAGAGGGAATTTTCGCTACACCCTTAGTATAATCCCCTAAAGTACGCCAATGCTTTTAACACACCTTTTTCCTCCATAACAAGGCGGACTCACGAAATCGCTTAAAATGCTCACAAAATTCATTTGAAATTGAAATTCAATATGAAAGCGAATTATATGAAACGAAAATGAAGCGAATGGCCGCGATAAGCGCTTAGAGTAACCGACATCCTTCCATACAATCCATACGATAGTACCATATCCCTGCACCTATTCCAATTTATATTTACACAACATTTTCGTGGCAATTAATAGGCTTAATGACAACTCCGCCCGCGCTGACAATTTTCTCATGCTGAACAATCAATTGCGTTCGATGATTGTCTCATGGCAGCCCGTGAATGAGTGAACAAACGAGCGGACGAGCGGACAAGCGAGCGAGCCAGCCAGCGATTGAGTGGCTTTCGATATCGAATGCCAGCACAAAATTACAACCAAATTGCCGCAGGACACGCGTCGCGGTCGTTTATTCAAGGAAATTCTATTTCACAACTTTTTTTTTTTTATTATTATGCGCATTGGGAAAGTAAAAATAAAATAAAGAATTAAAGGCCAGCCCACCCCCCACTGCTGCGAACGGCGCTTACAAAAAGATAACGAGTAGGAAGAGAAGAGGACAAAAAAACGAAAAAAAAAATAATAATAATAAATTAAATAAAATAAAAACCTGCATAAAAAGAGATATAAACGCTGCTCCTGCTGGATGATTCCGCCGAATGGAAAGAGAAATTACAATTCAAACCACAATCGTGTCATTTAAATGATGAAAAAGATCGTTTACTTGGTGATTTGGAACCATTTTCAGTTATCCTTGAAGCACCCTTTTAAGGAGAAAAAAATTTTTTTTTTTTTTTTTGGGGTTGATTCGGATTCGAATTTGTAAAGCGGAAACGCGGAAATTTTAAATAAATTTTTCGTCTCTGATTATGACAAATAATTCCTGTAATGAGAGATTTTTCGAGCGAGCATTTGAAATTTAGGAGATTCCCATAGGATTTCCATTATGTTAAATTCAATGGTTTTCCCTTCGATTCAAGGAAATATGCAATTCATGATGAAAATATTGACAATTTGCGTAAATATTCTATTGCCATTTTCAAAATTCATTATAATAAAAATAAGAAGAATTTCTGCTTAGAATGGAATTACCGTGCATAATTTTCAGGTTTTTCTTTGCGAATTTTTGATTTTGTCCTTTCAATATTTTCTCCCCAAGGAGATCATATCATATTGTAGTTTGTAATGACAGTGAATTGCACTTTCAGATTTGTTCTTCTCGGGAACCTCCTTTTCGGATAAAATAATATTTTTTTTTTTTCAATAATGGGCTCCGTTCTCAGATGAAAGACATGCTCTCTGTCTTTTATTAAATTTGTATTATTATTTTGCAATGTGAAATATACAAATCCCAATCCCATACACAGAGAAAAAAATCAACCAGAAAACTGGTTAAATCAAAAGGAAAAACATACAAAACGGCTTCAACAAGGAATATTTTTAATTTTAACAATTTTTCTTGATGGAAAAAATAAAGATTTTCCTTTTGAATCAACCATATTTCAGGTTGAATTGAAATGATAATTTTCAAAAATGGATCTAAATTTAAATTGTTAACCAACCACGGACGTAATTGAAATGACAAGATAATTTTTAAAGTTAAAAAAAATTTTCTAAAATACCAATAAAAGAAAAAATGTTAAAACAGATTTATTTAAATTTCAAAGCAAATGGGCACAGAGCCCTCTGCTGAACATATCCCCAAAAAATAGCCATCGGATGGACTTCATCTGATTTTGTCACTCCGTTGTCGTGACTCCTTTCGCAATGCTTAAAAAGTTCTAAGATGAATACATATCTTACATGTCCTGTTTTATAAAGCAAATGAGAATTATAAGGAACGTAAAGAAATGTAATTGAACATTTTTCCTTTAAAGCAACCAAAAATGTTGTTGACTCAACAATTTTTCTTTTGAAATTTTCGTTCTGCTCGAAAATCAAAAGGACTGTGAATAACAATGCGCCATTTTTAAAAAATAATGGTTAAGTTCGCTCAGTGTAGAACTCGAACTAGCCTCACGTGATAACCGACAATTTGTGATAACAATCTCAAGGCGTATTTTCGCATTTCGCACAGAAAAATAAATGATTTTAAAAAACCACTTGACTAATTGAAAGTTATGTCAATAACTGAATGGATTTTAATGCAAATATTAAGCTCGCCTGATTAATATCATTAGCAAAATAGTTGTGAACACCTCAACTCCAGCTGAGTTCAGGAATTTATTAGCCGACCCTCAAGTACCAATTCAGGTACATGTATCCCGAAACAAAACAAAACAAAACAAAACAAAAGCAACAACCGCACTTCAAAGAATTCCTTTTCAAAGCATTCACTTTTTCCACACGAACTTAACCATGTGGAAATTTAGTAGCAGAAAAGAAGGAAAAAAGAAATTAAAATTAAAATTAAAATAAAAAGTAAAACAATTCCAAACATATGACTATAAATATGTATAGTTGAAGCGATCGTTGGCATGTGCGCATGCGCAAAAGCCTATTAGCGTGAGCATTATCATTAAAAGTCGTGTTCAAAATACCATCGCAGTTACGAGTCCGTTGCGATAACATTTCGGGCAAAATAACCATATCATACATACATATATACAATATTATAAGTATATGCTGTATTGTATATGCATGTATGTATATAAATTTATAAGTAGTTGTTGTCATAATTAACATTATGATATGCAGTCCCGAACAATGAGCGATTTCCATAGACAACGGCAATTACATCAACGCTTGACAGTTCCTTTACGCGTTGAGCTCATTATGTCAATTGAATGATTCTCTTATATTGCTGCAGCATACCGTATGTAGGTACCGCATTGTGCGAACAAACATACATATGTAGGCATGTTCCCCTTACACTTTTTGTTTAATTAAATTGAACAAATTATAGGTATACATGTGAATAAATAGGTATATTCAAATAAATAATAATTACTTACCTTATCCAGCGGCATGTTGAGTCTTAACAAATGGTTGAATTATTCGCTGACAGAAAACGTAGAAGCCAGTTGTACGTATGTATGTATGTATGTATGTACAAGCGTGCTCGTACTTAGCGACGAGTTGTGAGAGTTAGCCAAACAAGAACCCGTCTCGAATAATTTGGTTAATGAATTTTGCAGCTTTGGTCACGGCATTTAAGGTTGCCAGACCAAATAGGCCTACGAACTGTGCTTGTTTATGGTCAGTTGAACAACAAATTGATTGGCGTAATCGGAATGGTGCAAATGAAACGATAGCGACGATGATGATAGTGATCTGAAAAATGTTGAAAAAATTTTTTTTATCGATAAGCATTATCTATCATAATAAGGAATCATAATTTTTAACTCTTTAGCGCCCAGTGAAGGACCAATAATTCTCACATCGTAAGTCAGGCTCGTAGAGGAGAATTTCTAATCCCTTTTATGGATAGGGTGGAAAAAATTCCACGCCTCCTTAAGACATAACGAGTTTTTCGCTGAACTCCGGTACCTTTCTTTTCCCCTTCACCATTCTCATATGCTCCTACCAACAGGCCTGAAAACATCTCATAAGATCTGTTAATTTTATAGTAATAATGGCACACAAACCTTGTTTGATATATATATATACATATTTATATGTGTGTCCCCTAATTTAAAAAAAACCTCCATTGCAAGAATGGTAAAAACGAATCATTGCCCCACAAAAACCATCTTAATAAGGCAATAATGACGTAATGGCACAATGAGTATGAATCACACCATACCATGCCGATTTATAATAACAGTAAGTCATTTACTTATAGACCTTTCGCAACCAAACAATCACGATTTCACTTCAGTTTTCCTCCACCAATTTAAGCCCTTTTCTGATCACATCTTCTAAGGAGAGACTGCTCTGCATAGCAGACCATTAAAGCAATGACAATGTCAGCAATGAATTTTATCACTGATCATAGAGCACAATCTATTCATCTATCGGCCTACGAAGATCTTAATAGATTGAAATCTCAAGCTGAGGACAATGTAAGTTTCTGATATTTTTTCTACTTTTTTTTTTGGCTAAGGGCTTAGTACAGAAGCCAAAGTTACCTAACATCCCATTAACAGCGGATATGAAAAGCTCCACGTTCGTCTCCAATGAAGATCGCGCGCGATAAATATTCGCTGATCACGTCTCACTTTTTTTTTTGTTTTTTGCTCTTTATCGTTTTCCCTGGTTTTTGTTTTTCTCAAGCTATGAACCTTTAAGTAGAACAGGAAAATTGTGCTCATACATGGAGGAGAATTTGTGGTAATGCTTATGATCATAATGATGAGCACGATCTCTTGTTTGATGGGGTGGCATGCATTTTTCTTTTGAAGGCAATCTTGAATGTTTTGCTCTCAAAAAATTTGAAATGCCTTTTTGTAAGAAAATTCTAAATATGGCGTACGAATGCAAAATTTAGTTAATAAGCACCGCAAGTGGCCATTTTAGTCAGCCGATCGGTGGAAAAAAAATAATAAAAAAAAAACAATCATTTATGGCATTCGTTGCTGTTGTTTCATCATGCGATGTTTATTTTTTTTTTTTGTTGTTGTTGCATTTTTTACGTTCGACTCCAAGCGACTGCAGCCATTCATTCCATCGGACCAATGCGGCTGCTGCCAAGCAGCCAAGAAGCCAACCAATCAATCAAGTTTTTTCTTTGCATTCAGGCATACACAAGTAGCTTGAGGTCGGGCGCTCGATCGGTCGGTCGGTCGGTCAGTCGGCGGCGGCGGCACTGTTGCATATGCAGAAAACTAGCCGCGTCGTCGCATGTTGAACGATTTGCCTTGCAAAACTTTTGCATTGCAAGGTGCAAAAAAACATGGAAAATGAACACAAAAAACAACAACACAGCAGCAGCAGAAGCAGCAGAGATGGGAGCGAGCAGTGGTAGCAGCAGGACGTTGCAAATGTTTGCGCATGCAATGACAGCTCAGCTCGGCTCAGCGTTCTCTTGTTGGTATTCAGAATGATGCTGCGCTATGTGCCTTGTTAATATCTTTCGTTCTTTCTTTAGCTCTTTATTTTTTGTTTATTTGTTTTTGCTTATGCTTTGCTTATTTGCTCTTTGTTGTTGCCATTCCTGCAATGTCAGCCATTTGTATTCGAAAAGCTCATTTGAAGCTGGCTCGGATACGGCAGGAGGGGGAGCAACTGATTGTCGCATCAGTTGTCGCCATCTGCATTTGTCATTTGTGTGGATTGACTTGTTTTTCTGTAGCCTCTCTGCATATTTTTATGAGCTATATTCTTGATGAAGAGCTTATTAGTTTTTATTTAAGGATGTTACTTTTCTCCATTGCGATTCCAGTCAGGCGACAAAAAAAAAGATCTAGTAAACTTTAGAAGAAGATGAGGAATGTTGTCATCAAATAATTTAAAGTAATTTCATATTTTCTGATATCCTCATAAGGGAAGGTTGAAAGTTAAAAGAAACTAATGTTTCCCTCTTTGCCTTGACGTTCAAAGACACATGAATATAAAATAAGAAAATATATGTAATAGGGTGGGTCGATTTGTATGGAGCGAAAAATCGGACACAAGCGTTTCATGAAACCCAAAAGCAATATTTTGAGGTTGATTTGCGCGAGCTAGGAATTCATTTTAGACCCTAGCTTTGTAGGCAAAATTTTCTAAGAATTTCATCTAGTTTACGTTTCTGCTATACGCTTTTTCGAAAAAAAAATCGACCCACCCTAATGTGTAATGTTATCGACTACTATATTTTTTAGAAAAAACATTGCTCATACGTCGGGTACTTAAACTAAAATATGCTCGATGGGACCAAATATTGTAGTTTAGGAGTTAAAAAAAATAGATATTGGCCGATTCTCAGAGCTATCCGATATATACAAAAAATTTCGTTGAAATCGGTCCATCCGTTTAGACGGAGTTTGGTAAGAAACACTCAACACTTATACATATATAAGATAAATTTTGAATCAAATTTTGGATCCTTTTGGACTTTAATCATGTCATGCAATATATTTATTGGTTTAGAGTAGGCTCATGTATTTTCATTTATAATTGATAAGTAATAAATAATCATTATTTTTGACTCTTCAGCGTCTAGGGAGAGACTTATAGGACTTATTTGTCTTAGAGGAATTTTTTATACGGATGGTTCGCTATTTTGTGGTTGTTTGGATGGGGGGAAAAATCTTTAAAATATAACGGGATTTATGATCGCGCCTGGTATGCCCTTGCCCACTTTCCCCCTTTCGGTATTCTAATTTCCTCCTCTCTAAAAGGCTCAAAAACATTTGAATAATTTTGTTGATTTAATAGCAAATAGATTGATTGTTATAGAATATGTAATCATGGTTGGAACTCTAGTCAGGGCCCGATACAGCTGCTATGCCACTCTGGGCAAAAACAATATTTTCCGCCCCTATGATGGCACTCATGGGGTACTGTCGTCGCATATCTATGAGAAATAACCGTCGCCCACTGTGCCGCTATGGGCATTTGCCCGCCTTGCCAATCCCTCAAGCTGGGTCTCACTCTAGTCAAATATTTCTTTATCAAGATTGTTAATGAGCCTTTTCTAATTATTTGATCCAATTGAACTGAAAAACCTTTGAATTTCAGACCTCACATCGAGAAAATCGATGAAGTGCATTTATGGGCTTATAAAAGTCCCCAACTCACCAAATTTCCTCCACCGATTAATAAGATTCTTGTTTCAAATTAAGTTCTCGAATCAAAATAAAATGGCTTCAAGCAAGAAGGCACTTACCGGTACTTTTCCGTATAGTCCCCACCATTTATTTGCGAACCTAGTTATTCAAACCCTTTTTACAGCATCAATTTATCGATTGCTTTTATAGATAAAGCGAAAAGATCAACTCCTTTCTGTTAATTAAATTGTCTTGAAGTAAGAATTCTCTCCGCGATTGTAGCATCTCCTTGGAACCGCCAAGACCAAACTCAAGCCTATATAAATTTAATTATACACCTTTTCTTGTCATTTAAAAGCCAATGTCGCATTATAGAAGCGACACTGTTTCGCCTTTCGTCTTCTCGAAGAGAATGTCGCCATAAAAATATGAAAAATATACACCCATTCTACAAATCGTCGACACTGAGTGAATTACTGCGCACAGCAAGAGATACGACGTGAATCCGAGAAACGCTATCGCTCGCATATCCATACAGCCATGCGTTCATACATCAATGGATATTACATTTTAATGAACTTAATGAAAACATAAAACATAAAAATTAAAATTTAATCGCAACAAACGTTCCATGAGTAGGTACCTAGCGTTAACAGCGATGGGGTGCAATTCGAATGGCACAAAAGAATGGTTGAGATGCTGGAGATGACAACGCGGTGCAGGGGAATTAGAAACGAACAGGTTGAGGAAAATGCCTTAAGGAGCTAGAAAGGAATTGCACATTGAAATGTGGTTAATTGTAGAGTCGATACGATACGAATCGAGTAGAATCGAAGCGGGTCCATCGACTCGACCGACTCGACACGACTCAGCTCGACTCAAAACTGGATGATGAAATGTGACGGTGATAATGACCATGGCGTCGCTTCGTTGCGCGTCATGTGGCATGGGAAACTGTTAGTTTCTCTGCTAAATGATTAGATAGCCAAAGCAATAATTCAATTAAAAGTCGATTGCGGTAAAGAGGGCAAAAAAAAAAAAAAAACCAAAATGAAAGAAATAGAATTACAGTTAAGGAAAGGGGAGATCGACGCTCGAACGTTCATTATTCAATCAATTTGTAATTGAAAGCTTCATTTTTGTTTTTGCTTAAAATTCCTTCTTTTTGAATGTTAGACGAAAAATTCCTGAAGGCGTTGTATCCGCTCTCCTCATCACCCCATCGTCGCCCACAGGCGACGCATAGCGAAACAGACGACAGACAAACGTCGAACCGGCAGGGAAATTGCATTTTAATTAAGTTTAAATGAATTTGTTATTCGAATTCGAGCATTGATAGTGCGCCGCGCCGCGCGTTGATCTCACGTCATTTCATTGCGATTCAATTTGATTAGATCGAAATGAATTAAATGCGTTCAATTGAATAATTAGACCCAGAAGGCATTTATATATACATATAAGCAGTATATGTATTGTGCTCATAAGACACAGAATCGAGTGAATGTCGCCGCCTCCATGATAATAATCGTCCTCAGAGCGGTGACAGTTCGTTCTCATCGTTTATCGATGATAATTGTTAAGCAACGTTTTTTCGCCTTTAATTGTTCACCCCGCTTAGGCGCATATGGATGAAAAAAAAAAAACACATTTTATTTTCTTTGAAGAACTTTTCTTCTGCCTCGTTCCTTATGAGTGTGGGCTATGGGGAGGTTGTGGGAATTTTCCACTTACACGATCCTGAGGATTCAATTACAAAATAGTTTATTGGTCTCATTGACAAATTTCCGTTCAGCCATAAATTCTCATTTAATTGGAAAATAATTTGACTTTTATGTAAAAGCAGCAAATTCTATTTTTTATTATGAGGGGGCAAAACACTCCCACCAGAATTGTGTTAATGTTTCAGCAATTCAGATGCACAACGTAATGAAAAGCAGCATTTTATAAATGAATTGGAAGAATTGTTTTAATGCATTAGAAGCAAATAAGAATTGCAGCCAATGTGCTATTAAAAAGGACATCATGTGGTATTGAGAAAGAAATAGAGTGAGAGGGAGATAAAGAGAGATAAGGAGAGAAACAAAAAAAAAAGAGAAAGGGAGAAAGGAGAAAGAGAGAAAGAGAGAAAGAGAGAAAGAGAGAAAGAGAGAAAGAGAGAAAGAGAGAAAGAGAGAAAGAGAGAAAGAGAGAAAGAGAGAAAGAGAGAAAGAGAAAAAGAGAGAAAGAGAGAAAGAGAGAAAGAGAGAAAGAGAGAAAGAGAGAAAGAGAGAAAGAGAGAAAGAGAGAAAAGAAGAGAAAAGAGAGAAAGAAGAGAAAGAGAGAAAGAGAGAAAGAGAGAAAGAGAAGAAAAGAGAGAAAGAGAGAAAGAGAGAAAGAGAGAAGAGAAGAGAGAGAAAGAGAGAAAGAGAGAAAGAGAGAAAGAGAGAAAGAGAGAAAGAAGAGAGAGAGAAAGAGAGAAAGAGAGAAAGAGAGAAAGAGAGAAAGAGAGAAAGAGAGAAAGAGAGAAAGAGAGAAAGAGAGAAAGAGAGAAAGAGAGAAAGAGAGAAAGAGAGAAAGAGAGAAAGAGAAAGAGAAAGAGAGAAAGAGAGAAAGAGAGAAAGAGAGAAAGAGAGAAAGAGAGAAGAGAGAAAGAGAGAAAGAGAGAAAGAGAGAAAGAGAGAAAGAGAGAAAAGAGAAAGAGAAAGAGAGAAGAGAGAAAGAGAAAGAGAAGAGAAAGAGAGAAAGAGAGAAAGAGAGAAAGAGAAGAGAGAAAGAGAGAAAGAGAGAAAGAGAGAAAGAGAGAAAGAGAGAAAGAGAGAAAGAGAAAGAGAGAGAAAACAAAATAGAGAGAGAAAGATAGAAAGAAAAAGAAAGAGGGAAAGAGAAAGAAAGAAAGAGAGAAAAAGAGAGAAAGAGTTGGAGCGAAAGAGAAAGAAAAAGAGAGAAATAGAAAGAAAGAGAGAGAAAGGGAGAAAAAAAAAGAAAGAGAGAGAAATAGAGAAAGAGAAAGAAAGAGACAAAAAGAGAGAAAGAGTTGGAGTGAAAGAGAAGGAGGAAGAGGAAGAGAGTGAGAGGTATAAAGAAAAGAGAACAGGAGAGTTAGAAGGAGAGGAAGAGAGATAGATAGAGAGATAGAGAGAGAGGAGATAGAGAGAGAGAGAGAGAGAGAGGGGGAAAGATGGAGAGAAAGGGGGGAGGAAGGCAGAGAAAAAGAAAGATAAAGAGAAAGATAAAGAGAGCTAGAAAAAGAGATAGAAGAAAGACAGGAAGAAATATAGGGAGAAAAAAAAACGAAAGGGACAGGAAACGAGAAGAAAATAGGAAGAGAAAGAATGAAAGTACTGTAGATAGAAATAAAGAGAAGGAGTGTGAGTGACGTTAAAAATTACTGTCCGGATCGAGGCGAAAGTGTAGTGAAAAAAAAAACAATGCCAAACATAAACCTTCCCATTTCATATAAAGATTGAAATATTCTATTTTTTTATATTTTTCTAAATATTCTGTCTACTTATATTTTTGTCAAGCTGATTGGTGACGTTTGGAGCCACTTACACATTTATATGACAGATATTAGCAACGAGAGGAATGTCGTTTAAATTTTTTTCCTAATCATCACAAGTTTGATTAAATGCCCGCATTCTAAGAATAACTTTTCAGAAAGCAAAGTCACAGCCACAGATAAAAGTTGGTAATTAATTCATAATTTTGAAATTTCCCAACCCCATGCATGCGCTTCTGATTTTCGATTATACAAATGCTAATCAAACCAAGACCTCCAATTTCTGATTGAAATTCCGTTGAAGCCAGTCAAATTTTAATTAGAAGCACTACAAAAAAATTGTTTTTATCTTTCTTTGGAGTTATAAGCACACTCTCGAAAAACCTTCAACCTTGATATCTTCTGCAAGCAAGAAACCAAGTCCAAAAAAATTTCCACATTTAATGAGTCCTCAAATCACAAATCAACCTTCTCTTTGAAGATAAACGAAACTATAATTTCCATTTAACGATTCTAATTTCGACTAAAATTAAACCGTTGCATGGGAATCTTTATCTCAAGAATCCAATTATTTCATTAAAACATCGAGCTTATCAAGAAATTTGTCAAACACAAGAGTATTTTTTTCGGATACTTACCCACACGGCATGTTATATTGGTTTTGCAAGAATAATGTTGTAATACTTATTATAGCAATATGGAAGTTGAAATATTGAAAGTGTAACATTGCTGTAATGTTGCAGCAGTGTTGCATTGACAATATTAATAATAAAATGTTGCAGAAACATTGCAAATGCAATGACAAGGCGGAAATTTGCATACTGCAGCAAGGTATTAGCAACATGTCTGCAACATTACTACAATGTGCAATATTGCAGAATCATGATTGCTGCAATATTGAAGCAATTTAAAATGCCGACTGGGTAGTAGACTACTTTTTTAGAAGTTTTAATCTGGCCCAAAGCACTCATGGTCTCCCGGTTTTTACTGCGTTTTTAATAAGTGATACAAAAATTATTGTAAGCTTTATGACAAAACCACCCGGTGTACTTGGATGATAATAATTTTATCAATAATGACAGCATTTTTATTTTCCAATTTCATATCGAATCGGTGGGGTTTTGTTTAGCCAATTTTGTTTCTTTGTTTCTTTTTTTCTATTTTTTTTTCTCTGGAAGTTAGTCATTCCTTTAGTCGCGCATATGCAAGAATCGTAAACGTTCGACTTATTAATTTGTTAATACCGTATTGTCGTTGTCGTTTTCATTGCTTTTATTTTCGATTAATTTATTAATTTATGAGAGCTTTTGTTACATGTTCGATCATATGATGTGTTCTTGGAACATGAAAAAATTATTGTAGAAATTAATTGTTTTGCGTTTAAGATTTTGTAATTTTCTAATTAGAAACAAGTCGAAACAAGGAAGAGAAATGTGATACCGGATATGTGTAAGAGGTTATGTAGAGAATAACGGAAATATTTAAGTTTATCCTTGAATACTTATAAACGGTTTCCGAAGTTCTCGAGTGCAGTCTTATGGCACTACATTTTTAACTAGATTATCCACAACGGTTCTTTCTTCAATTATTTAGATCGAACGAGAAAGTTAAAGTCTTTAGATGGCCTTTTGTTTCTTCCGAACTATGGAAGGGAATATCCTATGGCATTAATAGAAGTATTTTTCAAACACGAAGAACAAATCCATCCCTTTCTGCGAATTCATCGTATGTTACAGTTTTTATGAACTTGACTTTTTGATGCAAATTTGTTCTAGAGCCTGCAACGCATCGCCTGGCAAAATACTATAACCGTAGCTACCATAGTTATGAAGATAATTCCGAATTAGTTTTAACTTATACACAGTCGCATATGGGCAATTCTGTGTAGTCACACGCGTTATAATCATTTGTTTTTTTTTTTAGGTTTTAACTCATAATATTTAGAACAAACAGGATGTGAGTCTCAAGGATTTATAATTAAGTAAACCTTGAACAGTTAAGCAATGAAATTACCTAACTTTTGCTCAGAATGGCTGTGACGAGTGTGACCTTTAGGACGATTTTGCGTCGGGCTGCCCATATGCAAAGGTCTTTAAATAGTAGAAAAAACGATCTCCTGTAAAATTTAGATTTTGCAAAATACGATAACTTCGCGAAAAGGTGTCGCTACAATTACAGGTCCACTGCGAAGCTTTTTGGACACGGGATGAAGCTGTTTCCTCGATGTCCCTGCGGCCTCCATGGCGTAGTTGGTTGAGCTCGTGAATGTTTGTGTTATCCAACATACCTCGTTTTATGACAACGGGTCGATGGGAAACCTATGGTTTTTTTGAGACTAAACTACACATGAAAGAAATTCTCATGAAAATATCAAGAGAATGGAAGTCCTATTAAGCAGCCTTAGATAGCCGAAACTACAAATCAACAACAAGTGAAGTAAAAAAGGAAGGAAGGAAAGAAGTCCTCGGGTTATCAATATATAACCACTTTTAAATAACATCTCTACGGTACTGAAGACTTTGGGTTTCCTCTGTAATTAATTCTTCTATCCAAATCTTAAACTTGATACTCGAAGTACTGTCATTAGAATTTCGTTTAGAATCCATTTTAGAAACTCTTAAATTTAGGATTAATATAATCTTTGTAGGCTTCATGACGAAAAACTGAGATGTTATTTCAAAAATATAGGCCTATCTAATGAATTGGCATGCCGAATCTGTGAACGGACGAAAAAACGTCAGAGAACATTCCAGCGTTGAGAAGCCGCGGAAATCTCCACTTTGGAAGCGCAACAGTCACCTCCCTTACAATCTTTGGGGCATCCTTCGTCCGTCCTCAGTGCTCAAATTCATTTCAAAATAGCCAGAGTAAATTATTTAAAATATATACATAGGTTAGGTTAAGGGTAAGCACAATAGAACCATATGGGACGCTTTGTACATTAGGGCAATGGGCTCTGCAATCTGACTCACTCCTGTATCGTATCTAAGAGGTTTATATATTTACTAATAACTTAAATTACACGAAATATGAAAAACTGTGATGTTACATATACATACATACATAAGCTATAAAACTAATTCTGTTTCTTCGGGACCGATGACCATTAAGAGGCTTGGGTAATACGTCAAGCAATTCAATGTCCTGCCATCAACCATAGAGCGGATATTTATCTCAAAGAGATTTAATTAAAACTCATCTCAAATTTCACAAGGATCAATAAACTATGCTCATTTCGATAAATTTTAGTTCAGGCACAATGAACTTTTGGTAAGTTTTCGAAAAATTGTCCAGAACACACAATGAAATTTAACTATAGTGCTTAGGATGTAGGAAGGGTAGTGTTCATAATATTGAAACCATTGATAAAAGATATGAACAGAATTGTTGCTTATGTAACATTAGAAAGGATTGTGAATTGAGTGGGATTTTTTTTTTTTTTTTGCTGTGAATACGAAGTTCAATGCCATGGACGAAACTCGGCACGTGCAATTAAGAAAAGACCAAACCACAAAAAACAAAAATTTATAAGAAAACCAGAAGCCGGACAGATTTTTTTTTTACTCCATCTTTAAGACAAGCGCTGCACCGGAAATCGAAGAAATGTGCTAAAAAGAAAATATACACAAGACTAATCGATAAACGTCTCTACTAATGAGTGTCTTGAGAGAGAAAGAGCTAGAGGCAAAGAGAGCGAGAGAAATTTTGAAAGAAAAGACAAAAAATATGCAACAGAAGCAGTCGCCGAAACATTTTTGTTTCAAATGATATGGTCCAAAGGGTCAACAGGACACTCATGATTGTGATAATGTTTATGACCTCAAAGGAAACGTTGTGCCAAGGTGATTCGTGCTCTTGAGGTAACTGAACTTTATGCCATCACGTCAAACGCCGACGGCGAATGCTGCCGAAATCGTGCGCGCTCGAACGTCACGCAAAAAAGGCTATGAAATTCGTTTTAAGCGAAATGCCGAGTGTCCGATGTCCAGAGCAATGTTATCCTCTCAGAAAATTTTCTTGTATTTTTTTTTTTTTTTTACTTTCTTCTCCTATATACATATGTATGTATATGTGAACACACATTATTTTGGTGGCACACGGCTAGATTCCAAGTTCAATTCCATTGTGGTCAATATTTTTGAGTTTTCCAGCTTCCGTGGTATGTCCTTACTTGCTTGCTTGCCTTCTTACTTTCTTGGATATTCCAAACCCTTTGACTATATATTTTTTTTTCTGACGGTCATTCGTCTGTCTGCAGCATCACTTCAAACTTTCTTATTTACTTTCATTTCGTTAAGTTCATTATTTCGCGTGTTTCTACAAATACTGACTTTTTTTGGTTCTATTTTTTCTGGGGTTTTGTTTTTGGTTTTTCTTCGTATTTTATTTAATTTCTGTTTTCTTTGTGATTTTTCGCGTTTGGTCCATTCAGCAGCACTTAAACTCGAATGTTTTGTTTTCTTCTCATTTCCCGTCATGTGTCCTTGACCGCTGCGTGTCTGTGTGTACTTTTATGTCCATAAAGTATTCGCCTTCACTTGGCGACTTCGGCCCCCAAATGGTCCGGTTCATTAAAGTCTATAATGATTTCCTACTCTTGGCTTTAAGAGTTCAATGAACTTGCAACATTTTCTTCTTTTGCTCTTCCCTCATAACAATTAAACGTATGTAGTGAAATAGGAAAGAGAAATTTTTGGAGAATTTTCACATCTCCTTCGGGACTTTCCTAAAATGAATTGCAAACAACTCTCTGAAGTTTTTATACTTCTTTATATCATGCGAGTTCAACAATATATATACTTTTATATCGTGAGATATTTTCGACATGAAAAGGTAGATATGTGTGTTTACCCTACTTGAAAAGAATCTTCGTGCATTTATCTGCGTAATTTCCTTCATTTTGTTCCACCGCCTATCGAGCCTATCAGGTTGGCCCCATCAAGCCATTTTCTGCTGACAACTTCTATGTATCTCACGTTCCGAAGTTGCACTCGCCAGGCGACTGCAATGCTAGAGATCCTGTCATGTACCACTTATTTGATGTCGGCAATTATTGTCAACGGCCAATTACTTTGAATAACTTTCCAACATCCGTCTCAACGACTTCAATGTCTTGTCTAAAACTGATGACTTTGCGTCTTGGCCATTGCTTGGGTATGCTAAGAACATGTCGTTTCTCAGCTTTGGCGGCATACTTTACATTTACGGACAATCCGACATTTCATGCGACGCGTCATTGTCGTTTGTCAATTTCAATGATTGCCCTCCGATGTTCTCGATTCCAATTACAACTTCAAGTGATTTAAATGCTACCCTGCCTACGAGTGAAAAAAATTTCAACCGCAACATTTGTCGCAGTACGAAAAAGAGTAGCATGAAAGTTCAAATGCATCTATCGCTCAATATTCATTCCTTCGTTATTAGTTTTAAACGCTTAAATAAAATGAATAAATCTTTTGGATATTTTCATGCTAGCTTCAAGATTCATAAGCCTTATCTGATGCCTGGCGAAATAGTAGCACGCAACTTTTTCCGTCTTTGGTCAAACTCCCGCAAGGGGGGTTTTTTTGCTTTGTCTTTTTTTTTTTTTTTTGAGTCACTGTGGAGCTGGTGCATTATCCGGCACTCAATGTTGCCGCATATTTTGCAATTAACTTGAGGGTTTCGATTAAATATCGGTAAAACACGCACGCGTGTTATTGAAAGACGCTTGGCCAGCTTTTTTTCCCATTTTTCTTTTTGCCTTTTTTCGATCAACGAAATTCCGCCCGCAATAGTGCAACAAACTGCTTCCCATTAAGTCTTTTGCTAGTGGCAATCAGCAATAAAAGCACAGCACAACAACAACAACAACACAGCCAACTTCCAATATCACCAAAGGAAGGAAGACTCAAAGGCACTTGCACTGATCGTACAAGATCAGCAACAATCGACAAAGCGCGTTTAAAGAAACAGAAAAAAAAGTATTAAAAAAAAAAAAAATATTTAAAAAAAAATATAAAAAAATAAGGCAATAAGGTAGAAAGGAAGTCTTTTAATAGCAACACGTGATCTTGTGTAAACTGAATGGTGTGACCACATAAAAACCAAAAACAACATGAGCTCAGCTTGGGTATGACGCACATGTAGGTATACCCCATCTTCATGTGTTGCCCTTGAATTCTGTTGCATTGTTCTCGGCTTTCGGGAGTTCACCGTTTGGGTTTCTGGAACGAAAATTCATTTACGAATCGTGCTTTTCATTACAACGTGTAATTGGAGCCTTATTTCCTTTCAGTTTTCTTCATGCAAAATCGTTCTTTCGTTAAGAAGATGCTCTGGAAATTGCTTTAAAACAAATAAAACTTCTTAATGTGGCAACGCTTCACATTGGCATTGTTAGGAGAGTGTGATAACAATGTGAGACTGCAAATTAATACCCAGGGGCTCAACGGCTTCAAGGTTTCGTCCAACGATTTTTGGAATATTTTTAATAATTTTTTTTTTATATAAAGTTTTTTATATAAAGTAAAGAAGTTTACATCGGCTAAGCCGATTGCACACATACCTTTTCCTCAGCCTAAAATATGTTAAAACATTACCTTAACAAAAATTCCTGCCGTTTTCGTTGTTCTAGCTTGGATATCTAGCTAGATAAGGTACCTGTGCTTCGATTTAGCTTCACAAACTCGAAATTATTATTAAGTAAAAATTTTTGCGAATGGTGGGCATGGCCAAGTTTTAACCGTTAGAGGACATTTTGTCTAGCTGCGAAATACTCAATTCAAAATAGTGAAAATCAAATTTTTTCGAATTTCGCGAAATGTGGTCATGGTCAAATTTTAATCACAAGTGACGACTTTATTTGGCGGCTAAATACACAATCAGAAGAAGCAAAAAAAAATCATTTTTGTATACAGATATGAGAATAAGAGAAAGAGTTTTTTTTCTTATGTGAGGATGATGACCATAAATATAGCGATGTCGCATTTTTTTTTTTCAGCGAAAGCTTAAGTCTACATAATAGCTATACACACACCAAATTTCAATAAGCTGGGATGTATAGTAAAAAAGTTATCCACGAAAAACGTTAAAAATCGTGATTTTTGAAACTTCTGAACCACTTCCCACGACCCAAGAAGGGACTACGAAAAAAATTTGTATGCAGTTTTTCGAACAATTACCTGGTTCAAGTCCATGCCGAATTTCAATATGATATCTTTCATGGCTTAGGAGTAAATTACGAAAAACTAAAGTGTGACCGACAGACAGACATACAGACATGGCTAGATCGATTCCTCTTGTCACTCTGATCAAGAATATATATATATGTCTATATCTATCGCGACTCCTTTGGTATGTTACATACTCCGTGCCAAACTTAATATACCCTTTCCTTCGAAAAAGGTATAAAAATGATATTTTTTATTCAATGTTTTATTTTTGTGATTATTCGCACTTTAAGAAGAGTTTCAGTTAAAATTTTCAAGAGATATTTAAATCTTCGTCATCCTCGAGGATTCTCGAGAGGCCTCTCCTATCAGGATCATCTGAATTGAGCAAAAAAGTCTTAAGAACCATTAAAACATGGGCTTCTCATCTATTATAAAAGAAACTTTTTTAACAAATCTTTGACACTATTTTCATTCATCGACAAATTCTCATTTCATTTCCAATTAAGAATTTTGAAAAGAAAATCTCTGGAATTTATCCCTGATTCGTATCCTAAAAAAAAAAAAAAAAAATTTTGATTCTTAATAGCAATAAGATCATCACACACATCGGATCTAAACAAAAATATCTTTTGTCATATCTTCCAATATCTCCTCAACACTCAACACTCAGTTGTACTTAAGGCACCCACGCAAATCGATATACGACAACATTTTCCTTCCTACTGTCAATACGTTTCCTTCGGTCCCATATCGCTTTAGGACCTGCAGCGATAAGTACCAACTTAAGAGAGTTCCTACTGAACATTAGCACCATTTTTCTACTGATTTTAATAATCATAATAATAAACAATAAGCAGACACACACGACACGAACAAACAGCGACAGCGACAGCAGCAGGCGTGAAATCAGCAACCCAAAATGCTATCAACATTGACTATCATTGATGTGAGAGAAGCAAAAAAAAAAATAAAAAAAATAATAAAAAAAATTGGTTAAAATAAGAAAACGATTGCAACTGCTGCTGCTGATGATGCAGTTGCAGTTGCAGTCCCTTATGCTGCAGCAATTGTTGCAGTTGCAACACCAATTTTCGTAAAGAGCATTAACACGCCGCACACCAATTGAACACATCGGAGTGTGGCGTAGGTACATACGTATCCAAGAGGTGAGAAATGAGATTTTAATCGGACGTGTCTGATTTCAAATGAGCCTTAATGGGGGAGCTCAGCTACTCATACTCCTATCTGGCATACTTCAGGCATTGTGCTGCACCACTCGACCTTCTTTTGCCAGCTTTTCGTTTCTTGCGATTATTTTTTTAAATATTTTTTTTATTTATTTTTTTTAAATATTTTTTCGTTCGTTTTTGCATTGCAGTAAAGACCTCTTCGGTTGGCAAATGTGTTCACACTTGTAACGATCTTTATGGGGGACTTTGTGAAAAGTTTCTTTTTGAAAAGGGAATTTTAAGACGCAACTACACTATGATGAACTTATTTTTGTAAAAGAAATTACTTAATAAAAAGCTTACGTTATTACAAAAATTCATCAAAATTCGTTGGAATTCCTTAAACTGAATCGCAAACAATCAATTTTTCAAACTGTTTATCATTTCTATATCATGCGATTCGAGCAATATATAAATTTATATCGTGAGATAATTTTTACTTGAAAATAATGTACTTGGTTTTATCGGGATGAATTCCCTCATTTTAAATACAAAAATTACAAAAAATTAGTTTTGATTATAATAATAAATAATCGGAATTGATTCCATCGAAGCATTTTCTTTGTAATAATTCATTCTAACGTTTTTTGCAACATTTTCTTTATTCGCCGCCCACCAAAGTATTTAAGACACCGAAATAGAACACTAGAAGGCTTACGACAACGAACACAATTGAGGTTTGAATAAAAGTCTGAAAGTAAACTCATCGATTGCTCCAAATTGAATAGTGTATAGCCTGCTGCAGTTGATCTCACCCACGAAATTCATTCATTCATTGAGTTTCGTTGGGACTCGTAACGTTTGCCCACCAACAAAACAATCGTATTCAATAAATTCCACACCATCGACTGCAGTCTCTCGGTACTTAATGCTTTAATAACTTCCCGAATATAGCATCTGCATTCGGTTAATCTCGATAAGCCAAAGGCGAAGTATACACTGATTGCTGCAATAGTCAGTAGTCAGCAGCGTTCAACATTCAAGAGTCAAGCGTACAGCCACCCATATTCCGCAAATTGTCGCCGTGGGCTATTAAGGCAACCAAGGAGCAAGCCATTCAGTGACTGTTCAAATAATGTTGCATTCACGCAACAATCAGAGCAGACAATGTCCGAAGTGTGAATTGTTTCGTGAGCGACGGTACATGGCCTCAAGTCAATGCGATAAGCCACGAAATTTGCAAACGGAAGCGAGCTCAACCTTTCCACAATCGCCGCTGCTGCACGAGATGCTTTGGATTTTTTTTGTTTTTTTTGTTTTTGTTTTTGCATACAGGGCGTCTGCATTTTAAAGGTCCTTCCCCGCATCGTTCCTTCGCTCCTCTCCCTTGTAGTCAACGTGCATTCTTGACGGTTTTTCTCACATTAGCGGGTCGCCAGCACCTTTTTTTCCCATGCAAAACAGCTTGTTAAGCACTTGTCCGTGGCACATGCGAGCCGAGCAGCTTTTGTGTGCATTGTGTATCCTTCCTCGTGGCCATGCGCGATCGCCGCTGCTGCTGTGAATTATTCGACGACAGTGTGGCCAGGCCAACTCGTGCGCTTTTGTTAAACAAATGAAGCATCCCATGCTAGCTGGCGAACTTTCTTATTATAAGCCCTATAATAATCATCATTATAAAGCGTAATCGTGCGGCTGATTAGTGGTGCTCCGGCCAGTAATGCGCACATGCTTTGGCGATGGCTTGGTCTTTGTAATGAGATCGCTTTTGCAGCTCACGCAGTCTTGTTCTTATACTTTTTTTTTTTTGGGTGCGTTTTCAACTTTTTCATGGCTTCATGTTAGCAGTGCATGTCGAAGGTGGAAATATATTTTTTCGAAACTAGATTTTAATGAGGTGTGTCATGAGCTGCTTAGTACGGACATCAAAAAGGCAGGAGATATGTGCTAGCTTAAAGATGAGTTGCTTTGTTTTAATTAACGTTTCGAATTTTTTTCGTTTTCATAGAAAGTTGCTTGAAGAAATACAGCCTCTTTGAGAAGCATTACTGTTTTTTTCGCTACTATTTTTATGTCTGAAAACACTTAGGTAGGTCTGGAAGCAATTCATTCAAAATTCAATAAAAATATCAAAACTTCCATCAAAGCTTTGAAAGAGAAGCATTATAGCAGAAGTAAAATGGAGAGTTGAAAGGGACAGAAGAACTTGAATTTGCAGTCAACTGGCTCTGAAGAACTTATGCCTAATTATTTAAGCTTCCATTTACTCATGTGAGAGTTTAAAGGAATCTCAAGGAAAGTGCTGTCATGCTGGAAGAAATGGCGTGTCTGTTAAGCTGCACAGCGAAGGTTCTCGTCAACACTGGCGGGGATCCAGGGAATGAAATATCTATAAGGAAGGGCTAATGACAAAAATGATCTCAGGCAAATTTTAACATGTGGGTAGGCCTAAGAATGATAGAATATAAGATACCGACATGCGCAGATTTTACTTTTATTCGAGCACTTTTGAGGATTTTTTTGGTGCTGCCACAAAGCTGTGTAGATTTTTGAAAATATTTGTTTGAAAATTTGTCAGTTTCACTATTAATTCAAGTTGTTAAATTTTTTTTTTTTTCGTATTGTTCATTAGTCATTTTACAAGAATCTCTTATTTTAAGGACGGTGTAAGTATGTAAAAATCAGATTTTGTGAAAGTTTCAAATTGGTAGTATGTTTTTCGAAAGTCAGTGGCAACGCTGTAAACACATAAATTCCATAAATTAAATTTTTTTCCTCGAAAATTTACATCTGTCAAAAATTTTCAATAATTTCAACCAATCAGAATACTTTTAATGCTACGTCACAAGTGTACATGCGCAGAAGACTCAAATTTTGAACTATGTTTGTATTGTCGTAACCTTATAATCTATCATCCTTGAGTAGGCCTATAACGTTATACCAGCATATTTTGTTTTTGACTTTTCTCCCTTTGACGAACGTCTGAATTCGCTTGCTGGGAAAACCACTGTTCATTTGATGTAAATTTGATCCGAGGGCCATCAAAAGCCAGATAAATTCTACAAACAAATCTGGAGAATTTACTGGAAGTTTTCAATATTGAAAAAATATATTTTTATACTTTTTACAAAACGTATCTTCATTTCCACTAAAGCTGCCACTCAATTGGCCTTTCCCTGTCCAACAATCTTTCAAAGCCATTCTTAAGTCGAAGCTATTTTTTGAGCAGGTAATTCAATAACGTCATCAAAAAGAAAAACTTCATGTTCTCAGAACTTCATGACGTGAAAGCGCTGGCCAATTTGAAACATTGTACGATCTTACACATATCCCTCATACCTACGACTGCACACGACGAGCTTGACTGGAGTTTCATAAATATTTAAAAATTAATTTTTGTCGAAACAAGCAAACATGAAAAGTGACCGACGTTGAAGTACAAAGTAAGGAGTTCTCAAAAGGAACAACTCACGTATGTAGGTATACATGTATATGTACCTTCATAAATTTCTAACTGGATTTAAAAAGTTCAATAAGCCAAGCAATTCTTGTAAGTACACGAAAAGGTCTTCATACACTGCATACATATCGTATGTATGTATGGGCAATTGTGCTTCATATTTTCTTCGACTTTTCAATTTCGTGTTCATCGTTTTTATTTTTTCTCTTTTCTCATTTTGTATATTTATGTTAAAGCAAAGTACCTACTAATAAATTTATGTAAGTGGGTGGTACTTAGGCCCACTCTAGAGTTGGCCATATTTTACTAAAGTTTTTATTTTTATTTTTAATAAAAATTTTATCTTGGAAAATTGTTTGAACTTTTTCTTCTTGAAGTGTCACCCAAGTTTGCGCAATATGTGAACTTTTTCTTCGTAAATTCTTGAGCGAAAATGATAAATATGGTTAAGATAGTCATACGAGGGTTGTTCTACAACTTGTAGAATTTTTTATATATATTTTTTTTTATTATTTGAAAAGATATTCAGTGTGGCAAAAACTCCTCGACACATCCTAATTGATCGGAATAGATTAAACACGACGAAGAAGGGGATTTATGATTGGAGGCAAATGCTCTGATACATTTTAATTTATAATGTAAAGAAAAAATATGATGAGAGAGGCATAGAAAGAGAAAATAAGGAAAATTATCGGATTACATTTAAAAATTATCAATTTGGGCCAATATTACCAAACAAATAATTTAAAAAAAATTTTTTTTAATTTCGTTGTCAAATTCGCAATTTTTTAAAGTAGGTATAGAAAAATGTGGCAGGATCGCCCATTTTCAAGACTGGGAGTGCATTTTACAACTGATTAAATTGATATTTTCAAAAACATAGCCCCTAAAAAGTCATTGTTATGATTGTTTCCCGCTCCCAATTGCTGTCCTCCATCTCTACTACCCTCAAATCCTGACAATATTTTTCCGATATTTCCAAGAACGAAATTTTTTTATGAAACTTAGGCCCGATATTACAATGCATACTTAAGGTCTTCTTAGCACTTAAGTAAAGCTTAAGTATGTAAAGAATTTTAACAGCACAAATTTTAAGTGCTCCTTAAATAAGTTTTCAAATTAATTTAATGAAGGAATTTCACTAATTTTACGAATTTTAAAAAATTATAAACATAAAATATAGGTTTTTTCAAATAATGCCTGTCGAAAACAACTTTTCGTAAGTTTTGGATAAAAATTGACTGTTAAACCGCTTGACACTTAAGATGTTCGTAAGTCTTCAAGCATTCCTTAACTTAAGTATACACTGTAATATCGGGCCTTATTCCTTCAAATTCTTGTCAACAGCCGGTTTTCGAATATCGATTAAAATTTTTTTTATCGTATTTAAATGCACTGTGACGGCTCCGGGATTAACTCCCACCTGGGGTCGTGGATGTTTATGTCGTTTTTTCTATTTCTATTTTTGTTTGTTTCCGATTATTCGTGGTGGATCACAACGGGTCCATGTGAGACCTAAGTATGTCGCCCTTAATGGTGGCAGCCACACTAACCTTACCTAACCTAAATGCACTGTCGAGGTGTTTAATAAAATTTTAAATTTTTTTTTTGAATTTGAGTGGTGAATCCAAAAGTGGATTTTGATAAATAAAATTTTTTTAAATATATTTGTTAATATTGACCCTTGGATACTCTCGATTATTCTTCAAATTTTGTAAAATTTTCTATCCCCAAATATTCTAAATTTAAAAAAAAAGCATTTTTGTTACTTACTTTGTGATTGGCCACAGGTCACCGAGTTCACCTTCCTTCGCCATTTATGAACGTGGCATACACATTTAAGAGAGTACACCAACATTACAGGAGGATCGCATATATCATATACGTCGTTGAATAAGGCTTCTTCCATGGCAACGTGCACGATGGTACAATGTACTACATAGATAGGTTGTATGTTTGTACGTACATAAGTGGATAGAGTTCGTAATATCCTGGCATTCCGCTTTCAGTAAGGACCGTACAAAGTGCCTTTTATGCAACGATATGGAATATTGTTGCGCACGTTATATCATGGCCAGTGCAACCGTAACCGTAACGAGAACGAAGCCAAAGTTTTCCGTTACTTTTCGCTCGCATTCGCAATTTTGCTTTGTTTTTGTAATTTTCTGCAATATTTGCAGTTTCCTTCCATGAGTTGCATATGAAAATTTTTTCCCAAGACTTTGTTGATCCCGATAAGTACCTCTATGTGAAGTTATGAAATGCCCGGAGATGAGGTCGTAGTTCTAGGCTATAACGCCAACAGAGATGCGCTCGGCAATGAGTCAGTAGGAAAGCTCCTAAAAAATGAGAATACACATACATATGTATATAATTAGAAAAATTTAGAAAATTATATTCCGAAAGCTAATAATAGAGGATTTTATACTCAATTTGTCAACCAGAATTTGAATTACTTACACCTATCGACATCTGTTCCTATCAAATGATCAGTAGGATGATGTTGGTATCTTGTGAAAAAAGGATGTACCTAATAATCGCCCTGACGGCTCGACATTTCCTATTGGGACCCTATATATAAATAAGTATGTATGTATACATATACATAAGTGCACACTCTAGCGAGTTTGCCTGTGCATAAGGTGGAAAATATAATTTTTCATAAATATTTTCCATCCCACATGCACATTGCTCCGTCTCTTTTTAGCGCAAATGTGCAAAAGAACGGAGCGAAAAATGCAAAAAGAAATTTCATATTTATGAAAATGCGAATGTATGCAACATTTTGCAATGTAAAAGCCATTTTCCACATTTTCCGAGCAGCAAAACAGCAACAACAAAAACAATGAGAATAACAACAACAACTACAAGAGCAAAAGCACAATTTGTTAGTAGCCAAAGGAGCAGAGGAAAACTTCGCTTTAAATGCTTGGCAACTTACTTCGTGCATTGGGTTGGATAGCGACAGCGCTTTTCTTATGGAAAATGAAAAATGAAAAATGGAAAATGAAAATTTTCCCTCATTTTCTGTCTCTCTCTCTCTTTCTCACTCTCTTTCTCTCACTCACACGCACACTCTCGAGCAGTTGTCTTTCTTTTTCGCAACAACTTTGTTCGTTGCTCGCACCCACACGAATTTCCATTGTACAATGGGCTTTCCATGGGTTGGATTTTCCTGTTTGGAGCGGAGCGGCAGCAAAACGTTCATGTATAGTCAAATCTAGTGTATAGCATCAGACTTTGTTCACTTCGAATGTCCCTAGAGCCGTATAAATAAAACGAGACAGGAAATGTGTGCACACGATGGTCCGGGGCTCCACATAGTAAGGTGCCTTGAAAAATAATCTTTCGAAAAAATGCAAAGAGAAACACAAAGAAAAAGAAGAAAAAAAAAACAGAAAGAATATAACAGGACTGAAAAGAGGCTGATAAAAAAGCATAAAATGAAAAATTATGAGTAGAAATGTCGTCAAAAAGTTGATTCTGTGTGTGCTATGTACGTGTGTAAGTGTGAGGAGGGGTGGCGCGTGGGGGGAGACATCTTGCATTGTGTTGGTAGTAAACATTCCAACAACAATAAACTTCTATGTATACGAAGGGATATAACTAAGGGCAAATGTACCTAAGTTGGGTGCCACATGCGTATGTGGAATGTTCATCTTCTCATACGAACTCACTCTGCATATAGTCAAATAATCCATATCCTTTATTCACATTTACACACACTTATACAGATATGGTACGGTAGGTATCCTTTTCCTTTTATCCTTCCTTTTTCTCCATTATATTAGCGTCTTATCTTTTATGGCAAATCAGATAGCCCGTGTGTGGCACAAGCTGTAAATGGAAATTTTCTTAAAAGCTCTGCGCTTCGCTGATACCAACTCTTGGCGATGGGTAAATGTTCCGAACGAAAAATAAAAATAGAAATGAAAACAAAAAATGATGGTAATGCAAAGAAAATGATTGGAAGTGGTCCCTTTTTTATGTGCTTCCTCCTCTCTGCTGTTGTTTCGGTTGCCTTCCTGTGGCGGCGGCATATGGTGTGCCAGACATGCGCTCGAAATTGTCCAATAAAAAATGGCCTCAGCTTCATTTTTAAGGTATTCTTTTTTTTAAAGAATTTCGTTGGCTTTTAAAATTGGTTTAAGGCATGAAAGATAATTTTCATAGGCTTTGTCTTTTTCTTATAGTTATCTATAAAAACCCGAGGAAAAATAGCTGAAATTTAGGGAAATTTTCGGCTGAAACTAAAATATAAATTCTTCGTTTTTATTATGGATTTTAAGGACAAGGATATATGGTATTACAGTCGACTCTGGATAAGGTGAATTTATTTTTGCAAGGTTTGTTCACGTATTTGGGGTGTTCACACTAGCGAGAAGCAATTTTTGCATATTTAATGTTCTTTATTTGGCTCAATGTTGTACACAAATTAACTTGTAGGTTAGGTTAGGTTAGTGTGGGTGACACACTTAGTCCTCACATGGGCCCGTTGTGATACCACAAGTAAAGGGAAATGAAAGAAAAATGGGAATAGAAAAAACGCCAGAAACATTGACGACCTCAGCTGGGAGTTGAACCCAGAGCCCCTCGCTTTATAAGTTGGCATCTCAACCAACTACGGCACAGAGGCCGTCAATTTACATGTAAGATTCACAAAACAGGTTTTGTCTGATTCATTTCTGAAGCATTTTTTATACAAAGTTTTTTATTTCTGACAGAACTGGAGAGAGCCCTTAAGAAATAAAAATTCAATACCTATGGACGTTCGTTAGTAATAGCTTCCTGATGATTTTTTGAACGGACCTCACGGGAAAAGTTAGAAAACCAATTTTATCTGTCACAGTGCATGTGTTGACACAGCCAAGGTACTCACTCTAACCGGGGTTCACGCTATCCATACTCGACTGTTTCTTAAAAATGTTCAACATTACTACATATGTAGTATGTATACACAGAGAATAAAGTTTAAAGCCTTATGAAATCTTTTGAAATATGTGTGAAGCAATTAGCTACCCTATCCTCATTCAAACCTTTTGAATATCCACAATAAAGCTTTGGTACACTACGACAATTGAACCACTCATGATTAAGAGCGACATACCAAACGAAGGATAAGACTGCCACAAATTGGACCTCGTTGAATGCGTTGAAAACACAGAGCATGAACAAAAAAAAAAAAAACTCTATTGGAAACATTTAAAGCCTAATTCTCCCGTGCCAGAGAAATTCCGTCTTTAGAAAATGAAGTCTTAAACTGAAATAAAAAATGTTGTCTTTGAAAATGCTTCAAATCGAATTTATCTTTGGTTTAAGTCTCTCAACCCCATGTTTTCAGGTTGCCACTTAAACAGAAACTACTAAAATACATTAATGGGGAACTAAATACTTCCAGAGCTCAAAGATGTTTGTAAGACGAAAATGGAAATCAAAGTTCAACGGAAATTCTCAATGAATAGACCGAACATTTAGGCCAAACCCAAAAACCGAGTTTATGACAATCGATATTAATTGAAGAACACAAAACATTTCCTTGTCATAAAATTGCTCTTTGAAGGTCACGAGGAAAGTGAATCTCAAGCAAAAAGTCTTAAAGAGGGCACAATCTTAAATCGAATCAAAGCGAAACGAATAATTGTTGTAGAAAAGAGGGCGATCGAAATTATCGACCGGCTGCGTAAATTTTTATACCCCAAAAACCATACAGAATCCAACAAACATGCATGCAAGAAATAGAGGGAAACAACAAACACTCATCAGTGTAACGACTTAAAGACATTGAGCTCTATACTAAAGACGGCCTCAGACAGACACCCTCCCACCTCCCCCTCACCTATGAAGAATGAATCAACGGAGTCAGAAACAGAGTCTCCAAAGGAAAGCAAAATAAAAACAAAACATTAAATGAAACACGCCAACAGACCTCGCAGCATCCCGCCGCACTTCTCCTCGCCCAACACGAGACTACAAAAACAAAACGAAAAAAAAAACAACAGCCAAAAAAAAAAAAAGTAACCAAGAATGAAACTGCGATTTTGCTAATCAATGAATTAAAGACCACAAGGATTTTTGCTACTATATCGCAAAGGATTTCACGCACTGAGACGAAACTTTAAGACAAAAAGAATCGGAGGAAAAAAATTTTATTTTTTTTTATTTTATATTTTTTTATTTTTGTTTTGTTTTTTTTTTTGTTGAGAAAAGAGGAAAACAGGACATGGAAAATGTAGTAAAGCATGAAAACCACAATATGCTGCTAAATACTGTGGTTCGGCGACGACTTTAATGAACAGAAATTAGCAGCTTCAGTCACAGTAACACGGAACAATGAAGCTAAAGACGGAGAGACAGAGAGTGAGAGAGAGAGGAACGATGCAGCAGCTTGGACCTGGAGCGTGTCGTCTGCGACTGAGATGAATTGCGGCGAATTTAGGGGATCCACAAAAGAGCGGCAGAAGAGCAAATAGACCGAATGAAAAGAGCGCCAAACGCGCAGGTCTGCTCAGGCAAGAGTCGAAAGGCTCGATGATGATTGGTTAGTGCGAAAGTATTTTCTTGTGCTTTTGCTTCTTTGTAGTTGCTTTGTTGCATTTGTTTGTGTGTAGAGCCAAGAAAAAAGCAAGCAAACAAAATCAATTCAAAAGGCTCCACAATTTCCCCAGCTTTTGTGTTGGAGTGTGTTGCGCGCGTGAATGTGTTGGAAAAACCATTTTGAATAATTTTCGCTCTTTAACGTGAGATTATATTATTTTTTTATTTTTTTGTGGAACCCAAATTTTCGCTCGCTCTGGTCTCCCCTTTTGAAGTTGTATTTGATGAGTTTTTTTTTTTTTTTTTTTTTTGGTCTTGCCGCTTTTCTGCAGCTTGTGCAGTGTGCAATTTCTTTTGGACGCTCAGTCGGGAATTTTTTTTTCTTCTTTGTTTTTTTAGTGCAACAAAGTTCGCAAAACTCCATTTCGGGTCTGTTATGTACTGAAAATCATTCCGATACGTTAAACGCGACACACGTTACGCTTCAAAAATGTTGCGCTCTCGTACTTTATTCTACAATGTTGAACGTCAGTGCCGTATTCGTGGTCCTAAGAATCGAGTCTCTGAAAAATCCAGTCGATAAAAAGTGCAAGAAAAACCTCGTGCGTTTGTTTCTTTCTTGTTGTATTATTTTTGTTGTTTTTTTAAACGTTGTTGCCGTTTGTGCAGTGTGCCTTGTCGCTTCATTCGCATCACTTTTTGCTCTACGTAATTATTTTAATTTATACGCATTTTTTTAGCACTCATAAAGCGCGGATTAAGCCCGACACAGACGGACGCGACGATAGTTGACATTGGTGAGGCGGGCTATATTATATACCTACACATACAATATATATGTATTTTTTTTTGTTCTGATATCTTTTGGTTCAAGCCGACATTTTATCGGTAATTCTTCTCTTTGAAATTTCCGCTTTGAATATGTGCATTAAAAGTGCATAGAATGGGATGTGAAAATTTCATTTAACCAACGGAAAACAGTCTACGTTGTGGTGGCTTTTTGAGTTTATAGAGCAGACGGTCTTCTGAGGAAGAGGTCTGTTTTTTTTATGAATTTTTATATTTTTTTATTTTTATTCTATTTTTTCCCCTCAAAATTGTTTCAATTCTGAAGACCCTACTGTGCCATGAAATCTCTTTAAAAAAATTATTTAAAATTTTTGCCATAAATCCGCGTCCAATTGCAATGAATTAAGTGGAAAAATCGCAATAGCTTATCTTATCTTTTTTTTTAGCAAAAAAAAAATATCCACACACATCACGATCTTCCTCTTATTTCATTATAATTATCCATTTGATTATCTTATTTCATTTTTGAGCTCGAAATCAACAAAAGAAAAAAACGTTCTTCACACAAAGCCAGCCAGCCAGCCAGCCACCCACTTTCCTATCACTTAATAAAAATAAATAAAAAAAAACCGTTTTACTGTAGCCCTCCCCAACAACCCCAATCAATGTATCTAGCTTCAACGCCTAAATTCATTCTTCCTCTTCTCTTCATTTTTTTTTTTTTTTTACAAAGTTAACTGCGCTGTCGCCGCAAAGAACGTTGCTTGGGACGTTAATTTTTCGCAATTTCTTTAAAAAACTTTTTTCCCCGATTTTAGTCGTGCGTCGGAAGCCAATCAAAAAGTGTTTCGCCGAAAAGAAAAGGCACAAAAGCTCTTCGGGTCTGTTTTAAGTGATAGTTTTAAGATTGAAAAATTTGTCTCTAATAAAAAATTATCCTCGAACTTTAGCCTTGAGAAAAAAAAAAACATTTTATAAATATATATCTTACATATCGAATCATATGTTAACACTTGTGGATTTTGCTTTGGTGAACACTAGACAGAGTCATAAAATAAAAACAGTTTAAATGATTTAAAGAAACAAAATGGATTTTCAGTGAAGAATTTTGAAAAGTGGTAAGTTTGCCGTCGGAGATTTTCAATTTAAATCTATAAAAAAAATATAGTCGAAATATAGTAAATACTCCATAGTCCGAATCAGCATTGTCCGAAGAATTTATTCGACTTGTAGAGACCTTGAGTTGAGTTGTTATAGAAGTTTGACTGTATTTGAAAAATTTATATTAGGGGTATTCAAAAAAAATTTTAAAAGGTCGCAATTTTCCTATTTTCCGACTTTCCAACGTTTTTAACACGCCTTTGTGAATACCCCTATTGTGAATAGAGAGAGTAGAAACGATTAGCTACTAGTCGACATATTTGAACGAGATGCTTTTTTCGTGGCCCGCGAGTTTTTGCTCTTCGACGATGGACACGGGCCTCAATGCGAGTTTTTTTCCGGCTTCGTGCGGGCCCAGGCCAAGTCAAAAACGTCCGACAATTTGCGATCCTTTTTGGAAGAAGAGTCGAACTCCTCTATAACGTAAATTTCTCTCTTTAGCGAATGTTTTCAAGGCACAAGGAAAAAACACAAACAGTTGGCCAGACCCCTTACTGGTACTGCATTGATTTTACACTATCAGTAGGTATTTTCAGGTATTTTCAGTTAATAAGTACTGGTATTGAAAGTGGTATTGTACTACCAATAAATCAGTTCTGGCAACGTAAGTGAAATTTCAGTACTCAGTACGCCAATACTGCTACATAAAATATTTAATGGAGTAGATATAAATATACTGCAGTGTGCCCATATATGGTAATTATTAGTTAAGGGTCATGCAGGGAATTTGATTTAATTTATTCGAACGGGCCGGGGCCTTTTTCATGTTTGTCCCGCACCAGGCTTTACAAATTCAGCCTATGTCCACATCTCTGCTCCTAATAGAACAATATGAATAATGGTATTAAGAAAAGCTCATCTTGGCTTTGGTATAGAATAGGGAATAGAAAGAAGAAGACTGCTCAAGTTTTTTGCATTTTAGGAATGGAGGGGGAAAATCCCAACGCCACTTTTATTTGGCCACTACTGGGCGTAGTTTATTCCTCGGAAATATAACTTATTTTTCAATGATTGAAGTAGACCGAATCAAATCAATTCCTTTACATAATTAAAAGAGGAATGAAGTTGAAATTTCAATAAATGTAAAAAATATTCAATATTTAAAGAGCGATTAAAATTTGCTGCAATAATTTATCATTCAAAAAGCCCCGAAATAGATCTTATCGAACCGATGCGATCAAAGTAATTATAAACGCTTAATGGAAAGTCTAAACTTAGCAATGGGTAAAGATAGCAAAACAAAAAAATCCAAGACCAAAAGAAATAAATAAAATTTCCCAACAGTGTGGAAGTCAAAACAAATTCAAATCCATCAAAATACTTTTTATTGGACACAATTTATTGACGAAATTAATATTAAATATTTAAAGGAATTTAATAAATTATGTGAAATTTATTGTAAATATACATACATCTCTTCCGTTTGAGAGAGAAAATAGAAACAAAAAAAAAAAACATGTTCAAAAGCCGCCGCAGACAAGTCTCATATCGATTTAAATGAATTCATATCGGAAGACTACAAAGCATGCAGCGGTGATGGGGCTAGATGAGGCCTGCTCTCCGCCTAGAAAAGCGGCAAATTGCTTTTGACATGCAAAGAACATAACTAACGATTCGATAACGATCAAGTACGTTCATTATTATATTTTTTTATATTTTTTTTTTTTTTTTTTTTTGTGAATTTTGATTCTGTGACATCGTTGTATCAAACACTTGAGTTGACATATGCAACTCGCATGCGAGATACATAACCAAATTGATGGTAAATGACAAATTTGCGTTTTTCCCAATATAACATCGATCGATCGATCAGCGACAAGTGCCATTAGTTGGCACTTCAAAATTCCAGCACAGTTGCTCCAAAGTTGTTCTTCAGGCGGGACACCCAAAAGGCGCAGTTCATCGAACGCGCCGATCGACGTTTATCTTATCGCACAGCACGATCACGAGCAGCAAGCGGGCGAGCGGCCGAACGTTCGATCGAATGCAGTCGGTGCAATGGAAAATCGTATCTTTCTCAGACGTGTCGTGCGTTATTGTGCATGGGTAATTCTCTTTGATTTTCTTATCGAACGTAGACGCCGAGAGCAAATTTGTTTTCAATTCAAAATACGCGGTCTTTAACGATTGTAAATATGATTTGTTGACGTGTTTATTTAGTTTATCGTGTGTGATATTTTGTTCTCCTTTTGGTTTTTTTTTTTTTTTTTGTTTTGTTAATATTCTTTACGATTATATAGCAATGAATGGGAGAAAAAAATACTCAGTAAAAAAAAAATCACTCAGTAGGTACACTCAGTGGGTGTAAAAAGCTTGAGGCGGAATGGGAAAAGCGATTTGTATGAAGTAAATTCGTGGTCTTGAAGGTCACCTTTTTGTAGCTTCACCAACACATTTCTCTGTCTTCCAAAAATAATTCTTGCTATCTTTGCTTTCGTTACAGTTCCACTCCGAATTTACTATACGAAAAAATTGTTCCCACACACCAAATGAACTTCGAATCAACTTATCAAGAAATAACCCCAACAACCGAAAAGACTCAATCAAATGGAGATGAGCTAAAACGTTTGAGCTTGACGGTCATAAATCAATGTAACACACTCTCTCATAATAAGCGGAACGAAGTCTTTAACTGGGCTAAATGAGTGAAGAGTGTCTAACTGGCGAGCCATAAAGCAACGAAGCAACGAGTCAACGAAAATGCCAACACTTCTGGCTATACAGAATTTAGCAACGGCATCGACTCCTCCTCAGCCTCAGTTGGTGCATGCAGCTGATGACTTTGATGCTGCACCAATAATAACAACAACGACAACAGCAACATCGGCAGCAACAGCAGCAGCATCAAAAACATATGTTGGCTCGCAACATTTGTTGACGTCTGCATCGGAGCTGGTGTCGACAGCAGGTGTTAATAGCCAAATTGTTGCTAAAGGCATCAACGCTTATGCGCCTGGACACGACGACAACAACGATGATGATGGTGGTGATGATGATAATGATGATGATGATGATGGTCATGATTTTGATGAGCTGGATAACGAAAGCCCTTACAACGGCGGTACTGAAGTAGTCATGCCCAGCTTATTTCGACGTCATGAATGCGTTGAAGTGCATTTGAATGGCAAAAGCGTCAATGAGAGGCAAGAAGATAATGAAAAGCTCAATATGACTGGCGGAGCAACAACAAACGAAGTCTTAAGAAATATTGTCGCCTCTTCAACTTTACACGAAGGAGGAACCATAAATGGCTTCATCGTAGACGAAGCATGTGTGAGTGGTACGCTTAGACCAATGCCTCATATACAAGTCAAACAAGAATTTATGCTAGCTGAAAGTCAAGATAACGAGGACATGGAAAAACCTGATCATGTTTCGGAGCAATTGATTTGTAAAAATGGTAAGTAAACTACGAGAATATAGAGTGAAGAAAGTTTTCTAAAGAGATATTACTATGCTATTTTTTATAGGTACATATGTATGTATCTTATTTCTTGAAGATTTTTCATGCACGATTTTAAAAGATTTCCTTTGAAGAAGCCCAAAATGCTATATCCTAATTGAAACCACAAAGAAATTGAATACCCACACCACCATTTGCCTTTGACAATTCGCGTGCCAAATTCGAATCTTCTTTACTTTACACCTTTTCCATGATAGCAGCTCTCAGGGGAGAGCTTATGAGTCTTAAATAAGCAATAAGCATGTGTCGACAAAAAAACAATAAAAATAAAATAAAAAACCGAGTAACAGAGAAAATACGAGACGAAGATAATAAAGGAGGATGTTCACATTTCAATAATCGAAAGAAAACACAATGTTGCCATCTCAATGGTATCTCAACATACCATATGAAAACGCATAGGCTCGCTTCTTGCCTCTTAAATATTTCATCGACCCAACGAAAGGTTTCCGTTCCTTTTTTTTCTTCTTTCATTTTTCCATTTCCCTTTCACTGCTTGTCGCGTAACATATGCACCCTTTTTGCTATCATCCTCATCATCATCATCATCATCACCATCTTCATAGGCATCATCAACGGAGAGACCCTTACGCATTCAATTCAAGTACAACCCTTTCAATCTTCATAAATGTTGCCAATATTTGTTGCAACATTAGCTCCCTTTTTGCCAACGATTCCCCTTTGGATAGCGAGCAACGTTTTCCATCAAGATCTTAAGATGTTCGAAAAGGTTTGATAGCGGCATGCCATAGGCATGGGCATCGTTCTTTCAATCTCAAATCTATTTGAATGCATAAAAAATTGGAAAATCTTTTAAGAGCCATGCTTTTGCCACGGGTCAAAGTGACAATTCGACTAGTGTGCTTGAGCAACCTATGCCATTTATTGACCCGTCAAAAGGGTTATAAGGCGTGCAAGGCCTTCAAGAATGTGCAATCTGTTGCGACGAAATAGCAAAGATGTTGTTAACACATTGTAAATACCTCATTTTTCACTTAAGTACATTTGTCAAATGGACAAGGAGTTGTGCCAAAAAGGGGGCGCACAGCTTATGAGAAGGAGTGTAATATATTATGGTGAGACGAATATTCGGTCGAAGAATATGAATTTTTTGGAACTTTAAACAAAATGATATTTGATTTTCTTGATAGAATATTTTTTTCTTAAAGCTCTTTTGAATAAAAATCAAATTTCTTCAAAAAAAAAAAAAAATGGTTCGATGGATGGAGTCTTCTTTGGAGCTCTTCAACAATATCTTAAAAGAAAACTAAAACGACATTGCTTTTCCCTATGAATTCACAGTGCTCCCTTCTTGCGTTGAGAATTGAGTTATGATTTTTATTGGTAATTTAATTACTCAAGTCTTTGGAAGGGAGCACAACAGAAAAAAAAAACAATCAAAAGAGAATTAATAATGAACTCTCCAGCTGATCGATTTCTGATGAATGCGAAACTAATGCGTACGTAAATAAATTGAAGCAAATCGCACCCGAAAATTTGAATCGAAATCGGGAATAATCACTAAAAAAAAAAAAAGAATAAGAAAACAAAAGGGATAAGCGACGCCACAGCATGGGTTGGTTAATCACACAGCGCTGTAAATAGGATCTTATTTCCCCCAAACACAAAGGGCCACCGAAAAGAAACTTAATAAACTCTCATGAATTCATCAGGAGATCCTCGATATGCTCAGGTGCAGTTCGTTTGATTGACGTTCTGCGCGCGCAGTGAAAATGCATAATGATGATTTTCCATAGACTGAATGTGGACTCACGAATGAATGCATGAATGAATGGATGGATGAAAGGAATGCATCGTGCATTCAAATTTCCGCCAAACGCCATCGAAGACAAATGGATTTTCTTTCATCATTGACAGCGAAAATGCGGTTGCAAGCGGCGTTCGAGACGACAGGTACAAAGGCCCGGGTAGTGTGCAGCAGCTACTGTGCCTTCATTAATTTTTCGTTTTTTATTTTATTTAGTTTTTTTTTTATTAGGTTTTCTTCTCTTTCTCTCGGAGATAATTTAGCTGCATTCAGATTTATTGTGATTTTTCTGAAAAGATTTCCCTACATTTCAATCTGGCTTTCAGATCTGTTTCCTTTTCTTCTTTTACGATAAAAAAAAAAATGCATAATCTCTGACTGCTTCGATTGGGATTTCATTGTGGATTGCGTTGCGGTTGGAGCGGAAAAAAGTATTATTTTTGAATCGACAATTAGTTTACCTGCTCTTTTCTATTGACGGCATTTTTTCGGTTAATCCGTACGGCCTCCGACGAGCGCAATTATCATAATTATTTTCTTAAAATCACTCTTCATCAAGGGAAGCGAATTGTTTGTGAAGTACATCAAGATTTTATAGGCGCGATAAGCTCTACAATTTGTGCGTTAAATTTTTCAGTTTCAATCGAAATAGTGAGCATTTTTTATTTTAAACCATTTAATAGGAAATTACGATAAGTTTAAGATGTTAACCCGGAGCTATGGGGCCTATTTGTGGAAAAATTATTATTTAACAGAACTTGAAGCATTGGGCTTTGAAATGTTGAGTTAAAAAAAAATACAAAAATATGAAAAAGAGATCTGATTTTATAATAGGTTCTTATTTCCTCACTTCATACATCCACGAAGTATGGGGCGTTACTGAAAGGTTTTTAATCAACCTAGCATAGGGCTTGAACAAAAGGCCCTAAAAATGCATTAAAAGCGATGTAAAAATGCAGCTAAAATATCCCAATTTAAAAAATGCTCCCAAAATCTCTGACTAATAGCCAAAAACATTCAAATTGAATGCTCGTAGCCTTATTCTGTAACTTTTATGACTCATCATCCTTTGCTATTGGAATCAGCAATAAACTTCGCGCTTTTCACTCTACCTATTCAATATTATTTTCTTTATTTTTATTTATTTTTATTTTATTTTATTTTATTTTATTTTAGTTTAAATTTATTTTATTTTTATTTTAAGTATTTTGTATTCACTTTCTTTTTATTTTTTTTTTATTTTGCTTTTGTTATTTTTATTTTATTTTATTTTTATTTTACTTTTATTATACCCAGCGTAAGCATGGTATACTAGTTTTGTGCAAATCTTGTAGCAGCCAGAACTAAGCTCCGTAGATATAGACATATATAATATTCTTGATCGGGATCAAAAACTGAATCGATTTAGACATGTCCGTCTGTCCGTCTGTCCCTGGTCGGATCTCCTCCGAAACGGCTGGACCAATCAAGTCAAAATTTGGCACAAAGGTATATCGGGATCCAAGTATGATCCTAATTAAAAATGGAAGACATCCGCTCACTGCCATGCCCAAAAATGAATTTAATGTTTTTTCAGTAAAATGCTTGTAACTTGCGAACGACTCAACACATTTCATTGATATTTAGTGTACTGGTAAACTACAAAAAGCGACATATATTGGAAAAAAAATAGACGCCGTCCTCCTGGAACCACTCCCACAAATAATCCCACAAATAACTTGTGAAGTAAAAGGCGTAGAAGCTTCAAATTCGCAACATAGGTTAACCAAGGCGAATGAAAGGTGTAGGAAAAAAATGTATGTGGCCCGCCCACTGCCACGCCCACAAATAGAGAAGCAAAACATAGTGCGCCAATAATGTCGGGACGCTGGGTATTTCAATGTCCGGCTTGACCGACTTTAGCTTTCTTACTTCTTTTTATTTTATTTTTATTTTGTATTTAATTTTATTTTTATTTATTTTTTTATATATTTTTAAATTAATTTTTATTTTATTTTTATTTGATTTTACTCTTTTTTATTTTATTTTTCATTTGGTATTATTTTAATTTTATTTTATTTTTATTTTGGTTTTTTTAAATTTTTTTTATTTTATTTTATTTTTATTTATATACTTGTGTATTTATATACAGATTTATATATGGTTTATTTTTTATATTTTTTATTTCATTTATTTTTATTTGATTTTCATTTTTTATATTTTATTTTATTTTAAGTACTTTTTTATTATGGTTTTTTTATTTTTATTTTATAAGTACTTCATTTTATTATGGTTTTATTTTAATTTAATTTTATTTTATTTTATTTTATTTTATTTTATTTTTATTTTATTTTTATTAAATTTATATTATTTTATAAATTTTTTTTTCTTATTAGTATTTTTGAGTATACATATTCTATTTTGTTTCCTTAAACTGTCTAAGTACGATTGGTCCCCATGTTGGCTCTGGTACTCCATTTAATTAAAAAAAATTTCACAGCTCCGTTTAAAAAATTATTATAAGAAAGTACATATTTTTCCCCTCTTACGTAGTTTTTCATCATCCCACTACTTTAATAAGCCTTACATACTAGATTTTCACTTTAAATACAACAAAATATTCTTTGAAAAACATTTTCTATTGAACAGTGCAAGAATAATTGGTTCGGTGCAATACCAAACGTCAATATTCTCATTTAAGATCTCCAATTATGGATCATTAATCAATAAAAGAAGCTATACCGGAAAGGAAACCGGCAACACAATTTTTAATACTACCACACAACATTGACCACATGACGCATTTTCACACCTAAATGCCTGATTCTCCGCTGCTTGGCTTAAATGCGTAAAAAAAAAAATTAAAATTTTCTTTAAAGGAAATGCCATATGTTCTCTTTTTAAATCGCATTGAACACCGTAATATGACATGAAAGTATTGAAGAAAAGCTAATAACATTTAAATTGCCGCAAATTACGTAGGCATCGCAAAGGGATGATTTCAATTGCCTTCGATCATGAGAAAAAAAATTCTGAATACATTAAACACCTTCCCATGCAACCGTGAAAGAGAGCAAAAGAGAGAGGAAGAGGGAGAAAGAGAAAGAGCGAGAGCGAGAGAGATAGAGGGTAAAAGGGAGTAAGGAAGAGTGAACGAAAAGAAATAAGTTAGATTTTTAATTAAAATAATTTCGTATGCAATTTAGATAATCGCGCATGCGCAGCCTTATACACAAAATGAAAAAAAAAGAAAGAAAAAAAAACACTTGAGCATATTCAGCAGCCTCAGCAGCGATACGTGCGTGCGCGAATTTGGCTGCTGCAGTAGTTCAATGGCAACTTCAACGGTGAGCCAGAAAAGCAAAAAAAAAGTTCACATTTTTTTTTCATTATTGGTTTTTTTTTAGCTGCGCTTGTTGCAACATAAATGGGCGTGACAAGAGGGCGTTTACCGAAACAGCGAAAATAAAACGAAACAAATTTCAAGCTCAATTGAAGTGCATTCCAGGGAAAAATCTGCACACGTTCGAACATGCAGATGGGCCAACAAAGTCCATGCTTCAAACTATCAAAGCAGAAATATTATGACGGACGGACAGAGAGCGAAGGCAGGCAGATCGACTGTTGTAAGCCAAAGCCAATTTAAGTCATGTCGGGCTAAACGCTTTTTTTCTCTCTCTCTCTTTTTGTTTAAGATCGATGCGCAGGCGGTCGGTTGGGTCTCTACTTTTGATTATCCGCTGCGCTCACTCCTCAAACGCTGCACTGAGGTCAAGAAGTACATGCAGCAGAATATTTAAATTGATCATCTCCATTTAATACAAAAAAAAAAACAAAAAAAAGGAAAGTAAAACAAAAAACGTGTAGTTAGAAAAACGAAAAAAAAAGGAAAGAAAAAACCGAAAACCTTCAGAAAAGAGCGCCGAACCCGAAATGGGCGATGCTGCCATTTGAAGCGCAGCGTTTTTAACTTAATTTCGCAACGATTTTCATAATTCACCACGAAAAATAAAAGAGGGAGAAAAAAAAAATAAAAATAATAAAAATTTTGTTCCTGTTGCTGCCATTATTGCGGTAGTACGTTTCGGTGTTTCACTTAATCGGCTTCTTCTGCGGCTGTGCGAACGCCCACTTCTCCATGATCGTTGGGGATTCATCAAAGAAAATCGCAGTTCATTGAGAGCCGTTTTACGGCAATGAATTTAGTTCTCAGAGCCGGAGTAACTATTCACCGTTAAGCACGTCATTATTTTCGTAATATGATTTTGCTTCGGGAGTTCCTTAATGAGATTTAGAATGAATATTCAAAAGGAATACAACTGCTTATGGGGAATTTTATAGAAATGCGATGATTTAGATATTTCAATCAAATTATTGGAAAAATAATGAAGCTTGAAGCCGAAGGACGAGTTTCGGAAAGAGGCAATCAAATCTACTTTTCTTCAGATCCTCTTTACTAATATCAAATCCCTTTAGTCCTGCAATTCCCATTGTAAGCTGATGCAATTTCGGCTCTTATTTTTCGTTTAAGTGACATAGAATGAGATATTTGTGACAAAAAAAAATTTATTTAAAATATTTAACCAATTTAATTTTAATTTGGGCCCACCTACGGGTGACAAGGTATATTTTGAAAATATGAAAATTTTGAAATGGCTATTAACAACTTTGTAGCAATAATGGTAAAATGTATTATAGCCATCAAGAGAAACACCTAAAGACAATAAAGAAATTGCACTCGTGACAAGCGAATGACATATTGCCTTAAAATAGTAAGAATTTACTGTTTTTAATACATTAAGCTCTAGGAAAGAATATTTATAAATGAAGTCTAGGTTACACGATATGGCTGCGAATCAAATCTAGTCTGGTTTTGATAAATCTTTTCTTCCAATCGAGCTCAAACTGTGTAAATACCTTGTACACTGAACCAAATTATATTTGACCATACGTATGGCACGGTGGTAACGCAGTTTGGACGCGATTCGGACAAAAAATTTCTCAAAAACAGCCAAAATTTTGTCCGTCGTCATATCGTCTAACCTAGAATTGAGAATTTGAAAACAAACTTTGCCATATTGCACAAAAATGAATACTAAGCTTCGGTCACGTGCAAATGACATTTTGACCCAATAATTTCGCGAGACTGCAGATCTCTCAGCTCCGTCTTAACCCAATGAAACTTCCCTTACATTCGACTCATATTGCGAGAGTACTGCAATGAACCAAACGCAAAAATGAGAGAGCTGCATTGTCTAACAGCATTATCGGATAAAAGAAATGAAAGCTACACTCTTAGACTATTTACTGATCTTCCCTCTTGAACAAAGAAATGTAATGATTTATTTTCAAATTTTGTTCGAACAAAGGACATTGCACATTTTCAAAAACACTAGAACAACTCAAAAAAAAAAGCGCATTGTCAGCGTCTTGAATCTTGAATCGGCTTTTTTCTAGAAATAAATGCTATTAATTGATTTCGAAGCATAACTCGAACAGAAACAAAGATCAGTAGGAGTGTCCGACCGTTATTTGTCTTTGGGTTTCCGATAGCACCTTTCTCATTACAAATTAATGACATTTATTTCGGACTAAAAAAAAAAGATCAGCAAAAACAAAGAAAAATGAACAATGGGAGAAAATATTCAAGAACAATATCTACAGGTGAGAAAAACTAAAAACCAAATCAGAATATCCGAGCGTATCCGAGTACTTACACAAGTAAATTACTGTAGGTAACTGAAACAACATAATGATCACAGTCATTATCATTATAACCATTGTCATTATTACCATTCTCATTATCATGAGTTCACGAGCAACGTGAATCTTACCCGTATGCATTAAAAAAAAAAATATGGGCTCTTAGTCCATCATATCTTATCTGTATAGCTCCTAGAAATAACGGATTTGCAGGGCATTCAAATATCTGAAACGGCGCCAGTGCTCCGTGCAACGGAAAAAAAAAGGTAGTGATATTGATGATGACGATCAGAATCTCGCTCGAATCCCTGTCTGTCCTCGGCCAATATGCATTTTACCTGTTATAATATTTCAGTTGCACTTGCGCAGCATGCTGTGCGCTTGTGTCTGGCTTCCCTGACTTCTGCTGCCTTCTAAGGATTAAAAAGAAATTTTCGAATTTTTATGCTTCTCACTGGACTCACGTCATAGCTGTTAGAGTTAATGATTGTTATCTGCAGCTATGACTTCTTGCTGATCTGCAGCTAATCTGCATGAGGCTAAGTAAAGTCAGTTCATAGATTCTTTTTACCGCCTTTCCACGTGCTTAACAAAGGCCACAATACGATGGTAGCCTCCTTGGATAGAGTACATTATAAGCAAATTTAATGGATAATTTTGAAAATTTTCACATTTAGTTCATTTTCTTTCTTTGGGTGGTCCATTGATTTCAGATGAAATTTAATATTTTCCCTACCTTTTCAATGGGCATCAGGTTAAAGGTAATTAATGCTTTAATTTTGAATGAAATAATACTTTAAAAATGTGGGTTGCTCTGAGGTACGAATTTCTCGTCCGAAAGAGTAGAAAACTGGCTATGGAAATGTAACTCCAAAAGTAAAAATGGAATGAAATCAAACTTCTCAGAACTCAGTGCCATAATTGGGCAAAAAGAATCATCCAGAATAGTGTCTGAGCTAATTTATATTAATTACACTAGTTTACAACACTTTTCCCAGAATTTCTTAATGCACTTCGATCGATTTTTTAAGATGTCGATGAGAGGAAAACCTTCATGAATTTTCTTTACAAATATGTATTTTTTTAAAGGTTTAAAGTCTGCACTATCTTATTTACTTGACCAATTTTAGAAATACAGTGAAAATCGGCTATAACGATGTCGAAGGGACCAGCAAAAAACCATCGTTATAACCGATAATAACAGAACGTAAGAAGAATTAGAATAGCGAACCAAACTTTACCTAAAATGTTCATCGCTATAACCGATAATCGTTATAAGCTGTATCGTTATGACCGATTTGTACTGTATGTTAGGAAAGCACGTTTCAGAGGGGTTAATTTTCTTTGCTTTAAGGGATAATTTGTTCTAATCGGATGATGCATTGTCGAGCTCTGGCTGCAAAAGCTGCAATAATACCCCCTTTAAAACATCGATTTTCCCCAAATTGTTTAATATAAAAAACCCTTCAATAAAGATTTTTTAAAAATTCGTTTTTGTTTTAAGAAGGCCAAAACCCATAAGAAAAGTGAACTACGATTTCCTGAAAAATAAAAAAATAAATATTTTATTTGAAAGATAGTGGAAAACAGCTTCATAGTATCCGAAATAAATTAAGGATTGTTTCAACCACCTCGTGGAGAGAAATTGTCGAACCTTGGAGGTTTTCTTTCTGGGGGCTCCCTCGCCAGTGCGAGCATAAAAGGTCATAACAAAAGAGAATCTCGTCAAATAGTAACCCTTCTAGAAGCCAGAGCCCTTCGCGAACTGCCACCTACATATATGGCTGATTGATTTCAGGGAATTGAAATTACTTAAAATCTTCCTAGAAAAACTCTCAATGTAATTCTGACTATCAAAGAAGAACGAACCATCGAAATAAAATCTAAATTATTTATTTAAAATTTACTTTAACATATCTATGTAGTCCAGCCACATCCAAAAAACAAGCATCCTCTGCATTCTCACCAAACAACACATTTCTTCAGCGGATTCATATCACTGCCCAGTTTGCATTTGAAGACCTCACTAAATTCTGGCATATTTCTCATCGTGCCGACCACACGAAACTCTTCGTACGAATGTACATCCGTTCTGATTTTCTTCACTTTTGACTCATGGTCCTTCCCCGTGCACCATGTCTGAGCGAATTTCAAGAAGAACAATTGCTTATTGGTGAATTTGACTCCAGGAAGCGGCCTATGTTCTCCATCCTTATTGCCATGGCTTTTCAAATAGGCAAAGTAAGCGATTCTTGCGCCAACATTGTCAGCGATATTATCCCCTGACGTCAGTGTTCCGTTTGTCGGTTCTCCATGGTAAATGAACTTATTGTACTGTGATTCCAAGCATCGATAGCGTTCTCGAAAATTCCGCAATGAACCTTCGGTCCACCAGTTCTTCTTCTTACCATCATAATCGAATTGATAGCAATACGAGTCAAAGCCATGCGCCATCTCGTGACCGATTATGTTACCAATACCGCCGAATTTCAAAGAAGCTGGAAACTTGATATGATAGAACGGTAATTGCGTTATGCCGATCGAAACGAAGACGAGATTAAGGAAGTCCGCATAGTAGGCATTAACATCACGTGTCGACATTAAGGGCGGTATAATCGCCTTATTCACAGAGCGCATGCGCACCTTGGCACGATTCGCTTCCATAACGAAAAGATTTTCAAACCAATCCCCGGTTACATTCACCTCCGAATAGACCTTATTTATAATATCCTTATGACGCATCTCATCCGTATAGCCAACTTCGATATCCATGGAAGAGAGTTTAGTTTTCGCATTCGATTTGGTCGTATCATCCAGCCAGGTATATTTATCGATCAATTCGTAGAATGTATCCTTGATATGCTTTGCAACGTGCAATACATCGGCTCTACGATCGGCATTATAGACATTATCAATGAACCATGGCATTAGTGCATAATTAAAATACTGTTCGGTATGCTCGCGACAAGTACTGTCGACCGATTTGTCTTTCGTCTCGAATTTCCAAATGTAATAGAACTTTAAGAGCGTCCGCCATTTAACGTAATCCCTCATCGTTTTCAAATCGGTTCGATTTAAGAATTTCACCAGCGGTCTTATATCTTCAATCGAATAGCGTACAGTCCATTCGGGCTTATGTGTTCCATTGAAGGCGACATCAAAGTAACGCGTCCAATTGAATTCATCCTTTTCGTGGCGCGTTAGAAATTGGCCCAAACTCGAAACCTCGGTTTCATTGCGGCCACTTGCATGCGACGAAAGATTCTTCTCGAATTTAATCATCTCTTCGAGTTCGTCGGCGAATTTCTTCTTGAGCTTATCGTCCTCGATTTTGAAATCCCTCGTCAAATTCGTTACACTTAATATACTCGGAACGGCCAATACCAGCGGAGGCTGACCGATGCTAACATCGAATCGACGCGTCTGTGTCTCGTAGTGAACTTTAAGTGGCAGAAGAGGATACACACCATGCGATGATAGAAAATTGATATTCATCCAATCGAAAGTTTCATTGTCCGAAGAAGCTTTTAACTCTTTCGTGAATTCTTTGAGTTCTACAATTTGTTTATATCCTATTTCCATTTGCTTATTCATTTGCTGACACGAACCGAAAAATCCTTTCGCCTTCGATTCCGCACTGGACACATTGAATTTCGATTCCTCTTGCGTTTTATTCTTCAAATATTGCGTCAGCATCTCATCGACTTCACACTGTATGGCATGGAGGAAGGTATCATTCCTTGCTATTTTTGGCACCATATCTGCATGTTTCCAATTTCCACATGCGTACTCATAGAAATCCTCACAAGGATCCATACTCTGATTCATGGCTGCAGTTATAAATCGTCCGTATTCCTCTAGAACATCGTCATCGTCCATGCGTGTCGGCAGTGAAAATAGCGGTGACCATGACGTCGAATTCATTGCCGACGACGATGATGATGATGATGATGATGATGATGATGATGATGGCGATGACTGTGGCTCTATTGCTGCCAGCGATTTGGCCGATATCGTTGGAACATTTTGCACGATGAGGGCCAATGTTATGGCCATTAAGGCAATACCCAATCGACCGTAACTTGTCGCCGGCATATTTACTAATTACCACCGCACTTTAGATATTTGGAAAAATACAATTATTATTTTTATTATTATGTAAATACTTTCGTTCGATAGTATTTCTGTTCAAATACGCGCTCCGTTCTGGGCGCTCTTGCCACTCCGAGCGATTATCGTTTTCTAAACTCCCAATCCAGCTGACATCGATTGTTTATATAGGTTTTTCCTTCAGCGGTTCTTTCTGCGGCCTCCGTTCGTTGTAACATTCTGTTTGGAGCTTTGTGTGGATGGTTTTTTTTTTATTTTTTATTTTTATTCAGTTTTTTTGTTGCTTTCTGTGGCCCAGAAATCACGGTTGAAAGCAAAACTCACATTTGCTTACCATATATTCTTTTAATTATTTTTTTTTTCTTCTTAACTTTTCTGCTTTTGTTTTTGTGTTTTTTGTTTTGATTCTTTGGACACAATTAATGGGCTTACACAAAATGAAATAAAATAAGATGAAAGAAATTCAAATAATAAAAAATCATTTACAATCGTTGATATTTGAGTTGATAGAAGAATTCTGGGCTTGTCTGCTTCTGCTGCTGCCGCTGCGAGTCTGTCTCGCTGATGGAATGAGTTAGTTCTTATCTATTCGATTACATCAATAATCCATTAGAACATTTTTCGATTTTTCTTTTGTTGACGAAAGCTTATAATCTTTCCTCAATTAGAAGTGAATTATACATAACAATTGTTACCACCGAAAATTCCCATCATAATCATTTCTATATATAACTACATCTCTTCCGCTATTTTGTTCTACAATGTTTCTTTAAAACCTCAAGACATAACTCAGTTTTGGTCGAGAAACCAGTCTCAGACCTTGTTGCACTTTATGGGACAATCTTCCATATAGATTGGTTTTTATAAAACATGTCATTTAAAGGATTATTTAAAATGTCTCAAATCGTTTGTGAGTAGGGGTTCAATAAGTAGTCGTACTCTTTTTCAAAACCTTAACTGAAAAAGTATAAAGAATACTAACGGTAGATAATTATATGCTCATTGTGTGCTATAATAGAAAAGTTGAATATGTAAAATAAATCCACATCGTTACCGGTCAAAATACCGCGAAAGGAACATGTTATAATTGCGGTTTCATTGTTAAAGGGGAATACTCCTGTTTTTTTTTTTCTTTTGAACAGAGAATGAAACCTAATTACAGTAGCCCAGCAGACCGACAAAGTCATTGATGTACATTCAAAAGAGTCATACCAGGTAATTTGTCTTTTTCATAACAAAAAGCACCGTCCAAAGATACTGATGGAAGCAACGAGAAGTTAATCTCAAAGCCACCATTCAGCATGATTGATGCAAATATGATTTGAATATGCCTCAATGGCATGTGGGAGACAAAAGACGTACTCACCTGGTCCACGAAAAAAAGGCGTATCTGATTACGAAGTTCACTGACATCGCACAAAAAAAAAAAAAAAAAAAAAAAAAAACCAGCTAAAAATAAAACAAAAAAACAAGAAGCCGCCACAAAAATGGGTCATATTCGTTTATTGTACTTGACGCTTAAATGAATCAGATGTCGAAGCAAAAAAAAAAAACACTCAAAATAAGACCGCGAACAACAGAAGAACTTTCTAAACGAAGAAAGAGTCAAAACAAAGAAACATGGAATAAAAAATATTTCGAACTAATTTAATACAAAAATTTTGCTTCGATTGACCTAATAAAACTTGTAAATCAGCATTCAGTAAGTAAGTCTGAGAAAAAACGATTCGAACCATCCCATCTGCTGCCTGAAATTGATGTTTTTAACCCTAGACAGGTAACGCTGATGGACAGGTAATGCTAATGGACAGCTAACACTGTTTACGTAAGGCGTATACGTAAGTTTTACGTCGGTTACCTGTCTAGGGTTAAATTAAATCAAGAATTTTTTTTTAATTAATGCTAAATAAATTAAAATTTTATATGCTTCCATTCCCTTTGCAAAACGTTCACTTTCTTTCATTCTCTCTGTGTGATTTATTTATTTATTCATACGACTTTTTTTGATTCAAATCGTATTGAAATTCAAATCAAATACAGGGTGGTGTGGAAGGCCTCCTACTTAACTTGGTTTTATTTTTAAATACCCATTAGGAGGAGAACAACTTCTTGAAACCAGTCTGTCAACCTACAAATTTAAAAACACTACCATTTAATGTGTATAAAGAAGAAAACGGCACACTTTTCCTGCTTCTTCAAAGATTTCATTAATGAAATCTTGACAGAAAATTGGTTCCGATGCTGTCTGGGTTAAGAATTATCGGATAGCTCGTCATAAATCATTTCTACAACTTCCTCCTGTACATCCTTCAAATTACACAGCTCTGCAAAACTATTTTTTGTTTGAGTTATTTTGGCTGAATTGTTTGCAATATGCTCTTCTTAAAATAGAAAAAATATCAAAAAATTTCTTTCATGTCAGAATCAAAATTTTTCAAAATTTCAAAAACCTTTTTTTTCTAAAAATATCAATAGGTCTGTCCCCGTACTGCACGAAACTGCCAAATTTTCATACAGTTTCAAAGATTTGAGCAGTACTGGGCAGATTCGCGCAGTACGGGGACAGACCTATTCTTTAATATGCCATCAAAAATAATACACAAATTTTTAAAATGAATGTTCTAAAAAGTTGAAAATTTGAGGAATTCCTGTAAAAATTAATTTTTTTGCACTTGGAATGAGTATTACTCAGCCATTACTTTGCGATTTTTCAAGTTTCAAGATTTTTCAAGGGGAACCAATTCTGGAATTCTATGCCAAATCGGAATATCCTTGCCTGAGCCGTTGCAGAGATAAAGGTGGTTTCTAAAAGAACTCAATTCGGAGTTCTCTTAACGTGTCATGACACATAACATGCATACATGAACTATAATTAAATGACAACATTAATTAATAAATACTAAATAATGGCAAACTACTATACAAACATGAATTACTGATAACAAAATATACATTACGTCATTAACATCAAACTTACATTATGACATAAATAGACTAACATATACATAACATGAATGAAGCAAACTTAATTAGTTAAAAATTGTGAAAAAATGCGAAAAATAAGGAATTTCGTGCTTTTGATAAATAATACTGTTAATTACATGAAGCAGGATACAAAATAACTAGTGGTAACAAAAAACTTGCTTTGATAATGTTAGTTTCCGGTACTTAAGTACACCCATGGAAAATCAACAATAATTGATTGATAAAATTAACGTGTAAATACACGGAGGACGGTGAACGCAGTGGACGCCGAAAGAGTGTACCGACGAAAACATCAAAAAAATTCACAAAATGATTTTGAATGACGTAAAATGAAGTTGATCGAGATAGCAGAGGCCTTAAGATACAAGAACGTTTGGTCATATCATTCATCAATATTGATATGAAAAGCTCTGTGCAAAATGGGTGCCGCGCGAGCTCACATTGACCAAAACAACAACGTTGATGATTCTGAGCGGTGTTGCAGCTGTTAATCGCAATACACCGAGTTTTTGCGTCGATATGTGACAATGGATGAAACATGGCTCTATCACTACACTCTGAGTCCAATCGACAGTCGGCTGAGTGGACAGCGATCGGTGAACCGTCTCCGAAGCGTGGAAAGACTCAAAATCCGCTGGCGAAGTAATGGCCTCTGTTTTTTGGGATGGGCATGGAATAATTTTTATCGATTATCTTGAGAAGGAAAAACCATCAACAGTGACTATTATATGTCGGTATTGGAGCGCTTGAAGGTCGAAATCGCGGCAAAACGGCACCATATGAAGAAGAAAAAATGTTGTTCCACCAAGACAACGCACCGTCCACAAGTCATTGAGAACGATGGCAAAAATTCATGAATTAGGCTTCGAACTGCTTCCCACCACCGTATTCTCCAGATCTGGCCCCAGCGACTTTTTCTTGTTCTCAGACCTCAAAAGGATGCTCGCAGGGAAAAAATTTGGCTGCAATGAAGAGGTGATCGCCGAAACTGAGGCCTATTTTGAGGCAAAACCGAAGGAGTACTACCAAAATGGTATCAAAAAATTGGAGGGTCGTTATAATCGTTGTATCGCTCTTGAAGGGAACTATGTTGAATAATAAAAACGAATTTTTAACAAAAAAATGTGTTTTTCTTTGTTAGACCAGGGACTTATCAGCCAAACCTGTTATAAGGTGAGTTTCTAAAAGAACTCAATTCGGAGATTTTTATACTTAACATATCATAACATAACATAACATAACATAACATAACATAACATAACATAACATAACATAACATACATAACATGACATGACATGACATGACATGACATGACATGACATGACATGACATGACATGACATGAACATAACATAACATAACAAACACAACACAAGCTTTTACAACACAAACATAACATAACCACAACATAACTAAGTATTACATAACATAACATAAACATGAACATAACATAACCATAACATAACATAACATAAACATTAATCATTAACAGTAACATAACATAACATTAACATAACATAACATACAATCATAACATAACATAACATAAAACATAACATAACATAACATAACATAACATAACATAACATAACATAACATAACATAACATAACTAAAACATTAACATAACATAAACATAACATAACATAACATAACAATAAAACTAACATAACATTAACATAACATAACATAAACAAAACATTAACATAAACATAACATAAACATAACATAACATAACATAACATAACATAACATAACAATAACATAACATAACATAACATAACATAACATAACATAACATAATCATAACATAATCATAACATAACATTGAACATAACATAACATAACATAAAAAACATAACAATAAATAGCATAACATAACCATAACATAAAATAAACAAATCAACCAGGCATGGGAGCAATACATTATTTAGGGGTATTTTACAAAAAACTAATTTTTATTGTTTTTAGGGCAATTTTTCGAGTTATTAGTAACCATTTGGGTTCGGGAAAAATGACAAAAAATACGTTAAAAACAATAAAAAACTTCAGTCTCGAAGCTCATTCGTCTGGAAAGTGTTCTTAAGGTTTTTGTTTTATGCCTTAAAACTCATTAAAATCATAATCATTTTATTTTGAGGGGTATCTTCGAATTTATTGCATAAAAATTCAATGCAAAAAAATTCTTACTAAATCAGACAGAACAATTTTTTTTTTTTTGCATAAGCCAGAGATTTGAGGAACATTTTTCAGAAATGTACAATAATTTGGACACATTAACGGCATATTTTCATCCAAACACATTGTGAATGAAACAATAAACTGATCATAAACAAAAGATACAAAAGCCTATCGAAAACTTCCGATATGCCAAACAAGACACTTCAAAATTTCAAAAAACCTCTAGATTTGTGTACATCTTTTATTGGGGCCCGCATAAATTATCCCCCAAGGATTCGGTTCCTTTTTGAAAGCCTGACTATCATTATGTCATATTTCAGTTATTTAACAGAAGTCCCTAGATTAGCAAGAAAAACTCGAGGATCTTTGCAGCGTCTCGAAAAAAACACCCTCTTTTTTTGTTCCAAATTTAATAAATTTCATCATTGTTCCCGTTTAAATTAAAATGTAACAGCTTTTTCGGACTCCCCTAAATTTCCTAAACAAAAAAAAAGGTGCAAAGATGCTGTTAATTTCCCTTAAATATTTAATAAGAAATCGAACATGCTGAGAAGAAAACAGAATGCGGCTGAGGGAATCATGAAAAAAGCAAGACACGAAAAAACAAAAATGGACAAAAAAATTCCTTAAAACCACCGTTCGAATACGTGTGTGGCGTCGTATCCTTTTGCCCCTGACGGCATGCAGCAGCGCATTGCGTGTTAATCGGCATGTTGCGCAGGTAAATCGCAAATGTAACAATAAAAGGACTTAATGTCATCGCAATCAAATGAAAGGGAACATCATCAATGAACGTGAAAGGTTCAAAAAACCGCCAAGAAAAAAACGGATTTTTGTTTTTTCTTCCTTATTTCAATTTCTTTCATCGAATCGAGTGTGCTGGTGATGTCTTATTCGAGATACTTTGTGAGCACAGCTTGCGTTAAGACCTTCATTCATGCTTGATGTTCTGCTCCATGGCGTTTGTGTCTGCGTATTGTGCTGCTGTTGTACATCAATTTTTTAAAAGGCAACATGAATCCTTCCGTCATTTCAAAGAACCAAAAAACAACAACAGCAACAGCAACAGAAACATCAGCAGCAGCAACAACAAAAAGGGGTACGCAACAAAGTTTGATTGGCGATGGCGGTTGCGGTATTACGAACTGCCAGCAAAGGATGCTTTCTTATTGTACGTCGTAATGTGCGCGTTCCGCGCACACGAATCAAATTGAGCCTGAAAAAGGATTTAATTTAAGTTTTAACAATTGCAGTTTACGCTGCTGGTTTCCGTTTGTGGCGCAATTTGGCGCGTTTGGTGCGTGGCCAGATTCGAAGTTCGTAGATTGTGCGCCAAAAAATAAAGTAAAAAAAAAAATTTCCTTTCGTCTGTTTGTGGCTTTTACTTTGTCAACGCAGCTGCTTCTAAGCGAGCAATTCTTTAAAAGCAAGAGTTCAAGAGGAAAAAATAAAATAGAAGAAACGAATCAATTTAGATGAATACATTTTTAAAAAGCTTCCAAGTAAAGTTTTCGAATCTACCTATGTCCTTTTAAGATTGTCTTGAGAACTTTCATAAAAAGTTGCTTTTAGTTGAAGACGACTTAGAAGAAAAAAAAAACTCCTGAAGAATTTTTCTTGGGAAAGCGACACTAAATTTCTTGAGGTTAAAGAATTTTTTTAGATATGAGATGTGTTCCTGGAGTAATCAGTAGATCTTGCATTCTTTTTACCAAGCAAACAATTTTGAAGTGATAGATAATACCTACATATTTGTGAGTCAGAATCAGTCCGAATTTTAAAGAAATATTAGGCTTAGACATCCCAGTAAAAAAATTCAGGAGAAATGCCTAAGCCGAGCAACGCAGGAGTAATGACTTCTTCATCCATTCGGAGCATAAGCGAGCAATCCGAAATCAAAATAAAATTAAATTAAATTTTTTTCAAACTTATAAATGAAAAAAATCCCATATTTTCGATTTGGCAAACACGGTGTCGAGGGTGAACATTTGACTAGGAATCGAGAGTTCCGAAGTTCAAACCCACAACAGGAGAATAAAAAGTGGGTGATTATTATTTAAAAAAATATTAATCCATTAGTAATTTTTCTGGAGCTACAAAATATTAATCAACTTTTGCTCTTTCAGGAGTTACAAAATATTACCTCATACTCCAAAATTCCTCCATTCGGAGGTCAAAAAGTGTAGTCTTTTCCATTGGGAGCTCAAAAGGATTGCTCGCGCGTTAGGACATGCAATGCTAAAAAGGAGTACCAAACACTTGAGGCTCGGAGAATTGAGGAGTAATCTATTGCTCCAAAAAGAGTAATCCAAAATTAATCTTTCAGTAATCCTATTTTTCACTAGGATATGAGTCCGAAATGAGTCTAAAAATGTATGAAGTAGGTGGCTGAGATATATGAAAAGAAAAACATTGAATTTTGGCTAGAAAAAGACGGAGTTAAAGTAACATGACAAGGTACTAAGAGTTCCCAGGATCATATCACTCACAGGGCGATCAAAATCCTTAATATTACCTGAAAATAGTAAGATTAAAGCTTCTGTGAAAAAACTTAAAATATTCAATTGGAAACGCGAGAATTCAAATGGAAATCGATAAATTGTTTTAGCAAATATTGTTTTGGGCTTTCAATTTTTCTTTCAAAACAAGCAAAAAAAAATCACATTTTACCAAACCTTCATCTCTTAAATTTTTTTAAACTCAATTAGGGGATATCCACTCTTTTAACATCTTATGATCTCATATTCATAAAAAAAACTATTGTTTTATCGACGATCTTTTGATTTCTCAAATCTTAGCACAGAAGTTCAAAGTTCGATCTGAAAGATATCAATCTTAACCATCAAAACCCTTCGAAAATTGTTTTTGAAGAGAATCAATATTTGCTGTGCTGCAAAAACATGTGCCCACAAAAGATATCGTTAAAAGGAACTGTCGTGTGTCTCATTAATTACAACAAAAAAACATGATTCAAATGAAATTACTGCCAAATCTGGATAGTGTGAACCGCAGATAGAGTAAGTGCTTTGGTGGTGCCAACAGATAGACTGAGGCTGAGGACAACATCGCTGGTATTGTAACGTTTCGTGAGAAGGCCGGTGGAAAAAATTTTATGAGAACGTAGGAAACAAACGTCCCTATACATTTTTTTTTCCTCTTAAAACTGAGATGCATAACGAAATAAAATAATTTTTTTAACCTTACATGTAAATTTGTATTCATATTGTATTCATATAACGAAATTTCGCCTCGACAGTGTGAACATGCCCTGAAAAGATTAGTTCACTCTATCCAGACTCGACTGTATTCATCTGAGATTCTTGGCCGTAGAAGGTACAACTCTTTAAGGTTTAAGAATGTTACGTGTTGACTTCTCGTTTTACTCAACAAAAAAAAAAACAAATTTTCTCTTTCACAAAAATTAAATTATGCCTCCGAAAGATCCTTTTCACTTTTCACAAAACTCTTGCTTTTCAACCTCCCAAATACAAATCTCATCTTTCCATTCTAGGTACATTCCAGTGTCACCTCCACTTGCGTCTCCTATTACCAAAAACCATTGAACTGCATCTGCCTGAGATGATGTGCAGCTTTGACACGCGTCATGCACGAACTTCCTGTTTGACGTTTCAATTTCATTTGACATATTTCCATATGCAGCGTGAATGAAAACCCCTTTCGATTTTTAAAATGCGGGGGTAAAAACTCTAACCGAAGCTGCATTGAGGAGTTAAACGTTTTCTTATTTGCGTCATTTAAGACTTCCTCAACGCGTGTCGGACGCAAGGCGAAACGGAAAGATGCCATTATTAGGGAGAGCAAAAAAAGGGGTGCGTGCGGGTTTTCACTTTCGAATGAAAGGTGAAAAAAAGGTGCCAATCACACTACTGAAACATGGGGAGAAAGTGACAGCGTGAAAGAGAGAGGGAGAGAAAGAGAGCGAGAGCGAGAGAGAGAGAGATAGTAAGAGAGTAAGAGAGATAGGCAAAGGGGTGTTCATTTTAGCGAAATATGGTTTTTAACAAATTTTTTTTTTGCCCGCGAATTTTTTTCTTTTCCAAAATATGAAAAGGAAAGTATGTACTATGATCGGTTAGATGGCGTAATTGCGCACAAATGTCATAATTTCTGTAATTAAAATATAAAAATTCGGTTAGTGCTTTTTGAGGGGGATGTTAATCAATCAAAGTCATAAATACAGCGCTGTGTAATGCTGACCATGCCTACGAGTATATCGATGACGATGACACAGTGAAGGCCATCAATTCTATATGATTATGTTGACAGAAATCATTAATGATTACATCACTGATTGGCATGATTTCAGGGCGTGCTCTTAAAATTGAGTCCATAAAAAAAGTTGCAAAAAAAAAAAACTTAAAATGGCGCATCCGAAAAGGGGTTGCATTTCACCGATGGACGACGGTATTTGGTTGTAATTGATAGTCATATTGGATCGCAGTAAAAGAGTTGAAAGTGTGGGGTGAAATTTTGCGAGGAGTATAGAAGCATAAAAATGATTGATTGAATAATTTAAAAGGAGAATATATACATCTTCACGCCATTTGTATGCATTTTTTATCATTTTTTTTTTTTCTCTTAAATCAAAGTTGAAAATGAAGAAAATCCTATAGCATAAATAATCGTACATCTGTTCACCCAATAAAAAACAAAAATACCCCCCATCAATGTCCATAGACCGATTGCAGCAGATGACAAATGCCAACTGTCGTTAATGAAGTCGTTGATGAGATTTTTATTATGGGCTGAAACAAAAACAAGTTCTAGGCAAAAAAAAATGTTAAATAACTCCCAAAAAAAACAGCCAAAAATTCCCAAAAAAATTACCCTTTTTATTGAGTGCGAACAAAACCCTTTTTTTATACACAATTTTTAGCACATTTTCGTGAAATTTATTGCACAGAATTAAAGAAATCCTTTTCCTCTCTTTTTTCACCCCATTCTCAGGACGTTCGCAGTTCGCTTCAACCCTTTCGAACTTTTCGCACACACCGTGGTATTTACAGCCAGCCGAGAAAGTTGACATATCAGAAGAAACAACAACAAATACAGTCAATAAATTAACACCAATAAACAAAAGCACCTCCTCAATCACCGAAAACAATTTTCATCTCAGCAAAGAAAGAAGCCCTCATCACACCGCCGATGAAATAATTCCAAGGCATCGCATGTCTTGGATCCCCAAAACCTTAGATTATATTGAGCAAAAAGGAGCAAAAGAAAATAACTCAAAGGAAAACGATAGCAAAAACAATGAATTTTCGACATCCACATTTGAAATACCGGCTAGACATATTGACTCCTTCGGTGCCTACGGTGGCACCGAAGATAAGTCTCCAACGAAGCATATCAACAAATCATATCAGGCGCTTTTTATGAGTGCAAGGCCAACAACATATTCAACTTTAAGCACAACAGCTTCAACAACTCATCCATTCAAACAATCGGATTTCTTGAGTTGGTCACATTTCCTCGACATGCCAAGCTCTAATGGTCTGTACTCCCGTTCGGGTATTACGTCCAATACAATGCCAATGTCAGTACAACGCATTCGCGAACATAAATTCCATGCACATTCATCACAATCTATTACACAAATAACTCCACCGCAATCACCATTACACAATCTGCCAGCAGCAGCAGCACCACCACCATCAACGATATTATTACCTCCACCAATAATTCCACAAAAAAATTGGTTACCACAACAAATGTATTCGTCCGATTCAACACATACGAGCAATCATATTGAACTTGGTGGTTCCAAACAATCTCTTGTCTCAACTTTTTCGCCAACATCCATCAAGCATAAGACCCACCAGTATGATGATTCCTTTAACGGAGAAACCATACCAAAATGGAGCAATGATAATTTGATACCATTCCATGAATTTTTGCTGCAACATCATAATCATCAAATCCAACAGCAACAGCAACAGAACAACAACTACGAAACCATCAACTACCAAGACACATTGTCAATACCAACATAATAACCATCAACAGAAACAACAAGTGCGTGCCAAAACACCAACGCCAGTATTAAATAAAACATTACCACCACCAGCACCACCACCACCACCCCATCAACTGCCAACCTGGCTGCTTGATCCAACAATTAAAAAGATGTCCGTACAGCACAGTATACAAGCAAGCAACGAGATGTTCATTCAACAACATCATGCATCTATTGCAGCGATACAGCTTAACAAACAGCGAGCTCCACACTTCGGCAGTGCTGATGCGATGTCGTTAACTCAGAAGGCACGTTCAACGGAAATCGACGTCCTTCATGGTCCTTATGGCCACAAAAGTCATAATGAACATTGGTTTGTTCATCACTTCCACGAGAGAGATCGTCTAATTCGAGAACATCAATTAAAGCAACGTTTTAGCAATCCTGACGATAGAACCGTTGAGGGGACAAAAAACGTCGTCATCAGAGAATCTGATAAACCGAAAGACTTCAACAATGAATTCAGTAATAAGACCACTTGGAATGGTGTCTGCAATGGAGTGCCTGAAGTGGCGGCGGCCATATGCAAAACGAATAACAATGATTTTGATGAAAACAATGAAGTTAACCGTACCAAATCGTGTCTCAATCATTCCGGGAGCAACTTAGTTTTCAGTCAAGAGAATAAAATGAAAGATCCATTGCCAAAAAATATTGGTGAGTTAATAAAATATTCCATAGAAGTTAGTACAATCACATTACCGTACTCTCACAATTCGCCAATTCAACTTTCAGAGCTCTGCAAGCTCTATTTTACATGCTTTTTGTACCTCAACTTCCTTGGGATAATTCCTTAAAATAATAATTTACAAACTTGCGAACAAAATATGCCAGAGTAACACAAATATTTTGAACTTTAACCCATACAACTCAATAACATACACAAAAAACCGAAAAAAAAACACCTGAATCCCCTCAAGCAAAAATTCTAACAGTCTAAACACGTTTTCCGCAAGCTTTACAATCAAATTTAATGGAATTTAAAACCACTTCACAACCTGGTTGACCCAAAAAAAGCCAACCAATACAAAGAACTTCATCGCCCTCCTGCGGCGTTTCCGAATGCCCACAAGTGAGTTATGTGACCTTTGACAGTGCATTTTTGCAATGAATAGCAGAAATAGGCGCTTTAAAATTCCACCCTCAAGTGGAAAATTTTTGACATAAAAAAGTGTTCCCTTTTAACTGGTATTGCACGAGGATTATATGAACACGTTTTTTTTTTGTAGCATACTTCAAGGGGATGCTATGGCTAAAATACCAAAAAGGGAGTGCAAATCCAATAAAAACACTTTACAACATGGCAGCGAGTAATTCATAAATCCATTTTCCCAAAAAAAAAAAAAAGAGAAAAGTATCAATGGAAGACTGAAATAGTAAAAAATGAGATTTGAATTGAGGGTACAAGGAACGGGGTGATGGTTTGGGGTGTCGCAATAGCTTTTGTAAAGGCGAGATTTTCAGTTTTACAAACACTTTTGAAGGGTGTTTTTAAAAATGTTTTCTCAAAGTGATTTTTATTTGAGTGTGCGTGCTTTCTTCCTGCAAGGATATGCATAATAATAATTTAAGATGGTTTGGTTTTAAGGGGCGTGGATATTTATGTGGCGAGTTGTAGAAATCTGTAGCAAATATATGTTAATGCGATTAGTATATTTAACTATCATCTTTCATATTTAATATATGTATAGCTCCAATTGGTATTTTCTTGTTAGTTCTTAACATATATAACACTGTAGAATACGTTTTGGCGGTAGTTGCTGAAATTACTTAGCAAATGCAGCAATTTCCTTTATTTAGCTTTGTCGGATTGGCTACAGGTCAATTTCAAATCGGTCTTGAAAAGTCGAGCCGAGAATTAAGTTGCTCCCTCACTTATGGCTATATCTCGTTAAACGTTTAATATTTTTTTCATCTGTCTATAACAAAATGTTTAGCCTTAAGCCATGGCCTCAGTTCAGCTAGGAATGGAAAACTCCATAAAAAAAAGCTTCAGAAAATTTCTGATGGCTGGGCTCAGTTCAGTTAAAAAAAGTATCATAATATTTAAGTGATTTTTTGCCTGAAAATGCGCATCGAAACCCAGGCTTTCCTAGCAGAAATAATTGAAGTTGATTGGTTTCTCGCAGAAAAGAGACAGTTGAGGTAAAAATAGTTTGAAACTGATTTAATAATACTTCCAAATAAGTTTCCATTTCGAAATTCAAACTCAAATTGAAATTGAAATCAGCTTTTAATGCCGTCAGGGATGATTAGAATCTTTTTATGGTACCTTTTTTTTCCTCGGTGAAATAGCCAAGGAATTTCCGCGGGTATTTCTTACCGAACTGAGGCGAAGGACTTTAGACAGGAAGGAAATAACTGATCTGAAAAAAAAACTCTATTTAATTATATTTATTCTGTAGCCAATCTAGGAAAATCAAATGTGGGGATTTGCTATACCTATTTACCAAGTACCTAGTACTTTCAGGAGCTGCAGTAGAAATTTTGTTTACATTCAATAACCAAAAAAAAATGTCTCACAGCGAAATTTTGCAATCGAAAATCCCGCTCGATTCTTACTTATTTGAACACCTGGACACTTGAGGAAATTCCTTGCAAAAAAAAAACCAAAAAAAAAGGGGGCTACAAATCAATACGACGAAGAAAAGATCTGCACTAATAAATCAGTAACCGCGAAAAAGGATTTCGATTTAAAGAGTTTTTTAACCCAAAACGTAAACATAACAAACTGAAATCTAAGCGAAACAATCGAACAGGAACAATCCAACTCTGGCACGATACAAAAATAATAGTTAAACATCTAACCCGCCATCAAGATCGTGTAACGGAAATGAATGCCGAGACTTTGTACGTGAAGAGCAACGAATCACAGCAGCGAAACGCCGTATCCTTTTGATGACAAGGAACACAAAAAAAAAAAAACAAGACGAAGAAGAAAAAACGCAGCCTTTTTCTCTCTTTTTCCGCCCTTTCTCTTGCAATTTACTTCCTCTTTTCACAACTCGAGACGTACGAAATTGATTATTTATTATCGTTTATTGATTTTCTTAAGCAGGAAAAAATATCAGCAAGGTAAAGCGCACATCCTTTGCGCTTTAACCCCATACATTTGAAAAAGTCTTTCATTTTTCCTTAAAAAATTTTCCCCTTTTTTCTTAATCACTATGTACTTTGTTTGCTCCTTTTTTTTGGTTTTTTTTTTTTTTGATGAAAAATCAAGGGTAAAAATCGTAAATTTTCTTTCGCTTATAATGAAGCCTTTTCTTTTGAGATCAATTTTTTCATGCGTAATGCAACGATTGAGGATTTTGTAGGATCTGACACAGATTAGACGCAAAGAGGGACAAGCAACCCTTAAAAAACCTGAAAAATTTTTTTAATGATTTTTCAATCAATTTTGTAACTGAATTTTTTCTACCTAAAAACAGTATACCAGTGGTATAGTCAGCAGTATTGCCTTGTGGCAGAAGGAATGGGGGTAACTTTTTTTTTTGTATAAAACTGGAAAAAATTGGGAATTGTTTTTTACCTAAACAAAAATAAAAAATTGCGCAAAAATTTCCAAAATTTTTAATTTTTGATAATGCGGGATTTATTTCGGAGTTTGCAAAAAAAAAAACCCCTACATTTAACGGTTCTTTTGAGGGATTTTCTCACGCTTAAGCAGGAGTAGATATTTCTACTTTTTTTTACACAAAATACCAAGGTTATTTATACCCTTTTTTAGGGAAAATTCTGGATAAAAACTTTTCTCTGTCTCTATCTGCTTTCTTACTAGCTCACCCTATCGGTAATCGATTTGAGTCTTCGTGGACATTATTTCTTGTATATTTTCAAAAAAATAAAATATATATATATATTGTATATATATAAGAACACATTCAAAAATGCTTGCCACTCACTGTACGCAATGCTATCAGCCCGAATATGGAGAGCAATACATCTTCCTCACTGGTACCGTGACTACACTTTGAGCATATCCCTCAAACTTCGAAGCAATTCTCAGACGTACTATTTTCTCAAACTAAATCAAGAAAAGTCTTATTTGCCTACGTAAATGACATTTCACAGCAAATGCAAAGTGACAGTCCTTGACAGCCACAAAATACGGACGGGAGCGACAATCAGAACGAAAGACAGACAAGCGGACCCTTTCTAAATAACTAAATTTCGTTCTTCACATACAATATTTCACTGCAAAAGTCGCTTCATATAAGCTAACAAATTAATGCAATGTCCATGTAAATCCAATTCAATGCCACATTCACTCATGCAAAATTGCCAACCGATAGACAACCCTCGGCTAAGGGACATTTTACCATACGTACCCACAATCATATATGTATGTACACATATGTATGTATGTATGTATGTTGCATCGCCGAGCGAACGAGAATGTGTGACTCCGTTTGGTTTTGCTTTAGGATGCTTTTTTCCTTCCTGTTTTCGTTTGTTTTCTTGATTAATTTTGCAACACAGGCCCCAAACACACCCACGCACGGTCAATTGGGATGTCTGCTTTAAGTCTGCATCGGATGCTCTTAGCTCTTTGTTTTTTTCTTCTTTTGTTTTTACTTTGTTTTCACATACCGAGTTGAATGTTTACTTTGTTTACTATTTGTGTTGTCCAGAGCATAGTACTGGCTTGATAAAATTCCGTCCTCGTTTTTTTTTTTTTTTGGCAAATAATCAAGTTGCACGTTTTGATTATTTGCCTTTCAAGTGGAATAGATTCGTCAAGCGACAAATGTAATGAAAAATTTAATGAAGTTAAAGTTTTGAAAAGGAAAGAAAAAATATATTTCTATAGGAAATATTTTAGAATTGAAATAAAATGGAAGAAAATAAGATCCTCGAAAGCCCCAAACTTTCATCGAAACAAGAACAAAAAAAAAAAAGCCTTAACGAAAAATATCCACTCCGAAAGTTTGCAATGAAATCATTAATTTTGCACTTTTAATTAAAACCTTCAATGAATACTGCAGGTCCTTATGCCCTTACTCAGCTCATTCGGCGCTTATATAGATATATATGTATAAAATATTGAAGACATACATATGGGGGAAAGTTGCAAGCGATATTATGGGTACATAGTGCAATTCTACATACAAACTTTCTTTTTATAGAAAATTCATTCTCATTTCGCGTTGTGTACTTAAAACTTTTCTCTTTCATTTTCCAATTTTTCTTTTTATCCTTCTTCTTCTTCTTCCATTCCTCCTTTTTCTTCTTCTGTTCCATACTTTTAACTTTTTCTTTGGCTTATTCGTACTAAAAATAAAAATCACAAAAATATTCTTAAATACTCATAACCATAAAATACGCTGTCACCACATCGTAGACACAGACGCACATGCAAACATAAAGGCTTACATACGAAACGGTAACACATACATACATACATACATACAGACTATGTACTCCCTTCCATGTTTTAGCCTATACTTCCTTCCGTTGCTGCACACTGTTATGTCCTGAGTCCTTTTCGCCACATGCAAGCTTTGCTTCCTTAAACACATACAGACGGACGGCACTATAGGTACATACATACGTAAATGCACGTCGGCATTTGTGCGTCTTCCACCCAAATCTCTTCCTTAAAATCCTAGCAACGACAGCCTCTGCTACAGCAACAACTTGTTATAATTACTCCCCAATTCTCATTTCATTTCGATGGGTACGCTCGCTCGCTCGCGTTGATGTTGCCATGAATGTATTTTTGGTGTTTATATAATCACACCAAATGTACAGCATTATGGGGTCAATCGTCTCGAGATATTCGTATGAATGCACAGTGGCTTCAGGACCGTTCATAATTAAGGATTTTCTTCCTTTTATTTTTTTTTTTTATTATTTAGTGTTAAATTTAAAGAGGTTCGACTGGCAGGCTGCATAATTGTTTCCATTTGAAGATAGCATTGAACCCACTGGTGCCACTATTTACACATTAAATGGAATTTTTTCAAATCGAATAGAGAAAAAATCCATTCTGGACTCAATGGATCTGTTGTGTGACACTGATATTGAGGTTATTTAAATATCTAAATTTTGTTAATTACACAGCGCCACAAAAAAAACAAAGAAGGGTGTTATAGTCAGGCGAGTCTGACAATAAAATACCCGACACAGACACACATGTTTAAATAATTTTTAAAACACGCCGAAAAAGCAGAACCCTTTAAAAAGAATATTCTAACGATTTTTAAAGCCATTAGGGGCCCCATATACCGACTTTTGTTCAATATCTTTATGAAAACTGCCCCTTTGCCACGCCAAATTTTCCAAATTTTTTTAATTCTCATCGGAGGTTTAAATATACGCTCAAATTTTAAATTTCATTCAATTATTTCGAAAAAGTTTGATTTTGGGGCAGTTTTGGAATTTTTGTGATGGACCCTAGTACTGGAGGTACCCTTAATAATGGATCTATCGAAAAAAAATTTTGGGGAGGATGTTAATGGCTACAAAGGAAGCATAAGTGCCAACTATCGTTCAAGTTCCATTTGAATTTCGGGTGTAGGAGACAATTTACAAAAACGCCATTCTGCCACGCCCAGTTTTCCAATTTTCGGAAATCACATTACATGCCTTTAAACATGTTCAAATATCGAATTTCATCAAAATATCTCAAAAGCTTCCGATTTTAAAGCAGTTTTTGTTATTTTTTTAACAGACCCTAGTACTGGAAGTACCCCTAAAAATGGTCCGATCTGGTCCAACTTGTTTTTATTCATATCTCCACCAACATGCATACATGCAATTTCCTTCAAGACAGCTGAACTCCTTCAATAAGAAAAACTTGATACAGCCAGACGTATACAGAGGCCTCAAATTAGGATGCACTGACCCGGAAAACATGCAGTAAATATAGTGAAACCCTCGGGACTGACACTTTTATATTTTGTGGGGTTTTAATTGTTATTATATACAGTATTACTTTCTGTAAAACTATTGATGTGTCATTCAGGGTTGGCGGGGGAGTTGGTTTTAAGAAATAATATCTTTAAACTAAACTTAAATCAATTTTTCTTGATACAGCAAATATAGAATCTAGGACCTCCCCGCATGTAACTTGAATACTCCAGTGAACGTTCAAAAGCCCTAGTTAATTTAGTCGCTCTTCACCTGTTTTGTTTCGAAGATTTGTTTTCAATCTTTGCAAAGAAGAAAATGATCGTTCAATCGATGCGACCGATGGGTTGGGAGGGGTATGTTCACAAGATGATAAATGCAAGGAAACAAGTTTTTATCGCAGTATATGGGGCTATCGATAAAAGTCGTTGGACGGTTTTCTGTTTGAATCTTGAAAAATGTCTGAGATCCGAAAATATACTAAGTCAAGTTAATAGGTTTTTGGATCCAAGTTGTTGGTTTTTTTTTTTTTTTTTTTTTTTTCAATGTAAACTTAATTTTATAATTTTTCTTAATAATTTTATATGACATTCTCCACTGTGCTTGGACTGCGTAGCACCTTACTCCAAGCACACATCTCTTTGGACTTTTCGGCCAATTCAACAACCCCAAACGGTGATTCCTGTGCATAGCGGATTTAAGAAGAAGGCAGAAAAACTGATTTATTTTCATAAAAGCACAAGAATAAAAAAAAACATGAATCGAATCTGTCTGATGATGAACAAAATTCCTGAAGAAATATTAAATTCCATATAATAATTGAGATTTTTAATGGAGAAAAAACTTTTTAGTTACTGATCCCGAAAAGTATGCAAAAGTAAATGTGCACTTGCATTATGGGGGAGAAAAGTAAAAAAGGATTTTGCATTCAAAGCACAAAAAATGCCATAAGCCACACCCATTCCATGTATGCTTATACATATGTATACATATATATATATGTACATACGTGCATATGACAACACATATGCATGCAGCATTCTTAATAATAATGCTGCATAATATGAAAATCAAGAAAAATTTATGTTGCAAGCGGCAGCAAGGGAACAGCATAAAAGGCAACGACAAAGAAAGCACTGAGAATGCATAATCCTATTAGAATGTGCATGAAGCTGAGAAAAGCGTTGGAGAAAACAAACAAAAAAAAAAAACAAGGAGAAAAAAGCAAACGCAGAGAAGAAGAAAAAACACCGAGAAGGGACAAATCCTATGCAAACTCACAGAAAAGGGAAAAAGCAAAGACAATACGTTCCACAGGGCAAAATAAAACAAAAAAGCAAGGAAGGAAAATAATAAGGATATGCAGTGCAGGGTAGATTTGCTTGTTGCAATGTAGCGAATAGGGGAAATTCATGTTTCCTGTGTATGTGTATGTGTTTGTGTAGTTTCTTGCAACGAAAAAACAACAACAAAGCACTATGAGAAAAATCTTGTAAGGACATTCGGTGATTTTTTTATGCATACTACTTGCAAAAGAGGTGCAAATACATTTCCTTTTTTTTTTTTTTGTTTTTTCTCCTTTTTTTTTGCATTTTATGCTCTCTTCGTGGTGCTATAAATGAGCCTGCTAAACACATACAAATGAATTATGCTATGTATGCAGATATTGCATACAATTCGAAGGATAATCGTACGATGCTGCAGCGTACGGCATTGCGGTGTGAAAAGGAAATCTTTTGTTCGCCAGCCAAGTCGATTACGAATTTCTTTTCGTATTAAAAACGCAATTTTTCCCAATACAAAATCGTGTGTGGAAAATACAATAAAATTTCCGTGAGATGTCTTGAAGCGCTGCACAGCGCACAGCAGCACATCGAACGAACGCCGCAGTCCGTATCAAGTGCGATTCAGTTGCATTTTATATGCGCACACAGCAAGACGCATTCGAGCGGCGGTGTGAGTCCAGTCTAATCGAATCATATCGAATCGAGTCGAGTCGAGTCAAGTCGGTTCGAGACGAAGTCAGTGAGCAATTAAAGTTTAAATATTGATCGATGCGACAGGCGATAAACAAATTTTGAAATAATTTAAATAAAATTTTCAATTTAAATAATTTGCATTTTTTGCATAATTTAAATGAATTTAAATAATTTCGCAAAATATAATGTGACTTTGAGTGTATGAATTTAATTGGAAAAAATCAACAAAACAAAACAAAAAGGAGACGCTTTAAATTATTTGAATATTTTAAATATTTTCAACTCGAGCGCTGTGTTCCCTTAACATATCGACACAATGATGGTGCTACAGCAACAAATGCTTTGGAACGCTGCTTCACAGGCTACATCGAATGCGAGTGATGTCAGCGTCGCAAATTTAAATCCAAAGAGTCTTCCAGACAGTGTTGGTCATAAAGCATCTTCCAATGATGCCTTAAGCCTGCATAAATACACAAACAGTCTTTTGGATAGTTCAAATCCTTGTGATGACGTTATTAAGCCTGAACCGCCACAGAGTGATGGTGATGATAATGATGATGATGATGATGATGAACAAGAACCCAAGAAATCCTCATTCAAATGTATGTTTTTGATATCATTTCACTTTTTTTTATTGAGTAATTTTATTCACTAAGGATCTAAGAGAATTTCGGTGGCCGGAAGTGAAGTCGGTAGAGTCAAAATATTGAAATTTTTAAATGCTGAAAATTTGAATATTGTGAGTGTTCATTAACGTTGGCTTAGAGTATGGAGTATTTGATTCTAAATCTCGACAACAAATCCTCGAAAAGAAAAGCTTATTCCACTCAAAATGTGAATTAAAGAGAAAATTACCCCTGTTCTACATATTTACCAATGAAATTAAAATCTTTGGGAAGATATATAGAGGCTCAAGCTACATTCAACAGTATCGTTGTTGCCCAGATGATTATATGACAATCAAATAAATCCCCAAACAAGGGATTATCATGAATGACTAATTTTTTTACATATCGCTCCTTACAAGAAGATATACAATATCTCTTTACTCCATCTTTCTGAATAGTGGAAGTTTTCTAGATCTCAATCAATCCTCATGTGTATTTAAAGACACCTTGAATCAATTCCAATTCGAACAAAAATGTCTCGCTTATTAAATGTTATAAATGTTTTAGGGATTTTCAGGATATTCTCAAATTCATAACATTAATATAACCTTCCTAAAACACTTTTAATAGTACCACAAACACTTTCACTTGCACTGACGTCCTCAGACGAAAAGTAAGAAACTTACAGACTCAAAAACTAAATTAACAGATATCCTACAATAAAATCCCTTTTTACAATACGTGAAACAAAAGTAAAATTGCACAACAGGGATTAACGAAACCATCAAAGAAATAGGATAATGCTAACGAAAGTAGTGCAATAAATCATACATTATAACGAATCTACACCCACCACACCAGGAAGACCGAAAGATGTGCAGGGAACAGGCAGTTTCTTTTCCATTTTGTAGCCTCGTTCAGCTTGCACTGCACGACAACTCCTACGCAAAGATTTCCTTCGCATTTTTCGTATCCTTTTTTTTTTTTGCCACAATTGCGAACATTTTGATTTTCCATGATCATTCTTCATTGTCCCTCTGTGAGTGATAATAATGCAGATTTAAGAAAATTTAGAGCAAACAAGGCAAATCAACAATCGAATCTTACTTTTGAGGGCATGTGAAACAACGGGTATGCATCGAAAATTTAAGGGACATCAAGCTGTGTCTGCATGATCATTGTTTTCCTTTTTTATATTTCTTTCTATTTTTCTGGTGTGATATTCAAATGATATGCTGCATATGCAGATAGATAATTTGGGAAGAAAAAAAAGGACAAATTCGGTATGGCTCGATATGATGATTGTCTACCTGCCAATGACTGTGAGAGAGATGAATTTGAAGACTGTCCGCAGGATATGCAAGACAAACAAGAAGCAGAAAAGAAAAAAAAAAACGAAAGGTGTTTCAGGTATTTTAAGATGCAAGCGAAATTTTTTGGAAGAAATTCAAGAAATTCAAAAAAAAAGGACATGCTTGAAATATGTGAATTTTTTTTATTTTTTATTTATTTTTTTGTTAACTTACAATAGGTAGATTGATGGTCGAAAAAAGGACATATGCATTGCATGTTTTTAACTGCAGAGGGTTTCTTTTTACGCGTTTCTTTAAAAAAAAAAAACGAACGACTTTTAAGGCAATTTTTATTTTTTATGAGAAAATTCTTTTTAATACGCCTGAATGTGTGCAAAATTATATGTGCTTTGGAAGATTAAAAATTTCGTTTCATTCTCTTTTTGAGGTCAGCGTTAAGAAACAAGCCACAATAAGGCAATTTTCATGTAATTACTTTTGAGACGAAGGTGTAATTATGGTGAGAATTAGTAGGTAAGATGCCTTTTCTTTTTGTAATTTTTCATTTGTTTGATTTTTTAATTGCATTGATTTTTCGTTAGAAAAAGGCAAAAATGGCATTGTGGTCAAGATTATGATGGCTTAGAGTTTTTTTTTTTTTTTGTTAAAGGCCGCGGCGATGTAAAAAGAAATTGAGCTCGGAGACGGTTCCTTGAAGGAAATCGATGCCGAAACACTCCTTTTTCAATGACTTTGCCCTAAGTGATATTCCTGAATAAAAGTGCATATACATACATAAGTATCGACCATTTGTACTCGAATTTAGATATAAATACTTCAATATTTACTAAGCCTAAAGTTACGTTTAGAAAAGTTTAAGTGAGCCATTCGATTGGCGTACTTCGACTTATCACAACTTTAAATTATTCCATAAATTGCGAAACATCCAACTAAACTCTATTCGAAAGACCTCAAAGCCTCGATATTGTATATTTCACCCTAAATACCACAATAATGGCTCAAGTTTTTCTCTACTTTCTACTTCTTCACTATTATAAAAAAAAAAAAACTTTCCTCTAAATAGAAAAAAAAGGAAGAAAATCTGCTCATTTTTTGAAGTTTTCCCCCCGTTTTAGCATCCATTTTGGATACATTTGCAAAGTAGATATTAAATTTATAGCTCCCATGGGTGTAAACAAATAAGTAAAATTCCCGAGTATCCTTGCAACGTGGATGATATAACTTTACGACTATGTTTGCATGTTCATTCGGTCTGTTGGGAGAAAGCACATTCCAGTTCATGGCTCTTCATGCATGAAGAACGGGAATAATATTGTAATAATGTCCACTGTCCAGTGTTCTCTTCGACGGCATAAATAAACAGATTACCGTGGAGAATATTGAGGCAAAAAAAAAAAAAAAACGAGACCACGATTTTTTATAGATATCTTTGCGACATTTTTGTGTTGTGTTTTTTTTTTAGCCTTACGAAGCTTATCTATTATCAAGGGACCTCGAAAGCACAGAACAACATTTTTTTATAGATTACAACAAACATTCCGAGGAGATTGAATAAAAAACGATGAAAGAATGCATGCATACAGTACGTGTTGACATGGTAATGCGATTGTAATGTACGTGCAGAGCTTAGGCGAATGAATGAAGTTGAAGTCCGAATTGGAAATAGTGCAAGGATAAGGCTGGGATGGAATTTTTCATTTTACATTTTAAGAAAAGCACGCCTATGTGGCTAATAAAAATTTAGAATATAATTTTTTCCAATTTCAAGATATTTATTGGCAAAGAAGCCCTCAAGCATTCCCATTTTCTTCCATTTATTTTTAACAAACTAAACTAAAAAATAAAACAAATTTAAAAAAAAAAAATACTTTAAAAAAAATTTAAAAAATTTTCAAAAAGTAATCATGCCTTTCCTAGGCTAATTTTGCTCATAACTGCTATCCCTGGTTTCCAAAAGCGAAGGAATTACCGCAAATATTCAACACATGCAAACACATCGAACCACCCTGCAGTAATGAGCCGGTCAATTTTTTAAGAAGGACTGGCCTTTGACCGGTCCAGATCCTACCGGTTGTATAGTATTATGGCAGTTCACTCCACCGAATTCGGCTAGCCGGCGGTCGGTGATAAACGGGTTGTTTTAAGGGTAGTCTATAAATGACACTTTCATCAACTTAGAATATGAATAAAAAATTGGTTTTTTATTTTCCTTATTTGACTATCCTAAAACCAGACAAAATTACGACAATTGACGCAAAAAAACGGACTAGTTTGCGGACTAGTACCTCTCCAATGACAGGCCCATGTTAAAAGAGTCAATTGAAGTCCATATTACTTCAGGGCAGTTTCAATGAACTGCGCCTTTGATTGTATTTAGCTCCATATGTTTGGATCCGTTGAATATTTCCAAGAATTCCTGCACTATTGGAAACCAGGCATTCAGTTTAGGGTCGATCGACAAATCAACTAAATGTGCACCGGTCCATCAGAGCGATGTAAAACGTGCCATTTTCTTATCTTTCCGAATTAACCTTGGCAAAAATTTGAATTCGAAAAATTTAATTTATTCAAACTTCCTTTCAGATCTGCGGCCCAAGTCAACATCGCCGAAACCGTTACGACTGCAATCAGGTGCGTATTTAAACCGTAATTTTTGCTATCCCGTTTTTCACCTGCAGTAAATCGATCAGCAGCACAAGAAAAAAAAAAAAAGGATACTAATCCCTTCGACCAATACAAGCAGCATGTTCGAGAATTATTTTGAAGGCCACAGAGCGTGCGACGTGCGACAAAATGTTTTTGTTTGATCGTGTGCCGATCGTTTGGTTTTTTTTTCTCATCTCAGCCTTTAATTCAGTACATTTTCTGATACATACATACATGCATACATTATGTATACAAATGGGACTTTTACAGTTTATCAAAACTCTGACAATATGCTTCTAAACCACGAAGTCACTTCCAATTCAGTGTCTCTCCTGGATATCTCAATGCAGAAGCATTCATCCTCCGACTGATCTGAACTGTAATTTTTTCCTTTCTTCTCTCCTTCTGGACTTGTCGCTTCATTTGACTCGTCATTGCTAATGCTTGTGTCTTGAGAGCTTGAAATTAAATTCGCAATACTCGAACCGCATTGAATGGCTTTGTTTTCTTTGGTCACAGCAGTCACTAAATCTTTACCATCGAATTCAAAAGGAATATCAGTTTCATCCGAATCGATAAACAGTAACATCATCACGGTTGAGCTATCGTCCTCTGCCACTTGGAAAAGAGTTGCTTCCGAAAAATTTCGCTCCTCCCTATTACGTTCATCATCCTTGTGAGAGACATTTTCGTTTTTATTTGTATTGTCTTCAATCAATCTAGCAGATTTTGTATCTTCCAATCTTTTAAAATCACATAGATTCGCATCTTCTTTGAATGTTCCCTTTAATAAATCAATTAAAATTGCACTTTTGCGATTAAAAATTTTCTTCTCATCGTCGGTGTTAAGGCCCTTCGAAAGATCTCCTCTGAAAGTCATTTTCGAATCAAAAGAACCATTCTGTGCACCTCCCAGACACCTTTCCTCAAACATTATCGATTTTAGATGGAATTGCATATCACTCAATTCAGAATCGAAAGATTTTTCTCGTACAGGAAAATTTTTACATCGATATATCTCACGAATGCCATCATTCTCATCATCTCTTAACTTCTTTCCATGCCGAGAGCATTCTTGATCCATGCTTCTCTCTATATTAAGAATTTTAAGCGGATTATCGATGCATTTATTTAAGAAAATATTTCTAAAGGACATAAGCTCTTTGCAATTTTTAAATAGCACTAGCGATGCATTGCTTATGGTAAACTCTCCAAGTTCTGTGAACGCTTTCGAATTGATCACATGAACTTTAAAGACATTCAGTTGCGGCACGGTCATGAGAACAATATCCTTCACATCAACATTAGCAATCAAATGAATCAATTTTGCAAATATTGTCAAACGTTCAAACTCCATCTTTAGTGGCTTCGAAATTATCTTTTTTGAAACTTTCACTGGTACTTTAATATCAAAAATCAAGAAAAAAAAAACAAGCAAAAAATCCTTTTTTTTAATGGCACTTAAGAACAAGCCTTCTCAATGAGTTTTTATTTTATTTTATTCAAAGTGTATTTTAAATACGCCTTGTACTTTACTTAACTTCTTTTTTGACAAAAAAAAAACCTCCCGGAAATTTAACAAGAAATTTAATGAGGTTTTTGAATTTTGAAAAAATAAATTAAATACATATGGGAATTTTATAGATCAAGTTAAATAGGGTTGCCCATATTTTCTTAAGATGATAAATGCAAGGACACAAGTTTTCATCGCCGTAATTGAGGCTATCAACAAAAGTCGGTGGACGGTTTTCTGTTGGAATCTCGAAAAATGTCTGAAATCCCTGAGGGCCGGTAAATGAGTTACCGTTTAAACTGAAGTTTTCCTAAACTTATGGTAAATGAAAATTTAATCTAAAGTTTAAAATGGAAGTGTTTTTCGGAGCGTATTAATTTGAAGTTTTACTTAACTACAGATTAAGCAAAATAGGAAATATTAGGAGTGTTCCCGTAATGCACGAAACTTCCCAAAACAGCCCAATTTTTTGAAAACTGTATTAAAATTGGGCAGTTTTGGGCAGTTTCGTGCAGTACGGGAACAGACCTAATTGGTTTTGAAATCTTCTTTTTTTTCGAGACAGTGACTGCTTCTTTGCCAAGTAGGCTAAGGAAACTATGAAAGGAATATATGTATAAACAAAGAATTCTTCCATGTTACCTATACAGGGGATTCCCCTAGCAATGACAAATCACCGGCAACAAAGTTGGTTTTATGGTAAGGGACGTTTGGGTATGTGTAGTCTCAGTTCTTCTTCTTTGCCATTAACTCATCCTAGAGCGTAGGGCCTCAATAAATCTCAGTTAGCCTTGACTTAAGGCTCGATTAGCCTTGATTAAATTACAAGATTCCGCTTAATTGAAAGAATTATTGGAACACTTCGTTCGGCTTGAAAGCTTAGCGAACAAATTCTTTCGTAATATTAAATTAAATAATGATCGAGTCAATACTAACTGTACTTGATCTCTAGGAAGTCTCCCGTTTAAGTCCAACACATCAGACATCACTCCACCATCGTTTAATTAATCAAACATAATTAAGAAACTTTGGGAAAATCAAAAAATAAAACATTTTCGTTACGCCCTCGTACATATGTCCAAATATTCGTTATATTAGCTGAAATTGTGAACAAAAGGTCAAGCTGACCCAACAATGAACTCTAACCTCATGTGTACCTATGCACCAACATTAAACAATCAATTACAATTTGTCAAAGTGGGATTCGTAACAAACAAACAAAAAAAAAAAAAAAGAATCAAAAGAGAAAGAAGAAAATTATGCAAACATGCATTTCTGATATGGAAAACAATGGAAGACTTTTCAAAATCTGCGCATCGGACAACGCATTTTATGTAATCCACCCTCTCTGAACGAAGTGTACCTACAACATACATATCAGTTCCATGCAAAATGTTCACAATAATGCGCATTCAATTTATTTAAATCATCCCTGAAAGGTTCTGTTCTGCTCTGTTCGCAGCAACCCCAACCCTCATTTAAATTCTGTAAAAGCATCGCACTCAATGTGACTGAAAACTTTTTACACGAACCGTGCCGATCGCCTTTCACTTTTCAAGTTATGTAAATTAAACGCCATTTATGACGCTTGGGGGTTAATTTCGATTATGTTTTCTTTTTTTTTTTACTCGGTCTCTCTCTTTTCTATTTCCTTTTGTTATGACAATTAAGTGACAATTAATTAGCAAATAATAGAAAAACAAATTTCGCTTATCGCATAATAAAAATCTTAATAGGCCCAAAGGTAGGGTGCAAACATAATCAAATGCTAATCATTCACACAATCAACAAGTGCCGACAGCACGCAACAATTTAAGGCACTCGACAGAGAAAGGATTCATTTATGATAATATGCTATTAGGGTGCTATGCAAAACAAGGGTTAAAAAAATGCATACCACTTTTTCAATATGCAAAAGGGTTCGAAAAGAAAGGAAAATAAAAAATGAACGACAACTTCATCGTCACTCAATAAATAAACGGTAGTTATGAGAGGCTTGATATTATGCAATCGGAACCCCTAATTTTTTATAATCAGTTTCGCTGCCTATTCAAATTTTTTGTGGTTTTTCGTTTTGGTGAGCACTCATCGGTTAAGCCTTTTATCGTTGGTTTTTTTTTTTTTTTTTTTTTTTAAGTGTTGTTTTGACTCTTAAGAATGAGAGGTAGGTACTCTTTACCCGTTGTGCTTTTGAATTGGAACCAAATTATACGTCAAAGTGGTGGAAGTTGAGGGTTTATTATCGAGCGCCTTAAATGTGTAAACAAGGATATTTTTAACCATTTATTTAAGGATGAAGGAAGCTCAATTTATTGTTAAAGAGGACGTGTGTTAAGTAGGATGTTTTTTCAATTTAAGCTCAAGGGAATAAGATAGGTATTTTCTATATAATATTTTATATAATATAATTTTCAAATAGGTACTTACCTCAAAAAGTTTTCATGCGATCTTTTTGAATTCTGATTTTTAAGAGTGGTCTCTTTTTTCTGAGTCAATTCAAAGACTTGGTAAATTCATTAATTTCGAAGAGTTGTCTTTCCTTCCATTAAAAGTTAACTGCCCTATTCCTTTTTTGTCACTATGTATTTGCTTTACCTGAAAATAGAAAAATTTTCCATTATATTTAAGCAATTTTTTTTTATATTTCTTTAAAGAGCTATTATCAAATTCATTTAGGGCGGTAAATGAGTCTAAATTTTAGACATAAATGCATATATATGTATGTACATAGATACATACAACATCTATATTCCGAACGAGACCAGTCAAAATTAAGATCGACTAAACTCTGAGAACCGATAAAAAGGTTTTTCAGATGCGCAGACGATAGAAGCTCTGGAAAAGGTGTGCATTTTATTTTAAAATTCTATAATTCGGAAAGAATGCGACTATTGGCCATAATTGGTAAACTTTTCTAGTAGCTAAGTGTGTCATTGGTAAATTTTTGAATGAAATTTGAAAGCTGAGAAGACCATTAAATGAATGGGCTGACAGATTTCAAGAGAGTAGTACTGGTATGTTGTGGAAAGAACTGACCTTCAAAAGTTTAACCTTCTTGTTTTGAGTCATAATCGAGTCGTTCTTAGCAAAAATTTCGATGCGAAAAAGTAGACCCATTTTTTTCCCGATCTCTTTTAGAACATATGTATATATATTTGTTAGCTATCGTTACGGAGGAACAAAATTCAACTTTTCATTCTGAAACGATTGCTTCGCGACTAATCAATCAATTTTTAAAAAACAAAAAATTTTTTACATGTAGGTACATCATACGGAATGATTCATACCTGATATATTATAAACAAAAAACGGACGCCCTCATATTGGACACGCAACTAAATGACTTTCAGTTCAATCTTCTGGTACGCTACCATAGAGGTCTCTATGCGTCACTAATGAAAGGCGCACGTCAATGAACAAAAATCCTTTAGCCACACTAGGATTTAAAAAATTAAATAATAGAAGAGATAAAATAAAATGCAGGAAGCTGTCGAAAATTAGCGCAATATGATTGATGCCATTTACTGGAAAATATGACAAGCACAAAACAAAAAAACATAGAAAAGACAAATCAGTAAGTGACAAAAAAGGAGGAGGAAAGAAATTATCGAGGGGTCATAATTCTCGCAGGGTTGATTGTAAGGACAAACGTTTAGACGTTGACTTTTCCGCAAAGAGATGGAAAGTTAAACCGCTCAAAAGATTTCAATTATATGATAGTTCTAATCCTCCGCGAAGAATGATATTACCGCCGCGCCGCCAACACCAATGCGGGTGACCTTCGGCAAAAAAAAAATATTTGACCGTAATCAATGCGATTAATTGAAAATGGCGGCTAAAGAGTTTAATTCATATCAATTGGGACAGCTGCTTTTATGACAAAAAAAACAAAAAAAAAAAACATAAAATTAGAAACCCACTTAAAAGTTACAAATCACATTTACAGAAACGCGTTTTCTTTTCTTTTTTTATCAAGTTTTTTTATGTTTTACTTTTTAATTTATGAGCATATAAGGGTTCAGTCAGCGGAATTGACCTTGTTCTTTGAACTTTAACAAAAAAAATTTTTTTAAACCGCTTTACTTCAATCGCATCAAACTTAAAATCGTATCGGATATACATACATACAAATACACATATCGGAATAAATATCTTCTTCGCAGATAGAATTGTAATTTTTATGATTTGAGACTCGAGTCTAATCGGTGCGCTGATCAATTTTGCGTATTGCAGCAACCCCCTTTAGAGCAACCCTATTCGTGTTTCTGGAACTGTGTTTCGAATCGTTTGAAAGGAAAGGAATTTTACTATTTTACAATTTTACAATTTAACAAGCTTGGGGTGCACATTTGATTGGCTTGCGTTTTCCATGAATTTTCCCAATGTTTGTCCTTTTATCAATGCTCAAGGTTATTTGCACTATGCATATGCTCGTTACAAAGTTACCCCTAAAGGGGTTTCATGCTGGTTAATTTTGCAACCAGAGTATACAACTCCATATGCATATATGCAGTTTATAGAAAATTCTATTCAAAGCGCATCATTGTAATGGCTTCGTGTTTTTCAAATGTACGAGTAAATGCAAGAATTTGGCTTCAGGGGGTCCAAATGGGACTGGTGTTGCATTACTTTTGGTTGCATGGCTTTTAAGCGAAGCAAAAAGGGGTGAGACTATATGCTAACATGCTGCATTGGTATATAAAAGTAGTTTTGGTTTTCTTTTGATATTGTCGGAGAGCGAAAAGAGACTTTCGAAGAGCTGAGGTGTGTTAGTGCTGCATGCGAGCGTTATAAAGTGAAAAATATTAACAAAAAATATGTCTCATTGCAAGATGTCAAGCTATGCTTTTATATACAATAGGTACTAGTTGAAGGAAGGAAACTGTTCCAAATTTTCAGAATTCACTTCCCAATACTGCTTCGAATTCCAACAAATCTTTTTCTGTTAGCATTGCATCATTATTAAGAGGAAAGATTTGTATTTGTCTATGTAACGAATAAATTCAAAAACTATTGGACCGATTTCAAACCGGTCTCCATTAGACTGCTACAACACGATCCCGCATAAAAATAGGCTATAGAATATTTTCAAAAGAGTTAGGAATCCCTCAGAAAATTTCGATTATTTAACTCACGGTGTGGAAAGAATACTAAAGTTTAATATCAATACATATTTGGGTATTTCCAAACGGACGTGACAGTTACTTTAGCAATCTTAAGTCCCGCACAGTGCTGTGTTTTCAAAATTTTGCAGCTTAAGATTAGATATAAACTTGCTTTGTTATTAAAAGTAGTTTTGGGGCATTTTTAGTACTTTTGGAAATCAAAATTTAAATATGGGTTGGAATATAAAATATTTAACGAAATGCACTTCTCTTAAAGTACTATTTTCCTGGATGAAACATGAATGTTACAACTGTATCCGAGTAAATTTTACGAAATTAGATAAATAATAACAATTTTTTTTGTATAGCTTGTCTTTTAAGATTCATTTTTGAGAAAAAATTAATTTGACGGATTAATTATGTAATCTACTATACAGATCTGCATTTTTAGAGAAATGTAGTAATATTTTCAATTTAGTAGTATAGATAGTAAGGTTTGATAAAAACTGTAAAGTAAAAATAATACAATATAGTACGTAATTCCGACAGACAGGCTGATAGTCCCGCAATTGAAGTATGTACGGTGGAAAAATGGTAGTTTTGCTTCTAACTATTATCGCGCAGCTCTTCCGGACTTTTATACTTATCAAAATTAGATATACTCGGCCGTGATAAAAAGTTTTTTTTTTCTGGAAATGTCCATTTAATTAAAATTTTAGATGTAGAAAACTTGATTAACTGGGCGTGCGTTACTATACTCAAAAAGAAAATCAGGGAAAATTAAGGTAGAGAGGTGGAGAGAAGTAAAAAAAGTAAAGAGAGAAGAAGACATAGGGAGAGAGAAGGAGAGAGAAGGAAAGAGAAGAAGAGAGAAGAGAGAGAAGAGAGAGAGAAGAAGAGAGAGAAGAAGAGAGAAGAGAGAAGAGGAAGAGAGAGAAGAAGAAGAGAGAAGAAGAGAGAAGAGAGAGAGAAGAAGAGAGAAGAAGAGAGAGAGAGAGAAGAGAAGAGAGAGAAGAAGAAGAAGAAGAAGAAGAGAGAAGAAGAGAGAAGAAGAGAGAAGAAGAGAGAAGAGAAGAGAGAAGGAGAAAGAGAAGAGAGAGAGAGAAGAGAGAGAGAAGAGAGAGAAGAGAGAAGAAGAGAGAAGAGAGAAGAAGAGAGAAGAAGAGAGAGAAGAGAGAAGAAGAGAGAAGAAGAAGAGAGAAGAAGAGAGAGAAGAAGAGAGAAGAAGAGAGAAGAAGAGAGAAGAAGAGAGAAGAGAGAGAAGAAGAGAGAAGAGAGAAGAGAGAAGAAGAAGAAGAAGAAGAGAAGAGAAAGAGAAGAGAAAGAAGAGAAGAAGAGAAGAAAGAGAGAAGAAGAGAGAAGAGAAGAGAGAAGAGAAGAGAGAAAGAAGAGAGAAGAGAGAGAGAAGAAGAGAAGAAGAAGAGAGAGAAGAGAAAGAAGAGAGAGAGAAGAAGGAGAGAAGAAGAGAGAAGAGAGAGAAGAAGAGAGAAGAAGAGAGAAGAGAGAAGAGAAGAAGAGAGAGAGAAAGAGAAGAGAGAAGAAGAAGAAGAAAGAGAGAAGAGAAGGAGAGAAGAAGAGAGAAGAAGAGAGAAGAAGAGAGAAAGAAGAGAGAAGAGAGAGAGAGGAAGAAAAGAGAGAAGAAGATAGGAGAGACAGGAGAAGGAGACAGAAGAGGAAGAAAAAGGAAGAAGAGAGTAGAAAGAGTGAAGCAAGAGAGTAGAGAAAGAGAGAGAAGAGATGTAGAGAAAAGAGATGAGAGATGTGTGAGAGAAGAAGAAGAAGAGAGAGAAGAAGAGAAAGATAGACTATCTAGATTTTAGAATTTGACAGGATTCATGAAGATTTAAAGAACGAGGGTAAGTTTTAAGTAAGTTATTTGCTTCTAAAAAGAAAGAATAACGACGTTTGAAACATGCAATTGTTAAACAAGATCTAGTAAAGTGGTTCATGCTTCAAAAATTGGACACTTTTGGTAAGAAAGAAAGCCGCAGCTGCCAATTCAAAGCAAAGATCATTTCTTAATCTAGCCATTTTGGCTTTACGTTTTTCATCAAGTTTAAGAACGGCGTAAAAGTAAATGTTAAATTCTGCTTCCAAATATCACATAAGCCCACATACGCTTCTTTAATGGCCAATTTTTATACATGACTGAATTTTATAAATGCTTACAAATTAGCTCCCCTTCCTCTGCAAAATCGAGAGAAGAAACTTTTTATCGGAAACGCAACAGCAACCACAAAAAACAGGGCATCTCTCTTGCTTTCTGTCTTCACTCCGAAATCCCTGTATTGAACCCAAGAAAAAAAAAAGGAAATATTATGATAAGCTCAAGTCAAAGGCAAGCATGTCTGTAGTGCGCTCACTTGGAAGATTGAATGAAATTTGCGTCCATAGAACCCAAAGCCCAAAGAGTCCAGCAAAATATGTAAGGATCAAACTTGAGCAGAATATTCAATTTGTGTTTATATATTGGGCAACACAATTAAATTATGCCTGGGCTCGAGCAATGGAATTTCGACAAAAGACCGCACAGTAGAGTTCCACTGTTTGGGGGATATAAGAATATGCGCAACAGACGAAGATTTTCATTGAATTGGAAAATTGAAAATCAAAATAATTTTCTTTTTTCTTACCCTTTCTCTGTTGTGAAAATCAAGGAAGCAAAAAGAAATAAAAACCATTTTTTAGTCTTGTTGAATTTAAGTTTGGATTTTGTTTTCTCTTCTTTTTGCAGGTTTCGATAACGATGGCGAAAACAACGCAATTGATAATGACAGCCATGTCGTTGAGAATACGCGTAGGAGCATATGTCAGAAACGTCCACGTGTCACGGATACAGAGACAACGGAGAGTGAGGCACTCGATTTGGCGACAAGTTCACCCAAACGTCAAGCGAAATCCCCATCAAGATGTCGCACGTCAGAGCCGCAAGAAGCGAAGCAATCAGATCCCAAGCAATTGTTCAATGATTCAAATCCATTCACTTCGAATGCTGCAAATATTTTCGCTGCACTTCAGAGTCCACTTGTTCCGTTGCTGCTGCAAAATCAAACAGCATACGCAACGGCTCTGAGTACTGAAGATATGCAGCAAGCTTTTCAATTGCAGCTATTGAACTACATCGAAATGATGCGACAAATGGCACCGGAAACCTTTCAAAGTCCCACCGCAACGCAATTTCTGCTGCAGAACTCTCTGCAGGCAATGGCACAGTTCCAGGCACTGCAAGCAAATGAAGCTGGAGCAACAACAACAGCAACAAAATCTGATAACTGCAACCGAAGCTGCAATGCGTCAAAGTGATCTTAGGAATTACTCCACACCCAATACGAAATCACCATTACGCAGTCCATCACTCAGTCCAGTTAGTAGGCATATTCACTGTGGCAGCATGCAACTCTTGGGAACTCCTAATATTGATAATACTCCGATAGGTGGGAACAGTACAACCCAACAGACGACACCTCCAAATTCGGCCGTTGGTTTAGGTATGAGTAGCGCTGTCCTGACACCGAATACGCCTGGCATGGCTGCTGGTAATTTCGTGAGCAGTATACAAAATTCCGGTTTCACTAGCACACCCCAAAACAGTAAGTCATTGAGTACCCCAGCGTCGAGCAATGCAATGAGCACAGCAGCACGGACACTCGATCAATCGCCGGAAGAGACTACCGACCTCGAGGAGCTCGAGCAGTTTGCCAAGACCTTCAAGCAACGTCGCATTAAGCTCGGTTTTACACAGGGTGATGTTGGGCTGGCCATGGGTAAACTCTATGGCAATGATTTCTCACAGACGACAATCTCACGTTTCGAGGCTTTAAACTTAAGCTTCAAGAACATGTGCAAACTGAAACCATTGCTGCAGAAATGGTTAGAGGATGCCGATTCCAGTATATCGAAGCCGGGTGGAATCTTTAGTCTTACAGCGATCTCAAGTAGCATAACTACACCGGAGAATTTAATAGGACGGCGTCGTAAAAAGCGTACATCGATTGAGACGACTGTACGCAGTACGCTGGAAAAAGCTTTCATGATCAATTGTAAGCCCACTTCAGAGGAAATCAATCATCTCGCCGAGCAATTGAACATGGACAAAGAAGTCATACGGGTTTGGTTCTGCAATCGACGCCAAAAGGAGAAACGTATAAATCCATCGTTGGACCTGGATAGTCCAACTGGTACACCACTGAGTAGTCACACTTTTGGCTTTAATCAACAATCTTTAAATATGACAAACGGCAGTAATGCCGGTCTGGAGTCCTCCTCGTTATGTGGCAGTTCCATAAGCTCGTTGTCGCCACGCTATTCGACGAAGCAAGACTGATGTTGGTATTACACGGACGAGTATTCCGGTGAACAGTCAACGAAGCCAAGAATTTGGAATGGTTCGACGACGACGAGCTTTTATGGGGAACAACAAGAGGGAAACTCTAAGTTTAAGAACAATGGCTGTGCGTTATATGCATATGGCGATGCCAGCGCGTCCAATGTCGGTCAGTTACAATGGTATCAGAATGAAAATTTAGGATACCAACATTCAGCAACCGATTGTCAGCATTAAACCAGAGCTCGGTTATGGGGGTTTCGAGAAAACGAAAGAAATTTTATGAAAAGGAGAGAAGAGTTCAATAGAAGCAAAAGTTTTATGCGATTGAATCCCTTAGTTGTTAATTCACTTAAATTCCATGTGCTGAAATTATTCTCATAAAAAAAAAAAAAAATTTGACAAGGCTTCCAATAATGCTCCATCGAAATTGGAACCATTTCAAAAACATTCCATTTCAGTATTCATATCAATAGTTCCTAATTTTTATGAAGAAATTGTAAAATATTATTGTAGGAAATGTCTCGTAATCGTTCATGTAAAAATGTAATTCGTAATAGTTTTATAAATATAAGATCACCTATCAAAAAAATCCTGAAAGTAATATTTAGAATTTGTATGTTGTAAATTTATGTTTAAGCTTTTAATGGTAACGAGTATATATACGAAATTATTTATAAAACATTTCAAAAACCAATCAATTTATTATGTTTTCACTAGGGGAATTCGTAGAAAATTTTGGCAAGTTGACAAAGAAAAAATCTTCACTATGAAATTCCTGAATATTTTTATTTATTTTTTAAAACATACTTTTTCATTAGACGTCTAGAAAAATTATGCGACCGAAATGAATTCCCTTGGTTTTTAATTTTGGAAATAAATATATACCAAACGAGCCCAGGACTTGAAATTTCATAGAATAAACCAAGGTAAGAAGGGTATTTTATGCTTAGTTCGGGTAGTTTTTATACAGATTTAGTTTGGTGCCGACCTTGTATTTCATGGCAACCCAAAGACAACACAGTCAAAAATGGTAAATTTAAATATCCACCATTCTAAAGCTTTAAATTTAAAAATTTATGTTGATCCTATAATAAAAACTTCAAATTTAATAAAATATTACGCAAAAGTATCCTTCCTCAATTTATAGGACGTGGGAATATACAAGGAGACGAATTTTAAAGCATTTCTTACTAAATTTTCAGGAATATATCCATACTTTGTAACCAAAGCATACGAAGTTTAGAATGACGCCTATAATTCTCATTTGGTTTGTAAAATGGGGCACAGGACTCGCAGAATTTCTGAAGATTTCTCACGACGCACAGTGTAACGAGCCCATACATTTAAGCGACAAAACTAGGAGTGCTCGCACAATAATGAAATTTGGCACAACCTTAAACGTTTTTTTTTTCTCACCAAATGTTGTTTGGCACGGTGGAATAATGATGAAAACGGATTGTTGCGCAAAGAACCGCATGTTGAGACATACCTTTTTTGAAAGTTACTTTATCAAGGAATAATATATAAAAAAAATTAGCACGATGATTCACGGTGCTTAGATTTCCGATAGTCGCAAACTTACATATTTGAGTTTTTTTTTTTTGTTTTTGGTTCGTTGGGTAACACCAATTTTCAAAGGAAACCCGCACTTATTGAACAAAAAAGAGTTTTTATTTTAAATTGTGAAAAAATATAATAAAATACCCTTTTAAATGGTGAACAAAAAAAATGAAAATTTGGTAAGGAAAAAAAATTATAGCGATTTAAAGTTGCAGGTCACAAAAGTTAAATACACCAATAAAAGAATCAAATCTAAATAGTTCTGCCTTTGACCATGCCTAGATCCTACATTAATTATTATTTGCCCGAACCCTTCAAGTTATTTGTTAATTATAGTATTTCAACAATCGATAATTTTAATAATCGTTAGTTTAAATAATCGATAATTCAAATAGTTGATAATTCAATAATCGATCATTTCAATAACCTATAGTTCAAAAAATCGATCATTCAAGTAATCGATAATTCAAAAAACTAATAATTCAAATAATCGATAATGCAAGTAATGGATAATTCAAATAATCGATCATTAAAATAATCGTTAATTCAAATAACCGATAATTCAAATAATCGATCATTTTATAAATGGATAAATGGTTGAATTTTAATCACGCAAAGACTTTTATTTTTGACAAAAAAAATATTTGTCTCAGTTTAACAGTTATTGTTTGACTGAAAAACTAAAATTCTTTACTTATTAGTTAATATTAGACTTTTTTGAAAAAAGTAAAAAAAATAAAAGGTATCCAAGAATCTCATAGAGAAAGGCCTGTGGATTACAATGGTATCAAAATTTTTCCTGTGTGTAAATTCTTTGGTGCTGCTTTTTAAAATTTTGAAAAACATCGAAACTGTTATTTTCAGTCCCTGATTTTTGCCTTGTTTAGCGGGATATCCCCCTAAAAAACTAGCAACAGTGGCTCTATGGCCCACTTTACGAAGACAATTCAGCGCCTGCCCGATCCCGGCCTTTAAAAGTAAATACCCTCACCATAGCTAAGCGATCTCTTTAATCAATCTGAAAAATTTCGTCACATTTTTTTTTCGCCCACACATATGTTTATGCTGCCATCGAACTCATTTCAAAGACCAAAAAAAATCATCACAAATAAAAGAAAAATAGGACAATGGCTTCTCCATTAATATCTTGACTCATACCTTTTTCCTGGAATTATGTCAACATGCAATTTACTAAATTGACAAAATCAACAAGCCCACTTTTCAACATTGATTTTAAAAATCCGAATTACGAAGTTTTTTTTTATTTATCGTTCAAAGGATCTTAAGGACTCTACGGACGAAAACAATTTGCAGCACGAACAACTCAAGTGCCTCAAAAAGCAATGAAAGAAAAGGGTTCCATCGAAAAAGAAAACACGCAACGGAAAAACGTTCGTCTATATGACCCCATGTGCTTCCGATAAGTCCCCTTCCCCCACCACATGAACAGAGAGCGGAAAAAATTCATTTAAACATTATGTCAAATCAACACAAAACGACCAACGGACATGAGAGCATTAATAATAAAAATAATCATAATAATATAAATGCACTGTTTCTCTCCCACCCCCGAAATGATATCCAATCCGTGCGCCGCCGCTCCACATTGACATCTCACCAATCGTGTATGAAAAATCACAGCAAAAACAACAAGGAAACCCCAAGTGTTAAACTGTCAATATGACACAACAAGCGGCGACATGCGAACGCTCGGCAATGCGCCTCTCGCACTTCTTCTCGTCCTTTTTTACGAATTATTTTTTTATTATTTTATTTATTTATTTTTTTTTTTCTCTTCTGCTCAGGACTTGAGGGAATCGAAAAAGGATTTACAACGTTCGCAGTCATATACAAATAAGGGGTTAAAATCACAACAACAACAACAACAAGGACCAATACAAATACAATAACAACAGCGGGAATATGCATTGAAGAACATATTGTCAGCAGCCTAACGACTTAAGTTGAAGTGATTTTTTTATCCAACAAATCCTGGGCTTTGTCGCGGAATCCTTCCGTTTGCATTGGTTGCGTGTGACTTTTTCCTACAAAATAATTAGGGAGAGAAAACGAAATGGAGAGAGGGAGCGAGCGAGAAGCACAAGAAGGGGTAGCAATGCATTTCAGAGGGGAAATTAAACTTAATAAGAACTCAAAACGAATACGGATTCTTGAGTAATTATGAAGAACGCGTGCCATTAAAAAAATATTAATTTTGGTTGGAAAATAGATAGAGTTTATAAAACTTTTTGTTTATCTTCCTCATAATGTTCATAAAATTCATTAAGCTTTCTCTTTGAAGTACGCTTCGCTTTTATATCTAAAGAAAATAATTTTGACTAAATGGTACAAGTCTTCCAAATTGCAATATTCCTCTTTCGAAAGGTTGGAAAAACACAAAACTACTACTCTCTGACGAGACAACTCCCTCTAAATCTGTCAGCCAATATATATTCTACGTTCTTTTTTAACTTTTATTACAAAGACTAGATATAGTTTTTTGGGTCGGTTTATACTAAAACTGTTTAATATGAGTTCAGAGCTATAAATTGTGATAGAAAGGTAATTAAAATATTGAACGGATTATGAGATATAGCCATAAGTGAGTAATTTAATTCACGGCCCCACTTTTTGAAGTCTATTTTAAAAAAAAGTAGAGGTGACTTGACAAAACTGAGTATGAGGCGTTGTTATACTCACCGAGCACTTTCAAAAACAGTCGTCAAATTTTTGTTTACAAAACATGACTTCTAAAATGTCGCACAGTGTTATCGAATGTTTATAAAATTTTGACGGCAGTTTCTGAAAGTACTTGATTAATGTAGCTAAATCCAATATTGGGTTTTGATAAAATATTTAATAGCATACTTTCAGGGAGAATTGCTTTTTTTGGAATATTAAACGGTTATAGTTCCCTAATGCGTCATTTTACAACAACAGTGTTTTCGGAAAAATTACTTGGCATATCTCAAAGTACGTTTTGATGTTAATTTGGAACACCAAACTTAAACTCATAGATAGATAGGGACCAAACAGTGAACAAAATAACTTAAAAAAATTTTCAAAATTTATTTAAAACAAGTAAGGGTGTTATAGTCAGGCGAGCCTGACAATAGAATACCCGACACAGACACTTATGTTCGAATAATTTTTAATATCAGGAGTTGTTTAAGGCCATAGGGGCCCCATATACCGACTTTTGTTTAATTTCTTTATAAAAACCGCCCATTTGCCACGCCCAATTTTTCAATTTTTTTGGGATTCTAATCGGACCCCTATATATACGCTTAAATTCTAAGTTTCATTGAAATATTTCAATAAAGTCCGCTTTTGAGGCATTTTTGGGATTTTTGTGACAGACCCTAGTACTAGAGGTACCCTTAATAATGGTTCTATCGAAAAATTTTTTGGGGAGGACGTTACTGGCTATCAAGGAAGCATACGTGCCAACTTTCGTTCAAGTCCCATTTGTATTTCGGGTGTAGGAGACAATTTTCGAAAAACGCCCTTATGCCACGCCCACTTTTCAAATTTTTTGAAATCATATTACTTGCGTTTAAACATGTTTAAATACCAAGTTTCATCAAAATATCTTGAAAAACTCAGGTTTTAGAGCAGTTTTTGTGATTTTCATAACAGACCCTAGTACTGGAGGTACCCCTAAAAATGGTCCGATCGGGTCCATTCTCGAACTTGTTCTTACTCATGTCCCCGTGAGCACGCATACCAAATTTTGTCAAGATAGCTCAACTCCTTCGATAAGATAACTGTATACAGACAGACAGACAGACGGACAGACGGACAGACGGACATGTCTAAATCGAATCTCCTGGTGACGCTGATCATTTCTATATACATTTTGTATGGTCTATCTCGACTGGTTCTGGGTGTTACACACAACCCAACAAACGCAATATACCCTCGACACAGAGTGTGTCGGGTATAAATAGTTATGTTGGAAATATCGATATACTTCCTGAGGAGAAGTTTGATGATATTTTAAGGGTTTTATTTTTTTGATATTAGAGTGGTACATAAGGGTGGTAGGCACTGAGATCTTGGGGGTAAGTACTAGAACGGTACGCTTGAGGTCAATGACTTCTAAAGAGGCCATATTGGTATCTTTGCGACAAAAACATTGATGTATCAAACTTTAAAATCCGACTGTAAACACCAGAGATATGAAGAAATATACCAATGCGCGATCTAGGTTCGATCGAAAAAAATTTTTTTTTTCTTTTTGTTATTGTCTTGCAAAAATGCGTCATATTCGCTGGTATACGGCGCACTTTTTTTTGAGGTACGGTCTATTGGATACAGGTCAATTTTAAATCGATCTCGGAAAGTCTGGCCGAGAATTTTGTTGCGCACATCCTTCGGGCTATATCTCGTAAGCCGTTTAATATTTTATTTTCCTATCGATAGTTTTAACTGTAGATATGGAGAAAAGAACTGTGGTAATAACTGATCCTAAAAAGCTCCATCTAGACATACAAATAGCAAAAATCTCAAAAATGTTATCATTTTTTGTTTTCCTTTTTTTTTTAATTTCTGGTCCATAGCTCCCAGACCAGTATGAATTTTTTGAAAGGTTTTTGATTTAAACGAAGCATAAATACTACTCAATAACTCCTTCAAGTACATCAACTTTATCCGGCCTTTCCTTGAAACCGTTTTGGTACAGGAAATTTGAATATTTTTATCCGAAATCAGAAAGAAAAAATTTAAAAAAAGTAGACTCCCAAAAGGCGTGCAGAAAAACAGAATTTTTTCCTTTTATGAACGGAAAATTTTTACTAAATTCCCAAAGATGGAAAAGTATTTTAAAATAGGGTGTTCCTAAAATGGAGAAATAGAATAAAACCTCTTGAGTTTATCTCATTCCATCGACGCATCTCGTCTAAGTGGACTAAACTTTGACAATGATACTCTTATGCGACAATCATGTTGATGTCCTATGATGTCCTGAGACGAATTATACACAAAAGTACGTGAAAGCCAAAAGACGATTTTGGGTGAATCTTTCTTCAAAAGGGACTATTGTTCGTTTCTCATACCACTTCGCATAATATTGACCGCATTAACATTGAATGTTATCAACATTAAACAGCTAAGAAAAGTTCTATAAATTCGAAATGAAGCTCTCTTCCACTCCACATTACGACAACCACCACAACGGGCCACAACCCTCGACGTTGAAGTCGGGAAAATTGCTTCAATTTTCAATTTATACAATTGGAAAACGCTCAAGCAGAGTGTGCTGCATTGAAGTATTCAAAATGAGAAAATGCTGAACCACTCCACTTGCCTGCATACACCTTATTGACTGGATCTGGACAAGGCCTACTACGTAGAGCCATTGTGCTTTGTTGACCGTTGGTTATTGGCTTTACTTCTGCTGTACTGTGCAAGCCGATAAGACGACAGGCAAGAAGAAGAAGAAGAAAAAAGCTTCATTTTCTGAGAATTTTCTTTCGTGGAAAGTGTGGGGGCCCAGTAAGGGTCAGGCAAGCAGTTGGACATTTTGGTTTTATTTATTTACTGCACACACACTTTCCAGCTCTTGAGGCTATTATATTTAGAGCAAAGCATACGCTTTGGACGCTATTCAACTACAAAAGGATTCGATTTTGATAAATTTCCGGCTTAAGAACACATTTGCAAATGAAAGTTCTATTTCAAGTGCAAATAGAGGGTCAAGCAACCAAAAAAAAAAAAGGGACGCATTTCGCTTGCGGGGATTCCATTCATTTTATTCTTTTTTCCACTTGCAGTTAATTTTACCGCCATTTTGCATTTATTTAATGTTTTTTGTTTAATTTTCTTCTTTGCCAGCTCGAGAATTTTCAACCTATATTTCCTTAAACGCCTTTGCCAAAAAGTATGCTACAGAATATTTTGTGTGCGTGTTTCTTTTCATACACGGGAAAAAATTTTATTTTATTTGAACTGATATACTGAATGGAGCACTTAAAAGTTTGCGTAAAAATATAAAAATTAATTTCAATATTGAAGAGTATTTTCATTGTTGAAAATATCTCAGTCGGATTTTAATTTTTGCGTGCAATTTTTTCTTATATGAATTCATTGATGACTTCATTGAACAATAAAATGTCGAAAAAATTTATGAGCAGTAAGGGAAAATTTCGACGATAGCAGTTTGAAAAGCTTTCCGGACCGATAGCGGACCGACAACCAGCAAGCATTACAAAGAATTTATTGTTTGTGTCAATTTGCTCTCGCCGCTATCTCTTGCCATTTTGGCAACAGAGCACCAGAAACTAAGTATATGAAAATAATACCATTTTAATTTTCAGCAACGATTTTGAAGACTAATATCTCATTTTGATGGGTAAAGAATCGACTTTAAATATAAAATGAAACAAAAAATTGTTTTGCATGTGATTGATTTTTCAGCTGGCGATGAATGAAAAATTTGATGCATTTTTTTCTAAGAGTGTGTTTTTTTTGAGTTTAAAGTTTTGCAGAATCTTATTTTTTGAACCGATCTTAAAACTATGTAAGAAAAAGTGTTTGAGGCGTTTATTTTCTTTGCTTTGAGGGATAGTTTTTTTCAAATCGGCTAATATTTTATCGATCCCTGCTTGAAAATGCTGAAATACGCTATTAAAAAAATTTTTTTTTAAAAATCAACATAAAAAAACGCTTCCAGAAATATTTTTTAGAATATTAAGAAGCCAAAATTAATTTAAAAATAAAAAATAATATTTTTTTGTAAGCTAGTGTAGTTTATCAGACAATTATCAATCGAACATGGAACCGGATATTTTGTGCAAAGAATCTTGCCTAAAAGTATACTAAATAAATTCGAAAATTTTCATTTTAAGACTAGAAATATATTCAATATATTTGGTATACTTTTAGGCGCGTTTATTTTAATTTAAAATCCACTCCGCTTATATGAATCTCAAACGAAATCTTTAGGAAGTGGCCTATAGACTTTCATCTTTAAAAACACGTAGGCTTCCTGACCTTCTAGAAAATTGTTGTCATAACAATAATTTCGGTTGTCTTTTTTTATTTATCGTTTTATTCGACTCCCAACGTTAAATAGATCGAAGGAACTAAATGTTTCGTGGAAATGGTATAAAAAAAAAGAAAAATCTGATACTACTTCAATGCGAGAACAATTTCGTATAATTTTATTTTTTCTCCCAGTGCATCACTTCCTCATACGCATTAATACTTTTCAATTTCAGCTACTTTATGTGTCTGCCTTGATGCTCCTTTATTTAAACATTTATTTATTTTGTGTGTGAAAAATGAATGAACTCATTTTTAGACAGTTTCATTTCATTTATTATAATGAATTTTGAAATAGCCAATATGGTAACGTTTTCCGGCAAATGCGGACGCTCAACCATTCCAGCAATGAGCAACGAGCGCTTTGGTTTCTCTTTTTGTTGCTGTTTTTTGTTATACACTTGACCATATTCCTTTTACGCAAAAGTACCATTAATCATGTGCTAATGAAAAGTCCAACTTGGCAGCTATTCAAGTATTCAATAAACCCACTATAAATTGATAGAAGATTGAAAAGCACCGAAATTGCATTTTGAAATTAAAGCACGATATCTCTTTAACGTTCAAACGACTTTACAAAAAAGAAAGAAAAAAAAAGACAGCCTCAAGCCTTTTTCCAAAAAAAAGTTTTTTATTTATCCTGCTGTCTGAAACAGACGTTCCTCTTTTTTATACGCACGACTTACTTGAATTATCAAGCAGTGCCAATTCAATCAATTCTGTTTAGATGACCGCATCTGTGAGTGCAAAAAAAGGGGGGCAGTAAGCAAAAAAACATTTTTTTGAATTTACGCAAAACATTTGTTGGACTTTCGAGTGAATGGATTCTTAAGAACAAAACCATCGAAGAAAATATCAGGAAAGTATAGGAAATATTTCTCACCAGCAACGTAGGAAGAGTTTCGACAGGGATGAGTCTTTTACTCGATCATTGAAAAAACGTTGGACCGATTCATTATTAGAGCAAAAAATAATTCATGTGAGCACATATGTATAAACCTTCAATTGTTCGTCTTTTAACTTTACATGTTAATCATCAGCTCCAAGTCTAATAGTCCTATGGTTTCTTGAATCATTCCAAGTTTTTGTGCTCAATACGACATTTCAGGCGTGAAAAAGTGTTGGGTAAGGAGTCAGCCAAAAAAATGGAAAAAAATTATTTTGATTGCGATCGATTTTTTAGATGCCGATCAATGAAAACTGTCATGATTTTTTTCTAAGATTACTTTTTTGGGTTGAATTGTCTACAGAATCTTATTTTCTTGGTCGATCTTAAAACTATGTAAGCAAAAGTGTTTGAAGAGTTTATTTTCTTTCATTTAAGAGATAATTTTTCCAAATCGGATAACGTATTGCCGAGCTCTGCTCGGAAAAGTTGCGATGCTCCCAATAAAATAATATTCGTTTTTCAAAAATCAATATAAAAAACCGCTTCCAGAAAGATTTAAAAAAAAAATGATTTTCGTGTTTAGAAGGCCAAAGTCCATTAGAAAATTGAATTTAGGTGCTCAGAAAAAATAAAAATTAATCATTTGTGCAATTAAACAGTAGCACATCAGCTAGACTTTTCATCTGTAAAATTTTTATTCCAAAATATATCAACTTGTAGGTTTTTAGAGCCAATTTTTGTTCCGTGCTTTATATAAAGATATATTTTTATACTCGCAATCAATGTTGATGTTTAGCCAACCATCGTACTAAATGTGCGAAATCCCCCATGTTTTACACTAAGTGAAACTAAAAAATCCCTTTTCTCCTTTGACCTTAATTTTTGATTGAAATTTAAAACGAAAAGGGAAAATTCCCACGAGTTCCCAACACTGGTTTAGAGATCTCAAAGAGGACTTGAATTTTCCTCAAAAGCGCGTTAAAAGGGTTAGATACAAAAATTGTAGTTAGATTTTGTTAATTTAAAGAGCTTTTTAAATTCTTCTGCATACTTTTGGGATCACAAAAATTTATTTCAATTAATGGTTTTTTCGCGAAGAGTTCGTTATTTGACAAATTAATCGTTTTTATATTCTTAGAAATTTGTTTTTGTAGCGACTATTTAGCCTAAATGTCATAAAAGTTAAATTTCGGATTAAATGCATTTTAGCGACCTCTAAACCTCAATGAAAAAAATTATAATAGTGGTATTCAAGCAGGCTCGGAAATAGCTAGGTGCAAATTTTGCGCGCTGAAATTTTAAACTATTGCTTGAACGACCCTTATGCAAAGCGTTTGTAAAAGTTTGGCGAAAACAGCTGGTTTCAATGTTTTCTTTGGTGAAAGAAGGAGAAGCGAATATCGGGCATATTTTGCGCATCACAGTAGGCGTGCAAATTTTCCGAGGCTGCGGAAACTATTTTTCATACAAAATAATTCCCGAGCTCTCGAAATGCTTGAATACCACTAATAAGGGCTCAGATTTGTTGGACTTTTTATTATTTTTTATTTTTTAATTAAAGCATACTTTATGGGGCAAAAAATAATTTTCTTATCAATATTTAGCGATTTGAACTTCAAACCGCCTTTCTTCCTTTAAAAAAATGCATATTGAAGTTAAAAATCGAATCGAATCTTAACTTTATGTGAGTTGAACAACATTTTTACATTTTGACATTTTACCTTATATTTCGTTTTAGACACCGCCGTCTTCGAATTTCAACACAATTTTCTAAGGTCTAAGGCCCTAGTGTTCAAATTGTTTGTACAGAAAATTGTGAGGCTTGCAATTTATTGCCGATAGATACATATGTATGTATGTAGGCGGAACCTCTTTTTAAGATATCAAGAAGTTTGTAGAATAATATGTTGTCGAACGGAATTCAAACACTCTTCCCTATCATTATGAAGTGTACATTGTACACGCTGACCCCGAGCCAAGAGCACATAAATATATGTTGGTATGAATTGTAAATTTGTACGAATGCGAAAAAGCACATTCAATATTTGATCAAAAATAAAAACTAAATGCAAACATCCAATACAGTTTGAAACAAAGAAATGATGACAACGATTATGTGTGCGCGATGTGAAAAAAAGGACACAAATTATGTACATACTTAAGGGAAGAATAAACAAAGACGAAAATTCTCAAATGACTCCTCCTCAGCAGTGAACATTCTAAATGCAAACCTCATCCCAAAGGACAAACAATAAAATACGAATTTTCAGCGAACATAATTTTTGAGCGTAGACTTTATTTGCTTAGCAAATGCTTTTATTTTTCTTTTTTTTTCTTCTCTTTTCTCAAGGCGTATTTATTAAATACACCTTGTCTTTTCTCATGTTATCTTGTTGGAAAAAAAAATTTTTTTTTTCTTCAAATTTTCTAAAAGTCAGTTTTTAATCACTCAAAAGTTTAAGAAAAAATTTTCCGACAGCTAAAATTTATTTTACGTCAATTGTAAATTCAAAGAATATTCGGACATGAATGCGATCAATATTGAGGACACTAGCCATACCGAAACATGCATCCCGAATGAATCTGATGGTGACCACAAGCAGCAAGCAAAAGTTCCAGCAGACTTGAGTGCAACAATCAGGCGGAAATATTTGAAAGAAAAGGTTAAACGCCTACCGGCCACCATCCAAAATCGTATAACTGTCTTAAAGAATATGCAACTGGAACATCTTCAATTGGAGATCGACTTTTTCGAAGAGCTTTTCAAATTGGAACAGAAATACCACATGAAACATCAACCTTTGTACGATAGAAGGAAACAAATTGTGGCTGGTGAAATCGATCCCGAAAAGGAGGAGCCAAAATGGAAAACTAAAGAGGAACACAAGGATGGCGATAATGTTGAGAAAGCCTTTCAATTTCCTAAAGAAATAAAACTGTACTCGAATGATACGAAAGGTATACCCGACTTTTGGCTCAATGTCTTCAAGAATATTGAAATGCTTTCGAATATAATTGAAGAGCACGATGAACCAGTGCTACGAAACCTGACTGACATTAAAATACTCTACGATGGTAATCGTTCATTTATATTAGAGTTTCATTTCGATAAAAATGAATATTTCGCTGATCAAATCCTAACGAAACAATATTCCTTAAAATCGACTTGCGATAAGGACCATCCATTCGATTTCTATGGACTGGAAATTCATAAATGCAAAGGTTGTGTAATCAATTGGGAAAATGGAAAGAATGTTACGGTTAAATCGATACGCAAAGACCGATGGTATAAGGACAGTGAATCTACTATAAGTACTATCAAACAAGTGCCTACTAATTCGTTCTTCAATTTTTTCAATCCTCCACAAATTCCTGACGACAACGAAGAAGATATTGATGAAGAACTCCAGGCTATATTGACAACATACTTTGAAATTGGTCATTTCCTTCGTGAAAGGGTTATTCCGAAGGCTGTTTTGTATTACACTGGCGATATTGTAGATGACGAAATTGATGGCGATAGTGACGATGACGAGACCGATGACGAATATGGTGATGACGATAATGACGATGAAGAAGCAGACGACACATCGGAAGCATCTTCAAAGTAAAATGGAATGAAGATGAAACTTTTTGAAAAGTAAAAACATTCTTTCAGCTCATAATGTAGTAAATCGATATGGGCGCCATTATATGTATCTATCTATGTGATAAATATGTATGTATGTATGTATTCAACATAAGCAACGAATCAAAAATTGTGATTTTAAAATTTCGAAAATGGCCGTGATTTCTTACGCATGTCTATTGATTTGAAATTTGCATAGTAAAAAAAAGGCACGCAGCATCCCCAAAATCGTGCCCCATGCTGAAGGCAAATGTGTGTACAAATAGGGGTGACCATTTTTTAACAAAAGTTTAAAAGCGGATATTCGATATCAGGGATTGAAAATCTCCTTTCATCTTCTTAATTATTTCTGACAACCATGTCAATTCTGCAGACCTTTCTCTTAATCTGTGTTCTGCAATAACAAAACCAAGAAAGGGGGTCTAAAAAAAATCAAGCGTAAAAAGAAAAATCTGTTTGCACAATTAATTAACGCAAGAAAAGTTAACACCAACACCCGTACTGTGTGACCCCTAGCATCATTAGGCCAGTTGCTCCAGTTTCTTATCATCAAACATGATGTCTTTGCACACAAAGCGTAAAGGACATAAAGTCTCACATATCAAGGGATAAAAAGTTCTTCCTTGAAATCGTATCCCAAGACCGGCATATGTATGTCTCGAGATGGGATGGTTGTGTAAGAGGTTTAATCATTTAACGCATCATCATAAAAATCACATCAAGTGAGAGCTTTTTTTTTATTTATTTATTTATTTATCAAGTCTCACTGAACCCTTTCGAAGAACAAAGTGAAGGGTTAAAACTCTTTTGATATGAAGACGCGTGCGAATCACAGAAATGCGAATGCTTATGCAACTGAAACTGCCAATAGGCCAATAAGGACATAGGAATGCCCTAGAATTGACTATAAGTGATGGCGTGTGTGAGCTGTTCTTCAAGTGGGTTGTCATCTTCAAGGAAGAGCTGTTAATGCTGAGAAAATAAATTTTTTTGTGTAAATAAGGCTGATTTACTTTTATTTATAGTTACGAAAGATCCTTGAAAAACTGTCGATTTCTAGTTATGCGTTCACCCTCGACACCGTGTTTGCCTAATTGAAATGACTGAATTTTTTTCGTTTATAAGTACAAGTTGATTCCAGTTCAATATTGATATTCTAAAAAAAAATTTTTTTTTCCTTAAACGAAGCCCTAAAAGTATTTTTCTCGAGCTCGTCTCGTACTTATTGCGAATCCAAACCAAAATCAGTATATCGAAAAAGTCAGTTGTCGCGGACTCATCTCGATATCGATACCCGTTTTTGTGTTCATTGGGTAGGCGTTCTTCAGACAAAAGAAGGGTTGCTAGCTCCCAAAATCAAATAGGTATCAAATTTAGGGGGGAAGGGGGAAGTATCACCGTATCATTTGGATTGGAAGTATCGCTTTTGATACAATTGTATCAATTTGGCAACACTGCTTCGTATCTCTGCCTCTCACTTCATGTCTCCCACTCAGTTCCTCTCTCTCTCTCTTCTCTCTCTCTCTTTCTATCTCTCTCTTTCTCTCTGTCTCTCTCTCTTTCTCTCTCTCTCTCACTGTTTCTCTCTCACTCTCACTGTTTCTCTCTCACTGTTTCTCTCTCACTGTTTCTCTCTCTCTCACTCTTTCCCTCTCTTTCCCTCTCTTTCCCTCTCTTTCCCTCTCTTTCCCTCTCTTTCCTCTCTTTCCCTCTCTCACTCTCTCTCACTCTTTATCTCTCTTTCTCTATCTCTCACACTCTTTCTCTCTCTCTCACTCTTTCTCTCTCTCACCCTCACTCTTTCTCTCACTCTCACTCTTTCTCCCTCTCACTTCTTCTCTCTCTCTTTCTTCTCTCTTTTTCTCTCTCTCTTTTTCTCTCTCTCTCTCTTTTTCTCTCTCTCTTTCCCTTCATCTCACTCTTCCCCCCTCTTTCTCACCCTGTTTCACCTTCTCTTGCCCCCTATTTCTCACCTTGTCTCACCATCTCTCTCCCCCTATTTCTCACCTTGTCTCACCATCTCTCTCCCCCTCTTTCTCACCTTTCACCATATCTCACGTCATACATACCAACTTTCGTTTGAGTCCCATTTTAAGTGTTAGAGAAAATTTCCTGAAAACGTCCCAAGGCCACACTCACTTTTTCAATTTTTAAAAATTACGTTTAGTACCCTAATATATGTTATGTACCTATGTATGCTCAGATTTCAAATTCCATCAAAATATCTTGGAAAATTTAGGATTTAGGTTTATAACAGACCCAAGTACTGGAGATACCCTTAAAAATAGCCCAATCTCATTCAATCTCGAACTAGTTCTTACTCTTGTCCCCACCAACACGCATACCAAATTTCGTAAAGAACGAGAAACAAATTCCCGGAAAATTCACTTTTCTCATTAAATATAAAATTCTTACCATCCTTAAAAAAGATAACACTCAATGAAGTTTACAGAATCATAAGACACTTCTAAGGGAAATCAAAGTTTTCTTCGAATTTTGTAAGACATGCTATTTTATTCAAACAAGCGTCACTGATAGAGAGCACTAATGCCCGTCAATACGAACCAAAGCGGCTGGGATTGGCCGTTCGTACGACTGATGATAACCGGTACCCTGTCTTGCCACCTACTCCATCTGGCCACCCTTCCCCCACCCTTAAAAATGACCCAGCCTCATCCACTCTCGAACTAGTTCTTACTCTTGTCCCCACTAACACGCACACCAAATTTCGTCAGGATAGCTCAACTCCTTCCACAAGAAAACTGTATACGAACAGACGGACGGACATGTCTAAATCGAATCTCCTGGTGACGCGGATCAATTCTATACAAATTTTGTATGATCTATCTCGATTGGTTCTGGGTGTTACACACGCACGCACAAATGCTTCGGTCTTCGGCCGAAGTTTAAGGCAATGACCGCACTTCGGCTTCGGCCAAAAGTGCCACCTTCGGTCGGCTCTAATATAAAGGACAGCCAGTAGGCCTAACACCTTGGGCCAGTAAATCGTCGAAAATTTCCTTAAGGGCCTCTTTCTCTTCTAATCGCATTGCCAAGCACCTAAGCGAATAGTGAATTGTGTTTCAAACAAAATCAAATCTTCATTTCATAACGAATAAGTTTTGTTCCTACTTTTGCATTGCAATAAAACGGATTTATGTCCAACTCAGTTAAATGATCTTCTACATCGATTGCCATGATAGCATGAAATTCTTGATCAAATTAACCGGACTGCCTGTATCAAAAGTGCATTTTGACCAGGCTGGTCCAAGAATTACAAGAATTGTATATTCAAAACATGTCTGGGTACACACTTCAGCTTCTTAAACATATGAACTATTCGTTATTTTACCCAGAATAAATGTTATTGACACAAAAATACTGAAATACTCTAAACCATTTGTGAATGCCCCTCAGCTGGATTTCTCCAAATTTAGTGGAAAAGCTATGCGTTCAAAAATCCCTTAAAATGAATTCAAAGAGAGCTCAGAAGGGATATTAGGTACTGTAAAAGCATTTAGATAGATGAAATTGCATAAACTTACTTGAAAATCACTGAAATTCTTCAATTAATTAACAAACTAATAACATAACGAACTAATTTCCCGCCGGATCGCGAAACTTTGGCGCTTTAAGAAGCTTGCTGTCAATAGGGATGCAATATCGAAAACATTCAAGAGCCAAGAAAACTTATCGATGCTTTCTCGATTGCATAGACTGCATGGATTATCTATTTTTATTTAAAAATTCAACTAAATCCTATCCTGAGACTTTCAATTTATACGAAAAGATTCGGAAATATCGTAAAAGCGGTTTCATATCAACAATTTTATGATTAAAATGATATGCTGTCCATATACAACTTGTTTATATATATAATACAATTATGCATGATATTCTTGTCTTATTCATTTAAATATAACAGAATTTTAATCTTTATTTACCTCTACGCTCCCGGTTTTACGAGTAATGAAAGTAAATCACTCGAAGGAATCCAAAATCGATACAAATCATAAGTAAAGACGAACGATGAATCCATGTATTGCTTGCATCCCTAACTGTCACACACACGTTTTTGCAGCTTTGTTTACCTTTCAAAACATAAATTTTAGAAATTGTTTAAAGAGAGTTTTTCTGAAAATGGTAAGTGCTGTGCTTATAAAAAAAAAATGGCAAACTTGAGATAACAATCTTTCTTTTTGTAGGGAAAAGACAAGAAGACGAAAAAAATACAAAAACAAAAGATTTCTCAGCTTAAAAGACTAATAAAGGTAAATAGTCGTAATGAAATAAAGCATTTCTGTGGCAATATGGAAGAGTAGCTTCAGTCGAAATACCTTGTTTTGAGACATCCGAAGTTTTCTACTTCAGCGCTTTACCAAATTCATATAAGGTGTGACTAAGGCAAAAATGATGGAGAAGATGAAGAAAAAGCGAAGAGACTGGTCTATGGATTAATTCTTCGAATCGACTAGTTTGGCATTCCAAGAAAAGAAGCTATTATCCAAATTATGAAAAACAATAGTTTACATATGGGAGTAGTGTATGGGAGTACGTATGTATGAAGAGTACAAATTACCAATATTGTCTATGGAAAATCGTACAGTATATGAAATTATTAATGTCATGCTATATTGGGACGAGAGACAATGGAGTAGTATTGTACAAAAATATTGGCGGACCAGAAGTCTACCCGCGTAGCAGTTCCAGTAATAGTTGAGGTAGTTTATTGAACGTACTGTAGTAAATGCGGTATGGCACCATCTATATGTGGCCTATTGCGAGGCAGAATTCTGGTTGAGCTTTGGATGTATGGAGGAGCATCATCAACTGCATACAAAATAAAATAAAAATAGCTTCGTACAAAATTTATGAAAATGGATTGAGCACACATCATCGCCCTAACTTCCTTGTAGCTTCAAAACCATTAAATAACTTCTCGCCTATGTCGTCTTAAGCTGCTCCTTCATATTGCAACATATTTAATATGATTTTGATTGCAACTCTTAACTATGAAAATATCCATTTCAGCCCACAGATAACCGTATAAAGGAAGAATTACGCAAAAAACGCAAAGTCAAAGTAGATCCGCAAGCGCTGAAATTACGAGAAGTGCCACAACAAAGCTCAGCGCTTTTCTTCTCTTATAACACTCAATTGGGACCACCATACCACATCATTCTCGATACGAATTTCGTGAACTTCTCGATCAAAAATAAATTAGACATTGTTCAGAGCATGATGGATTGTCTGTATGCGAAATGCATTCCTTATATATCTGACTGTGTACGCGCTGAATTAGAGAAATTGGGAAATAAATACAAGTTGGCTTTGCGAATCATCTCTGATCCTCGTTTTGAGCGTTTACCCTGCCTACACAAAGGTGCCTACGCTGATGACTGTATCGTGGAACGAGTGAAACAGCACAAATGCTATATCGTAGCCACAAACGATAAGGATCTAAAGAATCGAATACGCAAGATTCCCGGTGTTCCCATAATGTACGTCGCAGCGCATAAATACGCTATCGAACGTATGCCGGAAGCTTATAGTGTAAAGGGTTGATGTGATCTTACGAAATAAAAGAGGTTTTTTAAAATAAAAAATAATAAAAACAATGCTTTTGTTCGTTAGTTGCTTAGGTCCGCAGACCAGACAGTTTATTGATGTTGACTTAGTCTTTTTAGCATGAAACATATTAACATAAATATTAAAGTAAGTATTTGATGTGATAAAGGCAATCCGGTCGTGCACCGACGATGAAGCATAATAAAAAAAAAATATATAAAAAACAATGATAGTTCCTGCAAAGGACGCACACTGGAAATTAACCTATAGTGTTAATCTGGAATAGATCAAAGGAGGGAATTACAAACTGAGATCATGTAGAAAATAACTATGAACTTACGATATCATCAATTTTAAGGATGGAGCGCACAGTTTCCGTGGCCAAGGAAATTGCCGAAATACTGACCAACAACGGCTGAACCACATTCTCTGCCATAATGTCCGTAATAGCACCCTTTCGTACATTAATACCAGCGGTCTTTTCTCCCTGAGCATGACGATTGCGTAGTTCTGTAACTGTTGCTATCGGATTGAGGCCTGCATTCTCTGCCAATGTTGAAGGAATAACCTCAAGAGCATCTGCGTATGCACGGAAACAATATGCATCAACGCCCTCAACAGTCTGGGCATGTGCTGCCAATTTTAAGGCCATTTCAATCTCAGGTGCACCACCACCAACGATTTGAGCACGACGTTTAACCAAGCAACGAACAACACAAAGCGCATCGTGAAGCGAACGTGCAGCTTCCTCCAGTACGAGCTTATTCGAGCCACGACATATGATGGAAACCGTGCGACCGGCATTCTGAATGCCAGTTATCTTAACAAATTTGTTCGTACCACTTGATACTTCTTCGCACAAGTCGGCATTGACGAGATTTTCAACGACAAAGTGATCCAACGAAGCAATCGGACGACAATTAAGAGTCTTGCAGACGAATTCAATATCCTCGCGTTCAACATCTTTGACAACAAGGCATTTGATCTTGTCCAAGAAGTGCTGTGCCAAATCGGAGACTGCATCACGCAAAATGGATTTCTGAACCAAGAGAACATTGCAACCAGCTTTTTTAATTTGCTTAACAATATTCAAAATATAAGTACGCTCCTCCTTCAAGACACGATCCATGGCAGCATAGTCCGATACAATGACATTGTGGTCCATCTATGGGAACGAATGAATGTAAGGTTCAAAATATTCTTTTCAAAGTTTATATCACACTTACATCAGTTTTCGGTGCTGATATGCAAAATTGAATCAATCCAATTTTTGCCTTCTCAATACGTTTGGGTGCATTTACTCCAGCGGAGCGCATTGTAAACACTAAGCCGTCGATCAACTCCGTATCCTCTACAGTTCCACCAAGCGATTGTATAACTTTGATATTCTTAAGATCGACTGAACCCTCTTTTCCGGGCTCAGTAACCTTCAAGACAGCGTCGACAGCGATTGGAGCCAATAAACTACTTTGCTGCGACACAACTTTGGAGTTCAACGAAGTGGATGCGCTCTTAGTTAATGTTTCCCGATCGTTCAATTCGATTGGCATAGACATCTCATTGAGAATTTCAATCGCCTTATTGGCACAACGCTGGAAAGAATCCGATATCGCTGTCGGATGAATACCTTTGTGCAACAGTTTCTCACAAGCTTCGAGAAGAGCTCCAGCAATCACCACAACTGACGTTGTACCATCTCCAGCGTCAACATCCTGAGCGCGCGAGAGCTCTACAAGCATTTTCGCTGCCGGATGTACGACGTTCATTTGTTTCAGAATCGTTGCTCCGTCATTTGTGATTGATACTTCTCCGTTTCCGGCTTGTATCATCTTATCCATGCCCCGAGGGCCCAAACTGGTTCGAATAGCATCGGAAACAGCTGAAATTTAAGACCGTTCAGTAAAAACCATCATCACATGACTCACTACACCATTTTAGTCACTCCCATTAGGTCTTTCTAGAAACGCTTACCTTTTGCGGCTTGTATATTTGACAGACGTACATCGGCCGGTTTTGACTTGTCTTTGAACGCTTGTCCTACAGGTTTTGTACCAGCGACAACTGATTTCGGAGCCATTATTCTATTAATTTTCACTGAACAACTTCACTTTTATTTTATACAAATGAATATACGTCGATTTTTCTGGATTAATATCGCCGTTTTCGTCAAAATTATAACCAACGAAAATTGACAAATGAGAATGCGAACGATAAGTAAATCGATAATTCAATCGGTGGCATGGATGTGTGAGCTAGTGATGCTAAAAGTACTGACCGAAGTGAAAATATCCGCAACTGTTCCGCAATCAAAAGAACTAAAGCAATTGTGCTATATTTTCTTTCACATGAATAGCCTAATTTTACATATTAGAGACTATACTCAGATATACAGTAAGTAAACAGCCCATACGAAACGCATAAGAAAACGAAAATTACTTGAAGTAAATACTTTACTTTGGCTTATTCTGAGCTGCCAAGTAATCAAGAAGTTTAGTGCGAAGGGTTCATATTTTCCGCTTTAACGGAACTCAGTTGTAGTAGTGGTGTAAAATCAAGACGTAGTAAATGTTGAATGGCTTGATAAAAGAACGCTAATTCAACAATTGTGCCTACTCATTCTAAACAACTTGTCACATGAATGTTTTTATCATATAAACTCATACTCAGTATATATCAGTTATGTTTACAGATAAAACTGCATAGACAAACGAAATTTTGAAGTAAATTGTTACTTTGGCACGAGCTCAATATACAAGAATATTTATTGCGCATTGCATGATATTTTCTCCCCTTATTTACCAATTGAATAATAGAACGAAAGTTGGTTTATAGGAATCGTTGAAGGTATAAACTTATACTACGAAATGAAGTCTTAATACACTGTACATGTAATTTCGTTTAGTGCCAATCGAAAGCATAAGTTTCGTTCACTCAATAGTATCAATAGATCGAAGTTTATATCATATTCGTAAAGTGAATATTTCAGCTTCAGTGAATATCAGAACATTCGCTTTAATGCAGCAAGGTTTTACTGGTATCTACGCAAGAAAAAACGAGAATGTTTTTAAATAAAGTGAAGTTACGTTCAGTCAAGATTAATTAGCCAGAAAGTTTTGCACCGCCAATCGCGCAAAATATCCTTTAGCTCTTTATACAATTCCAATCTATGAATTGGCGTTTCAGATTTCTTTCGAAATTCAATAGAATCATTACATATATATCTATAGAGAGAAAATACAGCGTATATTGCTTAAAGCGCCAAATAAACATTCAGTCTGACTGATAAGTACCTGTGTACGTGTTGATGTACATTTGCGCGTTAATTTACCATCATGTGTCGGTGTGCCACACACATGTTTTTTTTATTCACTAACTCAATTAACTGACTGATTCAGTCAGACTGAATGCTTATGTGGCCCTTAAGGCCGGCATTTTTCAATAAATCGATTAATCCGGCAGACTCGACATCCCCATTTCACTTGTGCCTACTCAGTTGGTTGTTTTCAACTCTACACTAGAACTTTATGTCAAGTTTTGCTGAAAAAATCCTTTTATTTTAATAACTATATTGTTCCAAATCAATTTAAAGGGGAAATCTAAAGAGCAAATTTCAGTTAGTTATACTACAATTGCAAATTAGTCAACGAAGGTAAGTGAAATGGAATTAATTTAAGGTTAAACATAAAGAGAATTTTAGAAAAAGTGAAAAACTTCCCTTTAAAAACCGTGCGTTGAAGTAGGAAGAATGTTTATTAAATTACTATTATGTTTTGTTTTTCCGTCATAAAAGGTTCAATGACTAGACGCTTTAAAAATGATTATTTCTCTTTCTTGCCGTAAAGGGGGTTAAATTTCTTGTTTTTATAAATCAGAACTAAACTATAAAATAAGAAAAATCACCACTGACGTCATTTACTACATTCCTTTACAGAAACCAGCATGGCATTTTATAGATTCGGTGACATTCAAGTTTCGCGCTTGCAGCTTGCATAATCATAGGAACACCGGTAGTAGTTGGATTGGGCTATTACGCTTTCCGTAAAGCCAATCGAACGGATTCTAATTCAACACGCCGGAAGGCATTGGAACCAAGTAAAAAAGAATCATCTTTATCGCTCGACGGAACTAATGAAGACAATGAAATCGCCTCGAAACAGAAGAAAGCAGAACTCGATGGAGAAGTACTTTCGCCACTGAAAGAGGCAACCATGTACAAAACTGAAGGGAACAATTGCTATCGCAATGGAAAATTTGATGAGGCAATAAAATTCTATGATAAAGCGATTGATAAATGCCCAGCCCAAAATAAGACTGATCTAGCAATATTCTATCAGAATCGTGCAGCTGCATATGAAATGCTTAAGAAGTGGGCATCCGTCAAGGAGGATTGCACACGTTCAATCGAAGCCAATCCGCGTTATGCAAAAGCCTATTTTCGACGTGCAAAGGCGCATGAGGCCACAAACGATTATACCGAATGCTTAAACGATGTTACCGCAACGTGCATTCTTGAGATGTTCCAGCATAATACAACCATAATATATGCCGATCGAATATTGAAGATCACCGGACGCATCGATGCTGAGAAATTCCTCAAAGAAAAACGCGCAATCCTGCCATCGAAGAGTTTCATTCAAACATACAATCAATCCTTTGTTGCAGATCCATTGCAGAAAATTCAGTTGCCCATGTCGGCGTTGTCGGAGCCGGCAAGGGGATTCATACGTGCTAAATTGGCACTCGAACAGGAACAATATGAGGACATTATACCGGCATGCACAGAGGAAATTGAAGCATCTGAGGCAGAATCACAATATAAAACTGAAGCGTTACTCTTGCGTGGTACTTTCAATTTACTGTCGGGCTCGTTTGACGATGCACAGAACGACTTCGATGCAGTCATCAATAATTGTAAGTAGAAGAAATCGGATGACAATATTATTTACATATTTATTTGTATGTGTTTAATGAATTTTCCAGCCAACGCTGATACCAAATTACGCGCGTATGCTTATTTGAAGCGTGCTTCATTGCATATCCAGAAAGAAGAGAAAGATTTAGGCTTGAGTGACTTTGATCGTGCACAGGAATTGTATCCGGATTCTCCTGACATCTATCATCAGCGGGCGCAAATCTTTATAATGCTCGATCAACTGCAACAAGCACTAGATGAGTTCGAAAAGGCGGTAAAGCTATCCCCTGACAATGCAATGGCCTACATTCAAAAATGCTATGCTGAATATCGGCTCTCGATATCCACGCAAGATCAGATGCGTCTGTTTATGGTCATGAATGAGTTCAAGAATGCCATCGAGAAATTTCCCGACTGTATTGACTGCTATAGTTTAATGGCACAAGTGCTCTGCGATCAACAGAAATTCCAACAAGCCGAGCAATTTTATGAACGTGCCTTAGAAAAGGCACCCAATAATGCATCGCTGTATGTCCATCATGGCATTATGCTACTGCAATGGAGGGGTGATGTCGAAAATGCTGTCAAACTTATGAATCGTGCGCTTGACGTTGATAAAAAATGTCTACTGGCCTACGAGACACTTGGTACTATTGAAGTGCAACGTGCGAATTTGTTGAACGCCATTGAAAATTTTGAAAAAGCCATCGAATTGGCAAAGAGTTTGCCCGAATTGTCGCATTTGTTCTCGCTCCGGAATGCGGCAATTGCACAAATCGATGTTACTCGGAAATTGGGCATCGATATTTCAACAATAGCTGCCTTAGCACAATCTGGAGTGATGCCCACTAATGGAATGCCAACTGAAAACGAAGCTGCGGAAATTACAGCCGATAATTAAACCGAAGCACAAACATCTTTTTTCATCTTTTAGTGCGAGAAAGACACAGGCGAATGTTTTTTTTTTTGTTTGTTTTTTTTTTTTTTTACTATCTTGCGTTGTCAGCTGATCCATTCAATTCGCATTTGAAACCCCGGGAAACAATTTTTCAATTTTCTTTTTGAAAACAAAAATATACTTTTTAGCTGGAACGCAACTATCTTTTCGACAATCCTTTTATATTTATTATAAATAAATATATATTTAAAGCGCCAAAATATATCGAAAACAGTTCTGGAACCCAAAATATTTCCCCTTGAAAAACGCACTAGTCATATTAATTTTTTTAAATGTTCCATTACCGTTCCATACCCCTAGTACTGAACATCATTTCATGCATCGTTATTTTGTAAATTATATTTAGCTATACATAGATATATAGTTTATATATTGTTATTTAGTATTATCTAAATATTTTTCTCTAAATTAAAATTTAAAATTAAATGAAAAACTAAAGCTTTTTTTTAAAGTGTCGCATGATAGGAAAAACGTCTCATGAAAGAAACGTTTTTATATTCTACAATCAGCCATATTACCCTTGCAATATTGAGACACCAAAATCTGCACTGTTATATTCCCTTGCAATATTGAAGCACCAAAATCTGCACTGTCATATGAAACAAGGGTATGGGTATGGGTTCATGAATGGGGAAAATTTTGAAAATTCAAATGACTATTTTTCTAGGTTTTCTAGGAATTTTCTCCATGGGAATTTTCTTTAGGATCTGAGGAACCATTTAGAAAAGAAAAACTGACAAAACCCCTGTAGGAAATCTTTCGGACGTTAATATTCGCAAAATACCAAAATTTTGCGTCTGAACTAGATCTCTATACCAAAAGTGTGCGTCCGGACTATATCTCTATACCAAAAAGTTTGCGTCTCAACTAGATCTCTATACCAAAAAATTCAAATGACTAATATAACGAACTTATGAAGCGTATACGCACTGAGGACCTACATACCTACCTGTCGTATACGCAATTGTATGCTCGCACCAGGAGATTCGAGAATTGATCCGCGTCACCAGGAGATTCGATTTAGACATGTCCGTCCGTCTGTCTGTATACAGTTATCTTATCGAAGGAGTTGAGCTATCTTGACAAAATTTGGTACGCGTGCTCACGGCGACATGAGTAAAAACAAGAATGGACCCGATCGGGCCATTTTTAGGGGTACCTCCAGTACTAGGGTCTGTTACGAAAATCACAAAAACTGCTCTAAAATCGATCGTGGCAGAAGGGCGTTTTTCGAAAATTGTCCCCTACACCCGAAATTCAAATGGGACTCGAACGAAATTTGGCACTTATACTTCCTTTGTAGCCATAAACAATCTGAATATTCCCAGGGAACGGATTCCCGGGGAATTCACTTTTATCGTAATTAAAATTCTTCTTTTTTAAATAGATAGGGTAAGGAAAACTATGGGTAAGGGTGAAATACCCATTCCCCATCAAATTTCTTCCACCAAAAATTTAAGAAAGGTTATATGTATATGTACAACATATATTGATTCATAAAATTGTTGATATTAAAATATTTTTACGATATTTCCGCTTCTTTTCGTATTAATTGAAAGCCTTAAGATCAGATTTAGTTGAATTGTTAGATTTATAAAGAAAAACCATGATGCCTTTTAAACTAGTCAATTATTGACCGTCAATTCACATTTTCATTCGAATTTAGAATTACATCCTTGTTTCCACACATACGAAAGAGGGCACAAAACGGTCTATCGAGTACGTGCGACCCAAAAAAAAAATAACCGCTCCATTTTTCGTTAAATTCCCGCAATTTCCTCGCCTTAAAAGTAAGAATTGACGTCAATAATTGACTAGTATAAAAGGCTACCATGCAGTCTATATAATCGAGAAAGCATCGATAAGTCCTCTTGTATGTTTTCGATATTGCATCCCTATTGACAGCAAGTTTCTTTGAGCGCGAAAGTCGTGTACATTGTAGTCGCCTACATGTCGAAAGTTTCGCGATCCGGCGGGAAATTAGTTCGTTATGTTATTAGTTTGTTAATTAATTGAAGAATTTCAGTGATTTTCAAGTAAGTTTATGCAATTTCATCTATCTAAATGCTTTTACAGTACCTAATATCCCTTCTGAGCTCTCTTTGAATTCATTTTAAGGGATTTTTGAACGCATAGCTTTTCCACTACATTTGGAGAAATCCAGCTGAGGGGCATTCACAAATGGTTTAGAGTATTTCAGTATTTTTGTGTCAATAACATTTATTCTGGGTAAAATAACGAATAGTACATATGTTTAAGAACCTGAAGTGTGTACCCAGACATGTTTTGAATATACAATTCTTGTAATTCTTGGACCAGCCTGGTCAAAATGCACTTTGTGATACAGGCAGTCCGGTTAATTTGATCAAGAATTTCATGCTATCATGGCAATCGATGTAGAAGATCATTTAACTGAGTTGGACATAAATTCGTTTTATTGCAATGCAAAAGTAGGAACAAAACTTATTCGTTATGAAATGAAGATTTGATTTTTGTTTGAAACACAATTCACTATTCGCTTAGGTGCTTGGCAATGCGATTAGAAGAGAAAGAGGCCCTTAAGGAAATTTTCGACGATTTACTGGCCCAAGGTGTTAGGCCTACTGGCTGTCCTTTATATTAGAGCCGACCGAAGGTGGCACTTTTGGCCGAAGCCGAAGTGCGGTCATTGCCTTAAACTTCGGCCGAAGACCGAAGCATTTGTGCGTGCGTGTGTAACACCCAGAACCAATCGAGATAGATCATACAAAATGTGTATAGAATTGATCCGCGTCACCAGGAGATTCGATTTAGACATGTCCGTCCGTCTGTTCGTATACAGTTTTCTTGTGGAAGGAGTTGAGCTATCCTGACGAAATTTGGTGTGCGTGTTAGTGGGGACAAGAGTAAGAACTAGTTCGAGAGTGGATGAGGCTGGGTCATTTTTAAGGGTGGGGGAAGGGTGGCCAGATGGAGTAGGTGGCAAGACGGGGTACCGGGTATCATCAGTCGTACGAACGGCCAATCCCAGCCGCTCTGGTTCGTATTGACGGGCATTAGTGCTCTCTATCAGTGACGCTTGTTTGAATAAAATAGCATGTCTTACCGAATTCGAAGAAAACTTTGATTTCCCTTAGAAGTATCTTATGATTCTGTAAACTTCATTGAGTGTTATCTTTTTTAAGGATGGTAAGAAACTCAGCCCGATTCTGAATATTCCCGGGGATATTACTAAACTTCTTATTTTTGAAATATTTGGGGGAATTAATTTAATGGGGAATGGGTATTTGACCCTTGCCCATATTTTTCCTTTCCCTATCTATTTAAAATAGGAGAATTTTAGTCTCAATAAAAGTAAATTCTCCGGGAATTCGTTCCCCGGGAATATTGGAATATTCAGAATCGGACTGATATTCTCAGGGCGTTTTGCCCTTCGGATTTGAAAAAAATTCTCCCACTCCAAGCTCACTGGGCAAGGGAGCAAGAATTTCGGAATTTTTTAACCATAGGTCATCACATTCCTTTCTTTATTGATGCTTAGAATGGTTCCTTTTTTTCCGAAAAAAAAAATGTGTAGATAAAAATTCTCGGAAAGCATTCATTCAGAATAGGGCTGAATATAATTTTATTATTTATCTTTTGACTTGTTTTCATCAATATCAACAAAGATGAAAAAAAAATTAAGGTTGCTAATTAAAGCCGATAAAAAGGTCTTCTATAAACAACATAAGCATTTCAAAAATTCAACATCAAAAGGTAAATAGAAAACCGAAAACGGATCAAAAAATTCTTCTTAATTTTTATCCTTTGATTTTGGCTCGTTCCAAGGTTGAACGTCACTTTTACCCCAGATACAAAAGATCAATCCTGTAATAACGAGCACTGTGAAAGCCAACCAGAAAACCCTACGCCATTCCGGTAATGTGGTCTGGAAAATCAATATTTAAGGTTACATATCTATCGTATGTACGCCATGCACGAATGAAACAAGATCTTGATGATCATAAATATTAGAAGAACAGATAAGATCGTCATATGCAGGAAAAGGCAAAGCTTCTTATCGCGATCTTGTTTCAATCGAGATTTTAAAGATCGCTTTACTCGCTTACATTTGGCGTCATAAAACCAACTGTGATCGGAGAAAGGAAAGACGTTAGTGCTCCCACACCATTCGTACAGGCCGTTACGAATCCAGCATAATTGGGACTCATATCGATCGGTGTCAATTTCATGCCACCGTAGAAAGTTCCCATTGTGAACAAACAGAGACAAAAATTGACAATTACAAGAGTTTTGTTACAACCGGAATATGAAGCTGCTATTAGGAATACGGCTGGTCCAAATGAGGCTTTATTGAAAGATTAGAAAAAGAAAATGAAAAAGAAAAAACTTCCCATTGATAGATGCAAACAAAAAAAAAACCTACCAATTCCAGTCATCATTTTCCGGACATTCGTCCTCCCCATAACTCCTCGATTAATTAATATGTCAGCGATAAGTCCAGAGCTAAGTGAGCAAATTAACATACAAAACGATGGCATCGAGGACAATAGACCGTTCTTTTTAATTTCAATTTGTAGAACATCATTCGTGTATTTCGGTAGAAACATGATGATTATAATATATGTCCAGTTATGTCCCAACTGTCCCAGTATTAGGCTCCACATTGGGCAACTAGTTAAAATGGCCTTTACCGGTGGTGGCGGAAGATTCTTTCGCTTCGATGATGTGTCACCGATTTCCTGTATCAGATATTGTCTCTCCTTTTCTCTTATACATGGATGTGTCAATGGAGAATTATAACAAAATATCGCCTGGAAAAATGATGTGTAAATTATTAGGGACCAAACATGTAGAATTATTTACAAATCCTAATGTGCTTCATATTTATATACGGTACTTATGTAGGTACTAACAAAGAAAACAAACCACATCAAGCCAGTTGCACCCCAAACGTAGAAAACCACATGCCAATGATATCGTTCAAGCATCAATCCAGTCAACGAATTTGAAATCATAACACCCAATTGACCACCACTCATGACAAGAGATCCTAGAAAGCCACGCTCCCTCGGTGGGACCCAATCAGCCAGGACAACTGATAAGGCCGGATAGGTCGTTCCGCTAAAAGCACCCAATATTACGCGAAAGCCAATCAAACCGTAGGCGTCCCCATAATCGATAACAAAAGGTGTAACTAGTGTACACACAGCACTGAAGGCAACTCCAAGAGCCAAAACCCATTTCGAACCAAACCTGTCGGCCAAATAGCCACCTGGGAGATGGGTTAACAAATAGCCAATATAATACGAGCTCAAACAGAGGCTTTGCAATTTTTGATCCCATTCCAAAGTTCCATGATTCGCCTTAATGGAGAGATAATTTTAATTTTTTTCTCAATTCCATTCCTGAAACCTTTCGAAGCTGATGGTCTTACTTTTTTCTTTCCAAAGTCTTTATCAGCCTCGCAAACGGCATTTTTGTTTATATCCTCTTGAGAATGGTTTCTTGGTACTACGAGTTGCGTTAGTGTTGGACTCAGGCACTGCCTCATTATGTGAGAATTTACCGCTGCTAAGCAGGCCATTACGGCAGTAATAAAACGTTGCCGTATGGGATTAACTAAGGATATAAAAAAAGTTTTATTTATTTAAGCCTTACACTGAGGTCTTTGTGAACTAACTTCTTGCACAGAAAGCAAAACATTTAGGACGTGTTTTACTCTCTTCCTCCATAAAAAAAAATTGAGAAAATTTAAATTTAAAAGCTTTTTTCAATCAATATATTTCAAAAAAACATTAGACGGAATTTACACTGTAAGACATTTCGAAAATTGATTTTTTTTTTTTTTTTTTGAAAGGGATGCATGGGGACGCTCTCACACCACATCCATGTGCGAAATGTGTTAATTTGTAAATCCGGTCAGTGCCCGAAAAAATTAATTTTATACCCGGTTTCCAATAGTGCAGGAAATTTAACACATGAAAACGTGTGGAATCACGTAAAATTCAAACCGAAGTTGATTGCATCACGTGAACTACCTTCACTATTTGATACCCGGCATTAATTGAAATTGTACTCTCTTAAGCGGACACCTAAGGGACCGAAACATATGTCTGCTTACGAGGAACCTATTTGAGAAGCAAGAGCACTAGAGTATTCCCAAAAAGTGTCCGCAAGGAGAGACTACACTGTAAACATGTTAGGGTGGATCGATTTTCTAATGCCCTATGCCACTGGCGATCATGCCAAGACACACACTTCGTTCGAGCAAGGTTGACCAATCTCGACCGTCCTCTCAACACTACGGACCATCTTGAAAGCCTCACACAGTTGGCCAATTGATTCTTCGGCTGCAGTGATTACATATTTAATGAGGGCTACCAAGCTTCTATTGTGGCTACCTTGTCCCCCGTGACAAATTCCTTGTGGGCCCCAGAAAAATTTTATCTAGCAACATATCAAAATATTTTATATATTTGTGCTTCATATTTTCTTGCACTTAATTTCGACACGACTTAGAAATGATTTTATGGCGATTCGATTTGTAGAGCAAGGCGATTTATTCGACTTCGTCAAATCGAATCGAAAACGAGTAAAATAAATTCATATCACGAAAATTTGATTATAAATTTCGAATTTTTAAAGAGGATCCCGTTTCTAAAGGATGCCCGATTTGATTTCGATATACGAGTACCCAAAATGCGAAAGGGGAAAAATTGAAATGTGAAAATCGCATTACAGAGCACTGAATGTCCGAATTCGCAAAATTTCCTATACGAAACCCGATAGTGACCCCCTGCACTACTAAATAGCGCGGTAATTAAATGACAAAACCAAATTTCGCATCGCTACGCAACTTGCAGCGGAAAGAAAATGCATGACACGCAAAGACTAGAGGGAGCAGGCGCCCAGCAACAATTCCCTGACGATGGAACAATAAAACAACAAATTCATTAAGCCTATTAACAATTTTTATAAATACACCCAAAATAAAATTTAAGCCCACAAAGGGTTAACGGAAAATTTAAAACGGCGGAATAAATTTACTACTGCTTATCTTTTTTCGGTCTAGGTTCATTCCAAGGTTGAATTTCACTCTTAGCCCATATGCAATAAATTATACCGGTGACGGTGAGCACAGCGAATGCCACCCAGAACACTGTACGCCATTCTTGCATTGTGGTCTGGAAGTTTTTGATAAAAATTAGAGAGCTTTAGAAATTTATCGAGAGTGCAATCTTACATTTGGTGTCATCCAGCCAACCGTGGTTGGAGCTATAAATCCAGTTAATGAGCCTATGCCGTTGTTGATTGCCATCACGATTCCAGCATAGTTGGGGCTCATGTCGATCGGAGTCAATTTCATGCCACCGTAGTAAGCTCCCATAAAGGCCATGCATATGCAAAAGTTTATGACTACAGCGTACTGGTTACACCCGGAATATGATGCAGCAACCAGAAATATGGCGGGTCCAAAAGACGCTGTAAATAAGAAATTCGGAACAGTGATCTATATTCGATTGCGCGAAACTTAAACGAAACGAAACGTGAGGGTCAAAAAAATTACCAAGACCGGTCATCAGTTTTCGAGTTTGATCTTGCGTCAAAAGTTCAGTTCTTATTAATATGTCAGCAAAAATGCCAGATAAAATGGAGGCAATCCACATAGTCAATGATGGAAGAGCAGACATTATACCGGTCTTTGTAATTTGCACCTGGAGAACGTCATTCATATATTTTGGCAAGTATGAGACTATTATATAAAACGCCCAATCGTGACCAATTTGCGCCGCTATCAAACTCCACATGGGGCAACTTGTAAATATGGCTTTTATCGGTGGTGGCGGAAGATCTTTTCGACGGGATGACATATCACCAATTTCTCCTAATATAAACTGTTTTTCCTTATCTGTTATGCACGGATGTGTTAAAGGGGAGCTAAAGCACATTATGGTCTAAAATCAATAGAGAAATAGTTGAAAGGCTTTAACTCCATAAATACATATCCAAATTTGTACTTACGAAGAAAAAACACCACAGCAAACCAACAATGCCCCAAACATAAAACACGTAATGCCAATGATATTTTTCAAGCATCCATCCAGTAACAGCGTTGGAGGTGATGCTGCCCAATTGTCCGCCTCCCATCACAAGTGACCCAAGAAAACCGCGCTCTTTCACCGGTATCCAATCAGCCATCAACACAGATAATGCCGGGAATGTCGTGCCCTCACCAAATCCCATCAAAACACGAAGGGCTATCAAACCAGTAGCTCCTCCCTTCTCGATAGCGAACGGTGTCATAAATGTAAATATTGCGGTGGAAAAAATTCCGAGCATCAAAACCCATTTCGAACCATATCTGTCAGCCAAAAGGCCGCCGGGTACGTGCGTAATTAAATACCCAATGTAAAACGAGCTCAAGCAGAGACTCTGTACTTTCTGATCCCAATCATAAGTTCCTTGATTAGCCTGTGAGTAATAAATTCAGTTTTAAGCCCGTGCAAATATGCTAGTTTATATAAGTATTTTCACAGGCTGAAAATTTGGGAGCTTTTGTTTTCAATAGGTCTGTCCCGTACTGCACGAAACTGCCCAACTTTGCCCAATTTTCATACAGTTTTAAAAAAATTGAGCAGTTTTGGGCAGATTCGTGGAGTACCGGAACAAACCGAATGTTTAATCAAAATATCCCAAACTGTTACCAAACCCCATATCTGTCAGATTTCTAGCAAAACCTGCACGAGTTTCTAACAGAGCTTGACGGTTTTATGGGATTCGGTTTCTTACATAAATGTAACGTAACCTCACTTTCTCGTTATCGAGATACATACATATGTATTTAATCCAGATTCTAAAGCGCTAGCAACGCCCACGGATATAAAACGTTAGCTTTGTTATGGCACATAACGGAAAGAGACGGAAACGAAAATCCGAAAGAAGACTTACCCTTTTTGTATAGAACTCCTCATCGGCCTCACAAACGGCTTTGTTTTTTATATCCTCTGCGGAATAATTTCTCGGCAATACGAGTTGTGTCATTGTGGGACCGAGACACTGCCTCATTATGTACGCATTCAGAATGGCTAGACATCCCATTACAGCTTGAATATAACGCTGCGGGAACGGGTTTGCTAAACCATAAAAAAATCAAGCTTGAAATCAATCTTTTTTTCAATTAATTACGGAAAGCCAACCTTTGATGCATAAACCCACAATTTTGCCCTTCTCGGACTCCGACATAGTTCCAAATTTATTTTTAAAATAAAAACTATATTATTAATATAAAATCAAACTATAATGAAAAAAAAAAATAAAAATAATTCAGGCTATACTAAATATAAAATTTAATCAGGATATATCAGGATATATCAAATATAAAATTTTCTAAAAAATTACGTGATATTTCGAGGTCGTAAATTTTTGAAAAATTTTTTGAAAAAATCATGACTTGCTTTCTAGTTCTTAGAGCGCATAGTGTTTGATGTGATATCGATGCATACTTTAGTAAGAATAAAACAATATAACCTTTGCAACAACTGTCATAAGACTCCAGGAGGATAGGTATATGGAGAGCAGAGTTGATAGAGCTTTCCGTGGCATTTAGTTGATGTCGACCAGGTTATACATACATATGTATGTAGTTACGTAGGCTTTTGTTTTGATGGGGGCGAGCGAAAAGATGTCTCATATTTCTGGTGTGACTACAGGAACGATTCAAGACATGACACTGATACTTTTTTTATATTATGGGGCGCAGTAATCCACAATGTAGGTGAAGAAAGGGAAAATGCTTCGTAAAGACCGTCTCATGAAAATCAGATCATAGATCAATGTAAGAAATTCCTTAGAGCTGAATTTAATACAAAACCCTCTCTGATATGGCCAGCAAAATTAATGCGAAATGGGACAAAGTATCGCTTGCCCATCGCAAAGCATGCATAAAGGATAGTTGGGTAAACATTATCATCGCTTCTGCATAAAAAGCGAAGACGCAGCCACAGAATATTTATGCATATGGCACATGTGATTTAATAGTTCCACAACTAAAAATTTATCAATTTCGGATTAATGCGTTCAGAGGTCAACTGTCTACCCAATTGGCAATTGCACACTCATAGTTGCGTTTCTTAAACTCTCGTACGGGTATATTGCGTTTGTGTGTAACACCCAGAACCAGTCGAGATAGACCATAAATATATATGTATATAGAAATGATCAGCGTCGCCAGGAGATTCGATTTAAGGTGCTCTCACACAATATGTATCGAGCAATATGACCTGTCAAATTTCATTCCGTATTCCTGTCAAAATTGGTTTGGAACATGCATTGTCTTTTTTGCACTCACACGACACATACATATATGTCATGTCGATTAATTCCTTTGTTTTAAAATTATCAATTAATTAAAAAGCAAACTATATTGACCTTTGATGACTCCATTTCGCGCAATTTTTATTTTTAAACGAAAACAGCTGGTTTCGCGTGTGCACACATACGATTATCAAATTAGTTTGAAAATCGAATAAAGGAAGATGCCCAGCCATGTGGCTCAGTCATATGTATCGACATTCTTGCATTCACACGGCATGCCAGCGGAAGAGAGCGGAAGAGAGAGGAAGAGAGAGGAAGAGAGAGGAAGAGAGAGGAAGAGAGAGGAAGAGAGAGGAAGAGAGAGGAAGAGAGAGGAAGAGAGAGGAAGAGAGAGGAAGAGAGAGGGAAGAGAGAGGAGAAGAGAGGAAGAGAGAGGAAGAGAGAGGAAGAGAGAGGAAGAGAGAGGAAGAGAGAGGAAGAGAGAGGAAGAGAGAGGAAGAGAGAGGAAGAGAGAGGAAGAGAGAGGAAGAGAGAGGAAGAGAGAGGAAGAGAGAGGAAGAGAGAGGAAGAGAGAGGAAAAGAGAGAGGAAGAGAGAGGAAGAGAGAGGAAGAGAGAGGAAGAGAGAGGAAGAGAGAGGAAGAGAGAGGAAGAGAGAGGAAGAGAGAGGAAGAGAGAGAAGAGAGAGGAGAGAGAGGAAGAGAGAGGAAGAGAGAGGAGAGAGAGAGAAGAGAGAGGAAGAGAGAGGAAGAGAGAGGAAGAGAGAGGAAGAGAGAGGAAGAGAGAGAGAGAAGAGAGAGGAAGAGAGAGGAGAGAGAGGAAGAGAGAGGAAGAGAGAGGAAGAGAGAGGAAGAGAGAGGAAGAGAGAGGAAGAGAGAGAGAGAGGAGAGAGAGAGAGAGAGAGGAAGAGAGAGGAAGAAGAGAGGAAGAGAGAGGAAGAGAGAGGAAGAGAGAGGAAGAGAGAGGAGAGAGAGGAGAAGAGAGAGAGAGAGAGGAAGAGAGAGGAAGAGAGAGGAAGAGAGAGGAAGAGAGAGGAAGAGAGAGGAAGAGAGAGGAAGAGAGAGGAAGAGAGAGGAAGAGAGAGGAAGAGAGAGGAAGAGAGAGAGAGAGAGGAAGAGAGAGGAGAGAGGAAGAGAGGAGAGAGAGAGAGAAGAGAGAGAGAAGAGAGAGGAAGAGAGAGGAAGAGAGAGGAAGAAGAGAGAGAGAGGAGAGAGAGGAAGAGAGAGAAGGAGAGAGAGAGAGGAAGGAGAGAGAGGAGAGAGGAGAGAGGAAGAGAGAGAAGAAGAGAGAGAGAGAGAAGAGAGAGAGGAAGAGCGAGGAAGAGAGAGAGGAAAAGAGAGAGGAAGAGAGAGGAAGAGAGAGGAAGAGAGAGGAAGAGAGAGGAAGAGAGAGGAAGAGAGAAAGGAGATGCTCTAGAAATCTAGATATTTGTATGCGGACTCAAAATTAATTCAAAATAAGGCGTATTTAAACGGTGATGTCATTTTTTCCTCTTAACTGTCAAAATTTTTGATGGAATTTCGTACACTTAAAATCAAGCCGCATTATGCTGCCAATTTACTATAAGTACAATCTATCGTACGATTGCAATTGTACTGCAGATAGTATGCGTCGCCACTAACTTCCAAACAGCGCACCCAAATTTTGCATCAAATAATAATTTAATATGGACGATTTTTTCTTCCTTAGCCATTTTTAAGAAAAATATTTCATTCCCGCTATCCTGCCACTTCAAAAAATAAGGAAAAGTAAAATATCTTTCAAACTAGCTAGGCACTTATACTACAACTCCACTAACCGAACGATTTATAGTATAATCAGTGCACATCCTACGATAGATTGTATAGTTAATGGGTAGCTTTAGGTACTTATACTACAATCACACCAACGGAACGGTTTATACAATCAGTGGAAATCATCCGATAGATAGTTAATCGGGGCTGTTATGGAAACCGACAACTGTCAGAATCAGATTTGAAATCAAGACATTTTTCGTTTTGGGGTTATAGAATCAGACTTTCAGTTTTGCTTGGTTTTGTAAACATTCGTTTTGTAGTTATGGAACTGTTGTTCCTTTGCTTATAACTTCAGTTTTGAAACTGTTTTCATTTTCGAAAACAGGTTTGCATTGTTTTTAGGTGTTAAAGAAACAGATTTATTGATTTGTCTGATTTAAACCGAGCAGTTTTTAGTTGACAGAATTGGTTCGCAGATTGTGTGCTAACTTTTCCCGGCTGGTTTTTTTTTAGTAGAAATAAAAGTAAATACTTTATTTGAATATATTTTCTTAATTATTTGTGTATTTAATGTTTTTTACTAATGGGAACGCAAAAAATGTGACTCAGGACTTGTTATGGCAGCAACTCGTGGTGTCGTTAAATTCTGCAGAGCCACCCACAAAAGACATAATCATGCACCCGATTCTCTGGCTCATTTCTTTTTGCAACAGTTTGGCTGACACCAATAAAGGTGACGCACTTAGGACGCATATCGGTTCGTTGTGATACCACGGAAATGGGAAATCAAAAAAAAAATTTTTTTTAAATAACCAATTGGGAGTTGAACCCAGCGCTTCTCGCATTGAAATTTGACATCTCAGCAAACTAAGCCAGTTTGATTTTTTTTTTATAGCATTCAGGTTTTCGTCTTCGAAAATCGATTTTGCTATCTTCGAAAAAAGCAAAACTGTGTCTATTTCATAACACCATTTAAAACAGATATTGATTTCAATTCTGATTCTTATTCAATTCTGTGTCGGTTTCCAAAACAGCCCCGATTAGGGTGGATCGATTTTCTTACGCCCTATTCAACTAGCGATCATGCAGACACATATGTACTTCGTTCGGGCACGGTTGGCCAATTGATTCTTCGGCTGCAGTGATTACATATTTATTGAGAGGCCTACCAAGCTTCTATTGTGGCTACCTTGTCCCCCGTAATGAAGTTAGTGACAAATTCCTTGTGGGCCCCAGAAAAATTTTATCTTGCAAAATATAAAAATATTTTATATATATTTGTGCTTCATATTTTCTTGCACTTAATTTCGACATGACTTAGAAATGATTTTATGGAGATTCGATTTGTAGAGCAAGGCGATTTATTCGACTTTGTCAAATCGAATCGAAAACGAGTAAAATAAAATTATATCACGAAAATTTGATTATAAATTTCGAATTTTTAAAGAGGATCCCGTTTCTAAAGGATGCCCGATTTGATTTCGATATACGAGTACCCAAAATGCGAAAGGGGAAAAATTGAAATGTGAAAATCGCATTACGGAGCACTGAATGTCCGAATTCGCAAAATTTCCTATACGAAACCCGATAGAGTGACCCCTCACTACTAAATAGCGCGGTAATTAAATGACAAAACCAAAATTTCGCATCGCTACGCAACTTGCAGCGGAAAGAAAATGCATGACACGCAAAGACTAGAGGGAGCAGGCGCCCAGCAACATTTCCCTGACGATGGAACAATAAAACAACAAATTCATTAAGCCTATTAACAATTTTTATAAATACACCCAAAATAAAATTTAAGCCCCAAAGGGTTAACGGAAAATTTAAAACGGCGGAATAAATTTCTACTGCTTATCTTTTTTCGGTCTAGGTTCATTCCAAGGTTGAATTTCACTCTTAGCCCATATGCAATAAATTATACCGGTGACGGTGAGCACAGCGAATGCCACCCAGAACACTGTACGCCATTCTTGCATTGTGGTCTGGAAGTTTTTGATAAAAATTAGAGAGCTTTAGAAATTTATCGAGAGTGCAATCTTACATTTGGTGTCATCCAGCCAACCGTGGTTGGAGCTATAAATCCAGTTAATGAGCCTATGCCGTTGTTGATTGCCATCACGATTCCAGCATAGTTGGGGCTCATGTCGATCGGAGTCAATTTCATGCCACCGTAGTAAGCTCCCATAAAGGCCATGCATATGCAAAAGTTTATGACTACAGCGTACTGGTTACACCCGGAATATGATGCAGCAACCAGAAATATGGCGGGTCCAAAAGACGCTGTAAATAAGAAATTCGGAACAGTGATCTATATTCGATTGCGCGAAACTTAAACGAAACGAAAGTGAGGGTAAAAAAATTACCAAGACCGGTCATCAGTTTTCGAGTTTGATCTTGCGTCAAAAGTTCAGTTCTTATTAATATGTCAGCAAAAAATGCCAGATAAAATGGAGGCAATCCACATAGTCAATGATGGAAGAGCAGACATTATACCGGTCTTTGTAATTTGCACCTGGAGAACGTCATTCATATATTTTGGCAAGTATGAGACTATTATATAAAACGCCCAATCGTGACCAATTTGCGCCGCTATCAAACTCCACATGGGGCAACTTGTAAATATGGCTTTTATCGGTGGTGGCGGAAGATCTTTTCGACGGGATGACATATCTCCAATTTCTCCTAATATAAACTGTTTTTCCTTATCTGTTATGCACGGATGTGTTAAAGGGGAGCTAAAGCACATTATGGTCTAAAATCAATAGAGAAATAGTTGAAAAGCTTTAACTCCATAAATACATATCCAAATTTGTACTTACGAAGAAAAAACACCACAGCAAACCAACAATGCCCCAAACATAAAACACGTAATGCCAATGATATTTTTCAAGCATCCATCCAGTAACAGCGTTGGAGGTGATGCTGCCCAATTGTCCGCCTCCCATCACAAGTGACCCAAGAAAACCGCGCTCTTTCACCGGTATCCAATCAGCCATCAACACAGATAATGCCGGGAATGTCGTGCCCTCACCAAATCCCATCAAAACACGAAGGGCTATCAAACCAGTAGCTCCTCCCTTCTCGATAGCGAACGGTGTCATAAATGTAAATATTGCGGTGGAAAAAATTCCGAGCATCAAAACCCATTTCGAACCATATCTGTCAGCCAAAAGGCCGCCGGGTACGTGCGTAATTAAATACCCAATGTAAAACGAGCTCAAGCAGAGACTCTGTACTTTCTGATCCCAATCATAAGTTCCTTGATTAGCCTGTGAGTAATAAATTCAGTTTTAAGCCCGTGCAAATATGCTAGTTTATATAAGTATTTTCACAGGCTGAAAATTTGGGAGCTTTTGTTTTCAATAGGTCTGTCCCGTACTGCACGAAACTGCCCAACTTTGCCCAATTTTCATACAGTTTTAAAAAAATTGAGCAGTTTTGGGCAGATTCGTGGAGTACCGGAACAAACCGAATGTTTAATCAAAATATCCCAAACTGTTACCAAACCCCATATCTGTCAGATTTCTAGCAAAACCTGCACGAGTTTCTAACAGAGCTTGACGGTTTTATGGGATTCGGTTTCTTACATAAATGTAACGTAACCTCACTTTCTCGTTATCGAGATACATACATATGTATTTAATCCAGATTCTAAAGCGCTAGCAACGCCCACGGATATAAAACGTTAGCTTTGTTATGGCACATAACGGAAAGAGACGGAAACGAAAATCCGAAAGAAGACTTACCCTTTTTGTATAGAACTCCTCATCGGCCTCACAAACGGCTTTGTTTTTTATATCCTCTGCGGAATAATTTCTCGGCAATACGAGTTGTGTCATTGTGGGACCGAGACACTGCCTCATTATGTACGCATTCAGTATGGCTAGACATCCCATTACAGCTTGAATATAACGCTGCGGGAACGGGTTTGCTAAACCATAAAAAATCAAGCTTGAAATCAATCTTTTTTTCAATTAATTACGGAAAGCCAACCTTTGATGCATAAACCCACTATTTTGCCCTTCTCGGACTCCGACATAGTTCCAAATTTATTTTTAAAATAAAAACTATATTATTAATATAAAATCAAACTATAATGAAAAAAAAAATAAAAATAATTCAGGCTATACTAAATATAAAATTTAATCAGGATATATCAGGATATATCAAATATAAAATTTTCTAAAAAATTACGTGATATTTTGAGGTCGTAAATTTTTGAAAAATTTTTTGAAAAAATCATGACTTGCTTTCTAGTTCTTAGAGCGCATAGTGTTTGATGTGATATCGATGCATACTTTAGTAAGAATAAAACAATATAACCTTTGCAACAACTGTCATAAGACTCCAGGAGGATAGGTATATGGAGAGCAGAGTTGATAGAGCTTTCCGTGGCATTTAGTTGATGTCGACCAGGTTATACATACATATGTATGTAGTTACGTAGGCTTTTGTTTTGATGGGGCCGAGCGAAGAGATGTCTCATATTTCTGATGCGACTAAAGGAACGATTCAATAATCCACAATGTTGGTAAAGAAAGGGAAAAAAGCTTCGGAAAGACCGTCTCATGAAAATCAGATCATAGATCAATGTAAGAAATTCCTTAGAGCTGATTAAAAACGATCGCTGATAGTGCGACTACAGGATCGATTCAAAACATAAACATTCAGGTTGATGGCTGCTCCAAAACTTATTGGTGTGATCAGACATCGTGAATCGAATTTCAAACGGGGAAAGGGCTTCCCTTCCTTGGTACTTCCCTTTTCTCGTTAGACGTCAAAACAATCAAATACCAATCAAATGAGTCTTGTTAACATGCCTTTTTAAGTTGTTTTGGTTAATAAATTTGTATACACTACCCATTCTAGTCACAATCCAATGCATCTTCTAAATATATCTATGACAATTTTTACAATAGGTGCTTTAATTGAAAGAAATCAAGATGATCAAGCAACCCTTGATAGGACGCTTAGAGCACCCCATTTGACTTACTTTGATTATCAATATTGAAACGTTAACTCCTTGAATTATAAATTACCATAGCGTATCCTGGTGATAAGGAACGGGAAGTTAAGCCAGTTTCTGCCGCCCGAAAGCAACCACGATTGCGTTTGAATTATTATCAAATTGAAAAAAAGTGGTGATACTTTCTCCTTCCGGAGGCTATACTCGATATATGTACCTGCTCACGTCTCACGATATTCCTAGTGAAAGAAAACTTCAATTCTTTTTAAACAGATTTCTTTTATTACTCTCCTTAAGAAATAATCAGTTGTTATAGAAAATTAAAGATTCAGTACATCGATTATTTTCATTCTGTAAGGAAAAGGAAAAGACTAGTCCTCTTCAATTTCTTCGGGCTCATTCCAAGGCTGGAGTTCACTGTCAGCCCATATACAAAATACTACACCTGATATAGAGATCACTACGACTGCCACCCAGAAAACTATACGCCATTCTTGCATTGAAGTCTGGAGTTTTTAAGAGTCAATTATAACATTTCCCATAGCTAAAAGCATTATTCTATATTCTTACATTTGGTGTCATCCAGCCAACCAAGTATGGAGCTAAGAATCCCATTGCCGAACCGGCTCCATCACTTATTGCCATTACCATTCCAGCATAATTTGTGCTCATATCTATCGGAGTCAGCCCTACTCCAGCGTAATAAGCTCCCATTATGGCCAAGCATACACAGAAGTTTATGATTACAGCGACTCGGTCGCAGCCGGAATATGATGCGGCTATCAAGAATATTGCGGGGCCAAAGGACGCTATAATTACGGAACTTGGATCAATAATCAGTATTCAATTGCGAGAAACTTAAAGGGGTCGAAACAATTACCAAGACCGGTCATCAATTTTCGAACTGGGGTGGTCTTCATAAGTCCAGTATTTAGCAAAATGTCAGCAATAAATCCGAATATAATAGAGGAAATCCACATACATAATGACGGCAGAGAAGATATTAGACTGTTCTTTTGCATTTTCATCTGTAATACGTCATTCATGTATTTGGGCAAGTATGTGACTATTATATAATAGGCCCAATCGTGTCCAATTTGCGCAGATATTAAATTCCACATGGGACTGCTAGATAGCATGGCCTTCACCTGTGGTGGTGGAAGTTCTTCTCGGCGGGCTGACATATCTCCAAGTTCAATCAAGTAAGTACTGTTTCTCCTTATTTCCAATGCATGGATGTTTCAAGGGGGAGCTATTGCAAAATATGGTCTGAAAATATTGAAGCAATGGATTAACAGAAATATAGAACTGTATAAAAACAAGAACATCACTTACGAATAAGACACACCACAGCAAACCAACAACGGCCCAAACATAAAACACCACATGCCAATGATACTTTTCGAGCATCCACGCACTCATGGAGTAGGATAGCATCGAACCAATTTGACCACCTCCTAACACAATTGAACCAAGAAGGCCACGCTCCCTTTTTGGTATCCAATCAGCAACCAAAACGGCCAAGGCCGGATACGATGTACCCTGACTAAATCCCATCATAATGCGGAGAACCATCAAACCTTGGGCTCCCCATAATTCAATGGCCAACGGTGTAAGCAGTGTAAATATAGCGCTCATTAGTATTCCATACATCAATACGTATTTTGAACCCAAGTTATCAGCCAAATACCCTCCGGGCAGGTGCGTTATCAAATAACCAATGTAAAAGGCGCTTAAACAGAGGGACTGACGCTTTTGATCCCAGTCCAAAGTACCTTGATGCGCCTTTAAATAGATAATATATATATACCAAAATCAATTGCGGATTCAGGTATTCAAATAGTTAAAAATAAATTAGAAAGCTAATGTCGGTCTAGCTCGACTTGATATACTCAACTTCCCAAAAATATTGGCCCACTATATTTTGCCTTTCGGTACAGAAATTACAAAAAACTAATATATGTGGGCGTGGCAGTGGGCAGATATCTCGCATTTTAACTCAGGATCATCCTCGGAGACCGACATGCCTGTATTCTGAATTGCGACGCCCCAATTGGTCTTGCCGTTTCAAAGAAGATCCGACGACAGTAGGGCGGACAGATGGTGAGGTAGACAGAGAGGGGCTGATGAACGGACAGATGGACATAAATCTATTCAGCTATCAATCCAGATCTAGAACATATATATTTGTCTATATGTGCTTGGCTTAATTTTAGCTGTAACCAACTCGGAACAGATTAATATATCCCGGTTACGATGGGTATAAAAAGATAGCGGTGCAAACATGAATAGTATGAAAAGGCCTGTTCAGTTATGCCTAGCTACCAATAACGCAGGAATTTATCGAACCAGACTCAATTAACTTCCCTTACAATTGTAAGTGGTGCAGAATACTCTCGTGTGTTGAATATTTTCCTGCGAATCGCTGCGCAAGAACTCCTGCGCTATTGGCCATGGTTCTTCTCTTAGGAGAAAAAAAAAACTACTAACTTCCCTGTTTCTCCATAGATCTGCGCCCGCCTGTAATTCTTTTAACCGAATCATTTATACAGATCCATTCACAAACAACTATCACATACTGACTTCGTAACTTGTGCCTATGCATCCCCAATCAATAAAGATGTCCTTGATCAAATCATTTCTTGCATCTGATAATGACCTGCGCCCTATCGAACATTTTTTTATATATGCAAAAAACAGAAATGGTGGTCCGTCCTCTAGTTTCATTTCTTCTTACTTCAGAAGGAAGAAAGTCCACATCCGATTTACAATGGGCTTCATTCTCGAGATCAGCTTTGGTATAATTTCTCGGTAAGACAATCTGTGTTATTGTAACAACGAGACACTGTCTCATTAGGTAGGCATTCACAATGGCAAGGCATCCCATTAAAGCGTGAATATAACGCTGCGGAATTGGATTCACTAAAAGATTTTTCAAACAATTTTTCTTAAGAAAAAACGAAACCGAACAATTTCGACCAACCTTTTGTACATAAAGCGTAGCATTTTGTTCGCTTGTTTTCATTTTCCATGAAAAAAAAAAAAAAAAAAAAAGGAAATATAAAAAAAAAATACACAACAAATTTGGCTTTATTAAAAAAAAAAATACTTGTTTCTAACGCATGGTTTTTTTTTTAACTAAATTTGTAGTTATGATCCCAAAGAGAAACTTCCATCAAAAAACTTTTAGCCAACTTTGATGCACTCGAATTTCCGTTAAATCGGCTGAAAAAAAATCAGTCATGACCTTGGCAAGGCAAAGAAGATCATCGAGGCAATATCATGGTTGATTGGTTGGTTAGTGTGGTTGCCACCATGAAAGGTGACACCCTTAGGCTCCACATAGGCCCGTTGTGATACCTACCACGAAAAATGGGAAAACAAAGACGAACAGGCATTTTACAGGTTTCATTGAGGAATCACCATTAACCCATTTTCGGTACTCTTAAAAGGGGCAAAAACGGTAATAAATTGGATTTTTTTTTTTTGGTGTGTTAAACTTCTGGTTCTGTGAGAAGAAACCATCAAGTCCGATCTTTTCTTTAACATCCAACCTGATTCGAAATTTGGGTTCAACACTATTTTTTTCAATGTAAAGGATCTCACAATGGATTGAAACGTCACTGTCTACACCTCAAAAAAAAAAAGAAAAAAAAATCCATGAATCTTTAAAAGTACAGCTTATGCGGAAACTTCAAAGAATTTTTGACTTATTTTTTTTTTTTTAATACAAAATGTTGGAATGAAAATCCTTCAAAGAATTTCTTTTTAATTTCAAAAGGAAAAAAAAATAAATAATTCTTATCAAAATGAGACTGGATTAGAGCGGCAAATGTTAGAGAAATTGTAGGAGGTGGAATAAATTTTAATAAAATAAATCGCGTGGTTTGGCCAGCAAGTCAAAATCTCGAAAGCTGTTGGAAGAAGAATTCGTGAGTGGAACATGGAACAACTCGATATTCTTCCAACTATACAAAGTAGTATCGCGGAGCTGTTGGAGAGTATGTACATATGTATATTCTGAGTCGTCTAGGAATTTATGTTATAACAATGGTGTAACCTTCTTGTACGTATGTATGATCTTTAGCTGTTGATATACCGCAGCGTGTTTTGCTTTCTATATTCGGATTTTTGGCTGTCATAAACGCTGCTTCGCTACGTCTCTGTTTGGATGCTGCTCTAAGGGAAATTTCACGAGTTCCAATAACGAATTTGCCCGCAGCCAAGCAAGACCAAAGGCACACAACTGGCTCGTTTCAATCGCGTTGGAATAAAATCATAAGAAAATATCAAAATGATTTCAATCGCACCTGCAATCCTCCAAGCTGGTCAAAATTTCAAGAGTTTCGAACAAAACGTGCAGAAAAATTAGCCGTCTATCGGTTATTCGGTGAAAATAGTGAGACTGAAACTTCTGGTCAAGAGGGCACGACAGCTGATCATTTCAAATGGTCTAAAAGTACTCAGACCACCATAAGTTCCGCATTTTATGTTGGATATATGTTTTCTCAAATACCAGGGGGTTTGCTAACACAAAAATATGGGGGGAAATTTATTTTGGCCTTAAGTTTAATGGGAGCTGGAATTTTGACTCTTTTGACACCGTTAGCCATAAATCATGGCGGCCCCCTGGCGTTGATCGGACTTCGTTTTTTCATCGGACTGTGTGAGGGCCCCGCCATGCCGGCCTTGAGTGCGTTATTGGCACGATGGGTTAGTTGTACTTTTTCTGTGTTGGACTCTTTTGAAAATGTACTTACATACGAGTATGTTTGACTATGTTTCAGGTACCCCCGAATGAACGTGGTGCGCTATGTTCGCTCGCTTTAGGTGGGAATCAAATGGGCATTGTTTTTGTTAACGTCGGCTCAACTATTGTACTCCATCTATCTCAATGGCCAGGAATATTCTATTTTTTTGGTATTTGTGCTCTAGTCTGGTCCTTGTGTTTTGTAAGTCCTCAAAACAAAAACTCTTCTTAAATCATCGCTGAATTCATCGCTATTACTATTTCGCTAAAACACAGATATTATTTTGTTCGAATGAACCCACATCAGATCCATTCATCAAATTAAATGAATGTCAGTATCTTCGGCAATCGATTAGCAGCATTGAACCCATAGCGGAACTATCACCGATACCATGGAAGGAAATCTTTATTAACGCACCCGTTTGGGCAATGATTTCATCAGCCGTACAATATGATTGGTCCGAAGCGAAAAAGCTAGCTAATGTATCGCCCATCCTCACGGCCATAGAGGATCAATCGCTTACTGCCGATCTAGGTGAAAGTTTGAAAGCTTCAATGCCATATTTTCTTAATTGGATTTTAACAATTCTCGCTGGTATCTCATGCGATATTTTTGTCGAACTCGATATTCTTTCGATCACCGACGTCCGTAAAATAATGGCTGCAATAAGTAATATTCACTATTGAAACTATTTTAAATGATCATCGGATATTACATGTAAATTCTTTCCCTTTAAGGTGCACTTGGCGCTAGATTTTTTAGCGATTTCAGTTCATGTAATCAACATGAAAATATCATTTCGAAAGTCAATTGCTTACTGGGTGTTTTTGGAACATTTTACGCTGGAACGAAATTAACTCCACTCGATTTGAGTCCCAATTATGCTGGCGTTTTAATGGCAATATCAAACTGCGTTGGATCGATTGCAAGTGTTGTTCTGCCACAACTCGAGCAACTACTTCCGAATTCGGTAAGATCTTCGATGTGGACGAATTAATTTCTTTTGCTAGATAATTTGTGATGTCGAAAGCAATAGTCCCTTTATAGAAATTTGCGTTCAACTTTATGTTTAATTAGTGCGATGCTAGCTTCCGGTGATACACAGAATTTTGATAATGCTGCTGCTGCTACTACTGCTGCTATGAGACGAGAAGAAACCCAAATTCATTGAATACATCGAAATTTTTAGTTGAAGTTTTATTCAAATTCATTTTTACATTTTTTAATAAAAAAAAAAAATGTTCAACGTCTTCTTTTATTTTTTCACAGCTTAAAATTTGTTGAGGGGCTCAGCATCACGATGACCAATCATATATCCCAGCTAGAATTTTTTGCAATTTTTTTTTTTATCAAAAGATACTCTTTCTGATTAAAAAAGTCAAATATGCGATCGTTTTCTGATCATAAATGATATTTTTGTCAGGAGAAAATGGGACTCATTTGATATCACTTGCGAGTCTCCCCGAGATATATTTATAATCCAAAAAGAAAATATGTTGTGGGATTCATGCAGTTTCGCATATGGGCATTTCCGTTTCCTGTATTTTTTTCGTATGTTCGCAACCACATTTTCCAACATTTGCCTTCTAGTTTTCTTTGCAATTTGATAGTATTTTGGTAGCTTTACATGTGGTGCATAAGATGGGTTTCTTTGAGTTTCAGTTCTCATAAGCAGAGACGCTAACCGGGTGGAAAATTTGCCTGGTTCGGTTCCGTGGTTCGAACCGTGTTTGATTTTTTGAATTGGTTCGTCAAACCGGTTTTCTACTTCTTTGAACCGGGGTTTCGGTTCGGGAATTTCTCAAACTGAAAAAACTTGTTAACACGTGTTCATGTAACTCAGTTTTTTACTATTTAAGGTTAAAATTTGCACAATAAAATTTTAATGGTGGTTACCTTACTCATATTAGAGATGGTATCGATACTAATTTCATAAGAATATCGACATTGATTTTTTTTTTGGCCTATGGGAGCGACCACTGTGCATGGTTGCAGACAAAAATGAAACCCTGAACCTTTACAAAAAGGTGTTCGGTTTTCGGTTCGGTTCAAAAATTTGTGAAAAACTTTGGTTCGGTTCATCAGCAGATAAAAGCGGTTTTCCGGTTCAAAACCGGTTCGGTTCAAAACCAGTTCGGTTCAAACCCGGTTCGGTTCAAACCCGGTTCGGTTCAAACCCGGTTCGGTTCAAACCCGGTTCGGTTCAAACCCGGTTCGGTTCAAACCCGGTTCAAACCCGGTTCGGTTCAAACCCGGTTCGGTTCAAACCCGGTTCGGTTCAAACCCGGTTCGGTTCAAACCCGGTTCGGTTCAAACCCGGTTCGGTTCAAACCCGGTTCGGTTCAAACCGGTTCGGTTCAAACGTTTTCAACCGGTTCGGTCAAACCCGGTTCGGTTCAAACCCGGTTCGGTTCAAACCCGGTTCGGTTCAAACCCGGTTCGGTTCAAACCCGGTTCACGACCCCGGTTCAGACCCTGCTCATAACTTATGAGTCATAAGGATAGCAATTAAAAAACCTACGAAAAAATAATATGGAACAAATTTTATAAAGCGTGGCAAGCTTTCGCATTGGTTCTTGCTCCACAAAACCTACGATTTTTTTTTTTTTTTGCAAATCAGATTCGGGCTGACTTATAGAGTCAACAAAGTTTGATGAAAAAGTAAGGTGAAATGGGCTTAAGCCTATTTTCGAAAAAGGATGGAATTTTTATATGAACAAATATTTTTAAGGTTTTTACGTATATATGTAAATACATATCTATGTATAAATTTTCAATTGCTTATCGTTCCGAAAAACAAATAATTTTTATGAAAATTTTGACATTTTCAGAGGATATCTTTAAAAAAAACTTAAACCGGAACAATAGCAAATGGGTCTTAATGTTTACGCTTTGCGGCTTTTTATTTCTTGCTTTTGATTCCACTTGTGTGGAATTTGGACCTTGGAACTTTCCTTTTCAAGTCATGTGCTCACCCGTCGACATCGTCAGGATTTTTTTCGATTAAACATAACTTTAAAGTCAAATTCCATTCAATTCATTTCGAGCCTTATATGCCTGCCTCACGTAGATCGAAATTGCTCAATTTCAAAAAATTTGAAATTGAGGCAACTTAAATTTTTTTCTGAAATTGCTTAATTTCGATCTACGTCTGGCAAACATATTATATTGAGTGAAATATCAGACAAAAAAGGTTTAGAAAATTGAAGTTTAATTCGATTAAAACTTGATTACAAATAATTTATTGATAAAATTCTTGACTGTTTTAACAGGGACTACAATTAAATAACAATACTACATCTACAAATACAGTTCTAAAACTACAATATATAAATATGTACGTATTTGCTATTGAAGCATAAGATTTTCAATTATAGCCTATAAGGAATTATTTCAAGTTTTCTTTTTATGGTACATATATTTCTAGTTTTATAAGTACATTTTAAAAATTTCGATTTGCATTTGACGACAAAAATCAACACCTTAGAATGCCAAATACTCTTTTCCCCTTTGATTGTTTAAAGCATTCGTTGGTAAATTGAAGATAAAGCTTGATACCTAAGTATATTGCAATCCATTGGAGAATGTATTTCCGAAGAGCTCAATACTATGTTATTAAAATTTAGACAATTTATATGCGTACAATAAGATTCTCAATAGGCAATTAATTTGATGAAACCTGACAGAATTATCTATTAAAAGACTTCCGCCATGATCGATCGTGAATGATCATGAGAAATTTGAGTTTTTAAAAATTGAGAATCGACCAATCGTTGTCCTTAATATCGGATAACTGAGAGATATCATCGATGCAGCGATATCATGCAACGATTGGTCCTTGAGTTATCATTGTACAGAGTTTCGATGAAAAAAAAAAACACATTCTTAATCACCATATAATAAGGGTCAGCGAACAATAAAGAGCTCAGTCAAGAATACTCTCCAATGGTTGTTTGAAAGCGCCTCAATTAATTGAGTGATCTACTTAAAAAGATTACTCGATAAAGGTACGTCTTCGTTTGCTAATTATCGCAGTTCTAAATAGAAAACTAATTAAATTATTTATCGACATGCATAGGTACTTAGAACTAAAACGTTTTTTTAATAGGTATATTTTTTTGTAAAAAAAAAAGTTAATTTAAAATCATATTTCGGTTCCTTTAAATGTAGGTACTTTTATCAAACTATGGCAATAAATCTTTTGCGATCAAAGGCATTATTCGCTTTTCCTACACTGGTACGCTGCTTTTCCATTTCCTTTTTCGTTTTCGTTTTCGTTTTTGATTTTGTTTTTGTTTTTTAAACATACAGTCTTGCATTTGGAAATTGAACTATTTCAGCATAAGCTTTTCTCTTTTCTCTTCCAAATGATGTTCTTCCTTTTCGGGATCCTGTCGACGTACTGAATCATTGAATGGCTGAACTTCGCCAGAAGCCCAGATAACGTACACAACAGCAGTGCCGCATAGAACACCGAATGCAACCCAAAATACAGTACGCCATTCCATCATTGTAGCCTGTATATGTTTATTGATAGGATTTGAAGTGAATGAATTTAAAATGAGGACACACAGTAAGAAAATTGAACCTACATTTGGAGTCATCACGCCGACTAAATATGGCGCTACAACGCCTGTTATTGAACCGATACCATTTGTTATTGCCATCAAAGTACCCGCATAGTTAGGGCTCATATCGAGCGGACTTAACTTCATGCCAGCATAGTAAGTCCCCATAAAACCCATACAGAGTGTAAAGAGTACGACAACCAAAACTCGATCACAGCTCGCGTACGACGCAGCTATCATAAATATTGCCGGGAAGAAGGCAGCTTAAAAGTTCATAAAAATGAATGAGTAAACAATTTTTGTTGGACTACAAAACCGGTAAAACTCACCCAATCCTGTCATCAGCTTTCTCGTTTTCGTTATTGACAATAGTTTACGCGAAACTAGCCAATCACCGACAAATCCGGAACTTATCGAAACGATCCACATCATAACGTATGGCAATGATGAGTACAGACCGTTGGCCTTAATCGAGAATTGTAGGACATCGGCCATATATTTGGGTAAATCGGTAACCATGATATAGAAGCCCCAATCATGTCCAATTTGTGCGGAAATTAATGCATACATTGGAATATTGGTAAGAATGGCCCTCCATGGTGTTGGTGCCAAATCGGTATTACGTCCAAGTGAGCCCATTTCCTTTTTCAAATACTCCTTTTCACTCGGCTTGATGAACGGATGTGTTGTCGGATCACTAAAGCAGATAATAGACTGCAAGCGAAACAAATAAAAATTAGACAATCCTCACACATTTTCTTATTACCTCTCATAGGTATTTATTTGTAACTTACGAAAATGACAAACCAAACCATGCCAAGGCCTCCAAAGAAGTAAAAGACAATCGGCCAATCGTATGAAGCCAAAAGCACTCCCGATATCATATTACCCAATATTGTACCGATTTGTCCACCACCCAAAACGAGCGCGCCCAATTTACCACGCTCACGTATCGGTACCCAAGCCGATAGTAATACCGATAAGGCCGGGAATGTTGTTCCCTCGCCCAGGCCCATCAATACACGGACAATGATCAGCCATGTCGAATTACCATAGATGATGGCAATCGGCGTTAGTAGCGTGAAAATTGCAGTCGAAAAAATACCCAGGCCAAGCGTCCATTTTCCTCCAAACTTTTCAGCCAAAAGACCTCCGGGTATATGCGTTACAATGTAACCGATATAGAATGATGATAGTATTAGACCTTGCAACTGTTCGGACCATTCGTATTCACCGCCTTTCTGTAAGTTATATCATAAAAACAATCTGATCAAAATTCAATTCACAAAGTCCATCTCGAAATTCGGCTTACGCTCGTATCTGTACCCAGATCATCAGCTGGACAGACGGCATGACTATCACCATCTTCGGTTGTATGATTTTTCTTGACTACCAATTGCGTTATCGTCACCGAAAGGCATGTTCGCATCGTATAGGCATTTAGAATGGCCAGGAAGCCCATGATACTGAGTATAACTCGTTGCGGAACGATAAAGTCTGTAAATTGAAAGAAAAGAAAAAATTGGTTAGAAAACTTCAAGCTATACATATAAATGTTTTTTTTTTTATTAAGGAATTGATGGATTACGTTTACTATGATTGTAAAGAACTGCCCTTGAGTCAGGAAAATTCTGAGGAAATAAAGGACTCAATGGCCACTTAATGCCGGTGTAATGAGCTAAAGTTGTCACGAAGAGCCTCTTTGAAGCCAATTGCCTTGGGCGGATGAAAAACAGGCGTAGTCGGCGGGTCTATAACAGTAGGCCGCACTATTCCGATGCGATAATTTAACTAAAAAATGGTCTTTAAGCATTTAGACCATGAATATTCGGAGAAAATTTCACGCAACACGTGCTCCGGATAGACGTAAAAGTGAACTTTCCCTGCAGTAATTTCAGCTACTCTCCAACTACTCCCCGACTAGTCCACTCCCAAATTTAACTACTCAACGAATAGACGTCCTGTGGTCAATTACAGTTCATTTTTCCCAAATGTAACTACACTTCTTCTTGACCACTTGTTGCTACTCAAGGTCTAGTCAATTCTCATTAATAAAACACCTTACTTTTTGACTAATAACATTCCGAGTAACCTCAGAGAACTCCTTTTTGGTAAATTAATCTCTTCATAATTGCAGGCTTATACAGAAGGACTTACATACAGTCCAAATTGGAAAAATCAAATACTTGGATCCATTCTATAAGGTATAAATACCTGATGATAGGATAATATTTTCAATCGGGATTATCAAGTATTCGAATTCTTGAGTCCGCACTGTGCCTTATCAGAAAAATCGATTATTGATGAAGTCACAAAACTTTGCGCTCGTGCCCCTTAAGTTATCAGGCAGCTAGACATTCTCCATACGCAGTAGTCATATGAATACATGATAATATATACATATAAGTATGTTTATACCGCAGTTGGAAAGATAGGCAACTAATTGTATTATAATTTACAATTTGCGAAGATTATATCATTGCAATCTAAAGCCTTAAAGCCAATCGATCGATTAGAGAGATAGATAATTGCAAACTGATTTGGATTGATTCAAATGATCTATCACATGAAATCAATGGTGATTGAGAAGAGTTGAGGTGGGAATTTTTCTAGCTACGAGTACTATAGTAATTATTTGTTTTTATTGATTGTTAAAGTTTTCCAAAACGAATTCCCATTTAATAAATTATTAAGTTAATTAACTTAAAGGTTATACATAAAGTGCTTGCTAGAAAAACAACCAGCACCAATGGGGGGGTAGTCCCCGTTTCGCTTAAATCGAAGTTTTCACACATGAAACAGCTATGGACGTCTTATAGAAAGCAGTTTGGGAATCACTGAATTACGTCATTTATACGCCGAAATGTGAATATCAAATGATAACATCAATAAGTTAAGCACTATAAATTGACATGTTGTATTTTTTATTTTCTCTTCAATTTATTCAAGTTATTGACAAGTGTTCTGAATAATATATTCAAAACGAGTGTGTTATAAATTAGTAGAATGAATAAATAAGTACATACTTCCCCTTTGAAATGGTAGCAAAAAAAAAACTTTTATATTTGGATGTTTAGATGTATATATATATTTATAAATCTCCCGTGATTTGAGGGAAGTAAACCAATGTCAGCTGTTCGGATAACAGTTTTCGGTTTTTTTTTTTTTTTAAAGATCGTCATGAGAGCTCGAATTTTCCCAGCAATAATATTAAAACCAGTTAATTTTTAAAGTATAACCTATTGAAAAATTTCGTTCGATGTTATTGACCTGTTGGTGAATACATTTTTGAATAATGAAACTTATTTTATAATAAAATAGTTAACAACAAGTTCTTGAAAATGTCAATAACATCGAAATTGTCTAAATTGCCTGCCACGAGAGAGCGATACATCAAATTGTTAAGATGTTAACCTTCAGTCCACTAAAGCAGTTTTTTGTTTTTTCCATTAAGCTTAAAGTATTGCGCTTAAAGCCAAAATACAGTCAATTATACATGCAGCTTCCTGAAGAATTTTTTTTTTAGTTGATACTCCTTAAATATTGTATGTACGTCAATTGGGAATGAAAGCGGCTATAATATTGTAAAAAAAAAAATGAATAGAATTGTGCTTTAAAAAGGCTTAAACGGGTTTAGTGCTTTCGTCTGCTTTAACAAGAAATTTAGCCATGTCTGCGATCGTTAATTTAAGCAATTTTAGAATAGCGCAATGCGTTATAAAATTCCGAAATTTTAGGATTTGACAATGGCCAGAGCGAGCATAATTAGGAACCAGTTTGTTTAGCCTTTTTTTTTTTTTTTTTTTTTTTGGTTTTAGAATAAAACGGGTTACTCCAGTCTGCAGTAAAACATCTACAGAAATTATGAGTCTTTAAGGGTCCCCTAGAGGAAGGCTGAACGCCTTGAAGATAACTTGCAGAAAGTAAACACTGAGGTGATTCCTTGAGGACGCGAAAGGAACTCCACTTTTTCTCCAATCCTCTCCGTCTGCGGGGTTCTATCTTACCATCAACTGAGACCAGTAAAAGGACTCATGAATCAAGAGGTTGAAAGACTAATTTATCACTTTCAGATAGATGTGACGGCATCTGTGCGAGATGCTCTGGGTTCAACTCCCAGCTGAGTTCGTGGATTTTTTTTGTTTCTGTTTTTCTTTGTTTTCCCATTATTCGTGGTATCACAACGTTCCCATGTGAGGCCCAAGAGTGTCATCCTTAATGGTGGCCGCCGCCCTAACCTAACCGAACCTAACCGAATCTAACCGAATCTAACCGAACCTACAGATAGACGTTCAAAACAAACTATTCACGTAGGAAAAAAAATTATGAAGGCAGATAAGTCCAGGGTGCGAATATTGTTCAAATTAAAAAAAAACTGGAAGTAGGTAATGGGTTAATTACTTAATGAAATCGTAAAGAATTTTTTTTTTTGCAATATTCTTTTTATTAATTTTATTAAGTTAACAAAAAATTTGAAAACCGGCAGCGCAAAGTCAGTTTCACAAGTTCTATAAATAGAATTTCCATTAGATGATAATCATATTTTTTTAGTAAAACTAAATTTTTTTTCCCAAAATTTCGACAATATCGCACAACACAGTTTTTTTTAGCCTTTGTAAATGAAAATACCTACTTTATTTAGGTTTTTACCATTCTGAAATACTGAAAGCACTCGTTGAATGTGGTAACAATAAATTCTCCACATAGAAGCTCCAAAGTCACACAGTTCAATGGTTCCAGTTCCTCATTAAACTGAAGCTACTTCGATGGAAGTATTCCCCATATTAAAAAAAATTTTTTTTTTTTTTCTTTTCAGATGGTTCCTGTATCCGGGAAATACTTTATTCGATTTCTTGTTCAATTATGACTCGCAATCTTATTAAATTATTTGAAGAAGATAATGAAGTTATCATTTGCACCTCGAACAGGAATATTCAGGTAAGAATAAAATTATTAAATCAATGAAGAAAGAATTATTGAAATTTGAAAACAAAGATTTTTACTTCCTCAACGAATGTTTCGATATCCTCAATTATTTGTGAAATGTGTAAAAATATTTTTGGAATTAAAAGATAACAATTGATATTCTCAATCGAATCGATGTTGATTGCCCATCACGTGGTCTGATAATTCCTTATCCGATTCTCGTGAAACAACGGCAATAAAATTTATAACGTATTCTTTCTTTTATCATATCATTTCCATAATAAAAAGAAATCAACTAATTGGTTTATAAACGAGAATTTTTTGAAAAATGTTTATTGGTCCTCATAAAGAGAGGTCTTTTAAAGCATAGTGGATGTGATTATGAGGAGCTCTAAAATTTAGTTAGAAGTGAAACGAAAAAATGAACCTAGAGCCTTTATTGAAATAATTATTTGATAAAGAAAGCACAGAAAGTCGAGATTAGATGAGAATTGAGATAAGGATTTGGGATGAATTGTAAAAATTTGTAGCTCAATAGTCCATTTTAAGTAGTTCTTTTTCTTACTCATACATAGAATTTAAGGAGAATATTTCGCATATGGAACAAAGAATTCGATTGCAGAATAATATGAAGGGTTTTTAAGGTACAGGGATCTCCGTTTTTATCGTTTCCCAAAAAGTCGTCTTGGGACATCTGTTGAGATTTCTTGTAGAATTTCGAATTGAGTTCATACAAAAATGCAATCCCAACATCTATGGACTTTCCATTAGGTTTCTTAGCTAGCCGGTAGGTAAAGGCAGTGCCGCAAGTTTGGTTAGATTAGGTTAGGTTAGTCTGGCTGCCACCATGAAGGGTGACACACTTAGGCCTCACATGGACCCGTTGTGATTCCACGAGAGAATTTAGACAACACAAACATCCACGACCTTAGCAGGGAGTTGAACCCAGAGCCTCCCGGCCAACGCTAACGCCACGGAGGCCGTAACTGCGTTCAAAAATATGGTATTTAAAGACCAAAGTTGGTCTCCTTCTCCTAGTTAAATTGATCTGTGAGAACTTTTATGAGATTTTCTTGCAAAAATTGATTTTGTTTTTCAAAATTTGCATCACATAAACAAAAGCAAACACAACCAGTCCCGGGTTATCCCTAACCCCTTTTCTCTATGTCATTGCCTGCAATAAAAACCTTCAGCCCGATCTAAAATCAAGTAAACTTTTAAGCATTAAAAGTCTTCATTGACATCAAAAAACGTGTCCCAAATTTCTGTGGCAAACTGTTCAAATTGGAATTTAGCCCATCTGAATTGGTTTTTGCATAAACTGCAATCTTAAATATTTATAGAAATATTGTTTACATAAAATTTTAATGCCTTTTGTTTATATACATATATTCAAACAAGTAAGAAAGCTAAAGTCAGTCAAGCCCGACTTTGAAATACCCAGCGTCCCGACATTATGAGCGCACTATGTTTTGCTTCTCTATTTGTGGGCGTGGCAGTGGGAGGGGCAAATTAATTATTTCCCTATACCTTTCATTCGCCTTGGTGAACCTATGTTGCGAATTTGAAGCTTCTACGCCTTTTACTTCGGAAGTTACGAAAAATCTTCATTTGTGGGCGTGGCAGTGGGCGGGCCACATAAAATTTTTACCTACACCTTTCATTCGCCTTGGTGAACCTATGTTGCGAATTTGAAGCTTCTACGCCTTTTACTTCGGAAGTTACAAAAATTCTCCATTTGTGGGCGTGGCAGTTTTTGTTCCTACACCTTTCATTTGCCTTGGTCAACCTATGTTGCGAATTTGAAGCTTCTACGCCTTTTACTTCACAAGTTACGATAAGCCCTTATTTTTGGGCTTATTTGTGGGCGTGGCTCGAGGAGGACGGCGTCTATTTTTTTCCAGGATATGTCCCTTTTCGTAGTTTACCAGTACACCAAATATCAATGGAATGTGTTGAGTGGTTCGCAAGTAACAAGCATTTTACTGAAAACACAATAAATTCATTTGTGGGCGTGGCAGTGGGCGGATGTCTCCCATTTTTACTTAGGATCATACTCGGACCCCGATATACATGTGTGCCAAATTTCGACTTCATTGGTTCAGCCGTTTCGGAGGAGATCCGACCACGGACGGACGGACAGACGGACAGACGGACAGACGGACAGAGGACAGACGGAAAGACGGACTTGTCTAAATCGATTCAGTTTTTGATCCTGATCATTTCTATATATATTTTTCTATATCTCCGGAGCTTAATTCTCCCTGTTACAAGATTTGCACAAAACTAATATACCCCGCTTACGCTGGGTATAAAAAGGGTTGGTGAGGAAAGCGATTTTAACAATTGTTCGCTAATTAACTGGGCTGTGACTGATGATTTTCGCTTACATCTGGCAGTGACGTAAATTCGAAAAATTTCTTTGGAACTAGCACCGATGAAAAGATAAACTTCAACGACCATTCGATGACAAATGACCTAAGAAATAATTTAACTTTAGTCAATAAGCTCAATAGCAAAGTGCTTGTAAAATCGTCAGCATATCGTTGTCAGAAGGCCTTAAATCGAATCAATCATTTAATCTTATGCGAATGACGCATTCACTTAACCTTCGATCAAACTGCAAGTATGATTTCCGCACTTTCGATAATTACGATTTGACAAAATAAGTTAGCAACGTGTATTGATTGACGTTTTGAAATCTTAAAATTTCGATTGCTTACGTGCGTACTTCGTTTGGAGCAAGTTTTATTACAGATTCGAATTTGTCCGAGTTCGCATTTAATTTGTTGACAAAGGGAGTTTTTATTTTCGCAAGAAAATCAAACAACTTCCCCAGCGGATAAAATGCTGCTTACAGAAGCGGCAGTGTAGCGAGGGGGACGGTAGAAGGGGGCAGCCGCCCCGGCGCCAAATCATATTTCAATTTTTATGAAGGTATTTTTGTTGAGACCGGTTAGAGAGGGTGGCATTTCCTGCATTGTTCCCCCATCGCGGCTTGGGCGCCGAAATGTCTCGCTACGCTACTGTACAGAGGCGATGAACCGCAAGACATTTCGTAGGGGTAGGCGATTACGCATACGACCTCATATACCATCCTACTATACTTTTATTCGAGCGTGGACCGTTTTGTAGAACGAACGCCTACCACATAAAGTAAGCTATTGGTAGGCGGTTCGCCTACAATCTCGTATACTTTGTAGCTATTAATAGGCAGGTCGCTTACAGTCTCGTATACTTTGTAGGCGGTAGGCACTGTTGCCCGCTGGCTAGGTATTAATATAGTTTTGAACGTTGGAAATAGGCTATAAATCAAAAGAATACGATTTGCTTTTGTAATGTCGTTCCTGCACTTCTTGCCAAACCGTAAAGCAACGCTTTCGAAAATGCGAAAAGAAACAAAGCAACCCCCAACTATGGAGTTTTCTTTCGCAAAAAGAGATAATCAGGCATGCTCCAGAAATCGAATTCACATAAAAAAATTGATATAAATGTGATTTCAATAGAAATCTAAGCTATTCCGAATTTTTTTCGGATTTCGATTTCTAGAGCATGCCTGAATAGGCCTATTCATGAGACCATGGTGTTCGTGGCAAAAGTGCAAGATTTTTCAATACAAATTGATGTTGGAAGCTTAAATAAATTTTTACACTTTTACACTTTTGCCACGATACCACAGTCTCGTGAATAGGCCTAATATCCTCAGCCCTATTCTAAATGAATATTCACAGGGAAATTTTTCCTTTGAAATTATCCTCCGCGGAAAAAGGAAGGTTCTTAGCGCCAATAAAAAAAAAGTGATGACCTTTGCTTAAATATGTTCGAAATTCTTGCTCTCTTTCTATTATTTTCCCTACGTTTTGAGAACGGTAGAACTTTTTGCAAATCCGCAGAGAAAAAATCCCCGGGTATATTTAGAATCGGGCCGCTTATGTTTTCCCTTTAAATAAAATAAGTTTCTTAAACGTTTAACAAATGTACTTTTTTGCTAATTTATCTGGAACGTAAGAATTGAAAATGTTTAAGAGCAGATGTGTGCCAAATTTCATTTAAATCGTTTATGTTATCTTTCACGCAGATGGAAAAAATTCAGTTCCAGTCAAAAAACGTGTTCAAATGTTCGACACACGTTCGAGCGCACAGTTGAGGCGTATCCCACAAGTGAGCAGTAAATTAAAAAATAATTCGAATTTCATTCTGAAAATTTGCAGTCATATGTACTTTCGAAATGTCAACCTCAATATCGATTTAAGATAATTTCTATAGTTTTGGAATCATTGAATGAAAACTGAATTCTCATCGGTGAAATGTAGTAAAAAAAAAATTTTTTTTTAAATGCTAGCGAAAGCAATTTTAAAAGCATAAACTCCAGAATCAGGTAATCTTCTAAACGCTTAGCTGTATAAAATCAACGGAGCCGATTTGCATGCTTTTCGCACGTAAAGATTTCAAATGAAACTAATGTTTATGACTATTTGCTTCCTAAGCAAAGGAAATTTGTTTCACAATTTTTAAGATTTTTCAAGCCTTTTAAAAACTTTATATACCGTTAGCGCACACTTAACCCGTCAATGGGACAGTGAGGGATATCACAAAAGAGAGATTTAATTGCATTTAAATGGCCTTTGACTTGAAGCTAAACGTTATGTTAAGGTGCTAAAGTTACTACAATAGATTGACTTAAGTTCTTCAATGTGCTTCAGTATACTTAGGCGACACGTGTGAGCTAGTGTTTCCAATCAAATCGGTCGATTTAGAAACTTCTTAAGTCAAATTTTTTCCACCATACATTTTTATACCCGACACACACTGTGTGGAGGGTATATTGCGTTTGTGTGGTTGTGTGTAACACCCAGAACCAGTCGAGATAGACCATACAAAATATATATAGAAATGATCAGAATCACCAGGAGATTCGATTTAGACATGTCCGTCCGTCTGTCCGTCTGTCTGTCTGTCTGTATACATACAGTTATCTTATCGAAGGAGTTGAGCTATCTTTGGACAAAATTTGGTATGCGTACTTACTTTGACATGAGTAAGAACAAGTTCGAGAATGGACCCGATCGGACCATTTTTAGGGGTACCTCCAGTACTAGGGTCTGTTTTGAAAATCACAAAAACTGGTCTAAAATCGAATTTTTTCAAGATATTTTGATGAAATTGGATGTTTGAACATGCTTAAAGGCAAGTAATATGATTTCCAAAAATTGGAAAAGGGGGCGTGGCAGATGGGTGTTTTTCGAAAATTGTCCCCTACACCCGAAACTCAACAAAATTTGGCACTTATGCTTCCTTTGTAGCGATAAACATCCTCTCAAAAAATTTCGTTGATCGGTGCATTAATAAGGGTACCTCCAGTTCTAGGGTCTATCACAAAAATCCCAAAACTGCCTCAACATCTGACTTTTTCGCAATATTTCAATGAAACTTAGAATTTGAGCGTATATTTTAGCCTCTGATTAGAATTGGAAAAAAAAATTGAAAAGGGGGCGTGGCAAAGGGGCGGTTTTCATAAATAAATTGAAGAAAAGACGGTATATGGGGCCCCTAATGGCCTTAAAACCTGTTGAATATTTTTTCTTAGAGTCCTGTTTTTATGCGTGTTTTAAAAATTACTTAAGCATGTGTGTCAGTGTCGGGTACTTTATTGTCAGGCTCCCCTGACTATAACAACCTTACTTTTTTTTATATGAAGTTTTTCATTTCTGACAGAACTGGGGCAAGACACTTTGCAGGCCAAACCGTAAGAAAATAGAAAAAGTCCCTCAGTCTGGCATCGCAACTCAGGAAAAACGTTAGTTTTGGTTAGGTTTGGTGGCTGCCACCATGAAGGTTGACACACTTAGGAACCATGGGCCCTTTGTGATGCTACAACAAATGGTAAGCCAAAGATAGAAACATAAAAACTAAACAACATTAACGACCTGAGCTGGGGGAGTCGAGCCCAGGGCCTCGCACTTCGGAAGTTTGTATCTCAGCCAACTACGGCACAGAGGCCGTCTGGGGGAAAAGCGTTACATTCGGTTCAAAATTAAAATTTATCAAATTTGAATTTGATCATAGGACATTGTTCACAGACTACCAGCTGTCGGAAAGTTCTTTTAAGGCTATTCATGACTTAAATAAAAAAAGGGTAAGAATTGATGCGACACTCCAAACAAAATTTAGAGCATTCTAAAATTGTTTTGTCAATTTATACAAGTGTTCCATTGTATGAAGCCATAAAAAATTACGCAATTTTCATCTCTCATCAATAACTGAAATCTTGCCAAAGCATTCTAATTATAATATGAAACATTTCAATTTAATTGAGAACAAAAAACAAAAAAAAACAATGAAAAAATTTGAAAAAAAAAACAACACGAAAAGCTAACGACGAGAATTGTTCATCAAACCATTAAGCCGAATGTAAAAAATAAAAGAAATCAAAAAGAATGAAAATAAAAATAAATAAATTATTAATTCCATTGAAAAAAAAACTATAAAAAATAGAATATATTCCCGGTATTATAAAAACTGTCGTAATGAATAAATTAAAAAATTTTTTTTCGGTCAACTTAATTGAAATTCTATAAACATTTGTGGAAATTTTCGACTGTAATTAATTACCACATTACTTATGATTTATGCATACAGTGGACTGGTTTATGTACGTCAAGCGCCAGTCGGGCTATTTACATGGCAATAACTGACGTCACTGGTATAAAAACAATTGCCTGAAAATGATCGTTATGTCCATCGATCGATATGAAATGCAGGAGGCTTAAGGCAAGAAACATTAAATAACCGAAAAGTAAATATGGAAATGAGATTTTATTTTCAACTGAAGTGAATAATGATGCTCAACAAATTGTTATGAAGTCACAAACAGGGTAGGGAGGGGGCAAGCGAAATCGCAAAAGGCCGGAACAAATAATTCCCAATTTCTGCAATGAATGCAAAATCAGTGGGAATTTCTGTTCCACGGAAGACATGAGACTTTTCAACGTGCGTGTTTTATTTGTTGATATTATTTTTAAAATTTTTATTTATTTTTTTTGAACTTCGTATTTAAAGGTTGGGGTTGTTGTTCGATCGGTGTACATACATTATATGTATTTGCGGCTTTACGTGTTGAATTTTTTATCGATTGTATGTGATTTCGCTTAGTAATGTCATTTTATTTTATACAAAACGGAACAAAGAACGTACGCATGGGCCAAGAGTTTTTATGAAGGAAATAAAAAACATTTAAGAGTATTATAGTCCGGCAAACTTGATAATACAGCAGGTACCTGATACGGTTAAACGGTTGTTTTTATACCTATGTTTGAATTTTGTGTTTGAAAAAGATCCCCACGACCACGATCATTGAAAAAAACTGGCTCTGGAGATTTTCAAGACACTCAAGAGAAATTTTTCGAGAACCATTTTTTTCACACGCCCACTTTTCTAATTTTTGGAAATAACATTTATAGCTTTAAAATACACAACTCCAAATTTTTAGGTGTACCTGCAGTACTAGACGGCCTCTGTACCGTAGTTGGTTGAGATGCCAACTGACGAAGCGAGACGCTCTGGGTTCAACTCCCAGCTAAGGTCATGGATGTTTGTGTCGTTTTTTCTGTTTCTATTTCTCTTTGCTTTCCCAATTTTCGTGTATCACAGCGGGCCCATTTGAGGCTTATGTGCGTCACCTTTGATTTTGGTAGTCACACTAATCTAACCTAACCTGACTTAACCTATCTTAACCTAAATATTATTTTTACTAACCGCCATTTAGACCCACTTTTTATTTTAACATAATAAGACCTTTTCTTTAAGGTTCCCTGATGTCATGTGAATCCTCTTTATTAGTATTTTCTTTGTGCCAAGTTAAGATTGTGTCGTTTGATCCATTATGTTCACCGAAGAAGGGGTTATTTTTGGCTTCATACATTGTCGTCTGCTTTATTCTTAAGAAAAAGGCCATCAAAATCTATTAATTCAACTGTTTTGTGTAGACAGTTTAACCATTGTTCTTACAGGTTTTATTTTCCCTGATTTTGCGCTGATCTTAAATATTTGCTTCCCTTTAATTATGTGCCATTAAAAAAAACATAAACCAAAAGATAAGCATCAGACAAGCACATTTTTAACGTCTATCAAAAGTTGAATGTTGCTTTATAATCGTTAAATAATTATTAAAGGCATCTAATCAGAGATGCAATGGACAATTGAGTGTTATATCATCGGCAGATACAAAGCCATTAGCGCTTAATTGTTTTTGAACAAACATTTTCGCACAATCGCTGAACAATCAAAGATCACATTCCTTTGGGGAACCGGTGATTTTGACTTGAAAATGAAAGCAAAATATGGGAGGAGTAATAAAATTGAAAGCCTGATTTTACAATGAGAATAGATCAAATTTTTCTCATAACTTAGACTTCATATTACTGAAAAATAAAAAAAAGAACAACTGGTAAAATAAGGATAAAATAATTTTGGAAGTTATCTTTCTGCTTTTCAGAATATACACAACGTGCACAAAAATTTTTGGTGTAACATGCTCGTCAAAATCAGACGAACCTTGATACCTTTTTAGCTTTTCTTTGAATGTGCATCACCTTATCGAAATTTTCAACGTCTGGTTCCAAACAAGTTCGAATCATTGGAAAGTTGAATTCTTTATCTGCTAAGGAATTCGCAAAATTTGAAAATGAATCACGGTATTTGTATCTAAAACAGGGACCAAAATATTAAGAAAGAAGGAGTGCAAAAAAATGTTTGTTCAACAATGCTAATAAATATTCCCTATTTAAACACATCAGACTTCCATTTAACCATAAAAATAATTTTACTAACCGCCATTTAGACCATTTAAATAATTACTATAAGACCTTTCTTTAAGGCCTCATGAAAGTCAATTAAACCTCTTTAAGTCGATTTTCTTTGTGCAAGTTAAGATTGTTGTTTTGATCCATTGTTCACACGAAGAAGGGGATTTTGGTTCAACATTGTCGTCCATTTATTCTTAAGAAAAAAAGGCCATCAAAATCTATTAAAAAGTAACTGTTTTTGTAAGAATTCAGGTTTGAGAATTTAATCGCTTGTAATACTTTGTTCCAGTTTTATTTTCCCTGATTTTGGCTGATCTTAAATTTGCTAACCTTTAATTATGTGCCATTAAAAAAACATAAACCAAAAGTATAGCAAGCAAGCACATTTTTAACGTCAATCAAAAGTGAATGTTGCTTTAATATCGTAAAAATTAAAACATTAATCAGAGATGCAATGGACAATTGAGTCGTTATACATCGGCAGATACAAAGCATTAGCGCTTAATTGTTTGAACAAACATTTTCGACAAATCTGAACAATCAAAGATCAATTCTTTGGAACGGTGATTTTGACTTGAAAATGAAAGCAAAAATGGAGGAGTAATAAGTGAATAAACCTGATTTTACAATTTGAATATCACAATTTATTCTCATAACTAGATTCATATTTAAAATAATTAAGATTAAAATTGGAAAAATTATGATCAAAATAATATTTGAAGCTTAGTTTTTGCTTGCTTTTCCCTGAGAATATCTTCTATCTTTGAATAACCACTCCTGAAAACCTTGTCGAAATTTCTTCTTACATGAATTGAAATACATTCATCCTTACTTAAGATCTGAGCCATCTTGCAACCGCTGCGTTTATGGAGACATCAGAAACAGAACAGAGGGGCGGCAGTTGTTTTCTTCCTAAGCTTAACTCAATATCCGGTCTTATACATATGTAAGTCCCAGTGTGGAACATGTTCCCTCATAATAAGCCCATTCTAGCGTCTAATATAAGCAAAACTCTTGCAAAGAACAATTTATATGAGTCCGAAATGAGCCGATATAACAGATATACATGTCCTCTTCTGCTCTCATGTCTGAGTTTTGTTTTCCCCTGAATGGGAGCCCTTGTCTCCTTGCCAATCTGCGAGTGGAGCCTTGTTGAACATACACCGAATAAAATGATAAAAGGAGAAACTCATCGCTACCCATCCAACCATATTCAGAGTGCTCCGAAAAGGAGTGAAAATGTAATTCTTTTAAGGTACCCTGACGAAATGTCTTCGGAGTGCTCCGAATAGGAGTAGAATAGGACCCTTAACGGAACTTTGCGAAGTAGTGCTTTTGCAAAGGCCTTAAAAAACACCGCCTAGGAGCATTTAAGGAGACTTAATGAGTGTTTTTTTTTTTTTTTTTTTGAATTTATAACTGAAAGAGAGTCAAAACAGACTCTTAAGGAGTATTGTAGCAATAATTAAAGAAAAATTTTGAGATCCCAAAATGTACACATTTTCCATGTTTGGCTCCGAGCACTTTCCTCCTGAAAAATCGCTCATTTGGGTCTTTGCGTGCGGACCCTTCTGGTTGGCTGGGTACTTTCGGCTTACAGAAGAGATGGAGGGCTAGCTTATGAAATAACCAGTGACTCTAGCTCCTATCGTTTTCCTACTGGGATGTGTCAAATGAAAGTGCAGTGCAAATGAAATCAATGATAAATCTGACGGCATGCAGATGATGAAGCTTAAGTTAAATTCTCCACTCAAGATAAGAATTTTTTCCACCGCTACTTGCCAGTCATATTGTAGATATTATATAGATACTATCAAATAATCTCCTCAAGATAATAGCATGCCCGAAATCAACGTCCTTTAAAATATTATGCAGCTTTTTTGCGTTTAAACAGCTATCTTTAGAAGCGCGTTGACCATGAAAATGAAACAATTTTTTTTTTTTTTTTCTTTAAATACTTAGCAAAATATATGGAGCAGAAAATTTGAAAAATTAAAGCTAAACTGTTTTTAAACTGAAAATGTTAAGATAATGAAATGAGTGACTTTTATTTAGAATTTTTATCTTTTTAAATGATTATTTTTCATATTTTTTGTCATTCAAACACTCACACGGTTTTCACAAACAACAAAATTTTTTTAAAATATTTTTTTTGGGAATATTGACTCGCTCAGCTGAAATGTGAAAACAATTAGAAGGATTTATTTGAGTATTCGTGTGTATAATTCTCTCAAATTTTGTATAAAAAAAAACAAAAAAAAAAAAAAAAAAAAAAACAATGTTAAAACAACTGCGCCGATCGGTAAAACATATTTTTTGAAATTAACGATGATGGCAAACTTTTTAGCACTACCCAAAGGGCGACTTTGAGTATCTCAATTTTATGAGATTTGTAGAAAAATTCTCTATCAAAGCCACCCATTTCCGCGTTGCCTTTTCAAACGCCACTGCAGTGAGTTGAAAATATTTGTTTAATTATTTTTTTTCCCTCAAGGTTAAAGCGCATTTGTTTGCCGCAAATCGGTTTTAACACGAGGTCTGTTCTTTCTTTTTCTCCCTCTCCCTCTCCATCTCTCTCTCGCTCTCTCTGCTCCCGCAATCATTATTATTGCTAGTGATTTGTACCATTGTATGTATAAATATGTGTATTTTCCTAATATTTATAAACAAACAAACAAAAAAAAAACCAATTGCTCAAACTTACATTTCGATAATGATATTCCCCATTCTGGTTGCTGCTTCTTTTCTTCGCCACGTATAAATGTATTGCCTTCCATTTTCTCAGCGAAGACTCTTTTCGAACTCTTGTCGCTACAATTTATTTAAATATTTTATTTATTTCTTCTTTTTTATCCTCAGCTGTCACAAAGTCCTTGTTATTTAGTATTTCACAATTTATTTACAAACAATTGATTTTTTTTTTTGCGGTCGAAACAAAATTTTTTATTGCACTTTCTTATGTGGACATTCACTCGGCAGCTAGTTTTCATAAATAGATGAGCAACAACAAAATATAAAAAATAAAATAAATTATTTAAAAGACGGTCACACACCCGAGTCCTTAAGAAAACTTGAATTGAGTGTTAAAAAGAATAATTCGTTTTTGCCAGACTGTAGGAACGTGTATTATCCGCGTGGGAATCGAAAAAACCGGACCACGTCGAAAAAATTTCGTATTTGCGGTTTGTCGTTCCAAACGCAAATAAGAGGAGTCACTGGAAAGTCTTTAGTTTATATACGAAGATAAGCGAGGTTTTTATTTTATTTTATATTTCATTGTTGTATTGTACAATGTTATTGGTGTTGTTGTTGTTGATGGTGTTGTTGTTGTTGTTGTTGTTGATGATACTGCTGTTGTGGTGCTGCTGGTGCTGGTGCTGGTGCCGCTCAGAGCGTTTCTGTTGCTGTTGATCGTTTAATTACTGAATTATTGACGACGTTGAAACGACGATGACGACAAAAACGAAAATGAAAATGAAAGCAACAACAACAAAAGACAAGCGAACCGAACGGCAGACAGACAGACAGCCTGACTAAGAGACAAACAGACTAACTGACGATACCCCAGAATGGTGCGATCCATAATATGAGCTCGATGGGTTAAAATTTATTTGTCGGCGGGATTGTGCGTGCGCCAACATTTTTTGTATCAACAAGTCCAACATATGTATGCCACACAAAATGCGTATATACACCTACATACATATGTATATGATTGGTTTTTTTTTAAATTTTTTTGTACGTATACGTAACGCCATGAAAGAAATTAATTCTTTCGCCAACTGATCGAATATTGTAGAGGCTCAAAAACAGCCACACACCACTGGCATGCGCCTGTTGGATACATATTGTCAATATCGTCCAGAATGGAGTGGAGTGTCGTTTCGTATAATGCCCACTGCATGTTATTCGACAATGCTTTGGAACGACACAATGTTGCACTTTAATACTAGCGAGCGGTCATGGTTGACTTCGATGGGTGCTACTGCCAATGAGTGGCAAGAAAAAATTCCCTATAAAGTGACTAATTTTATCGGCATCAAGGACCTACTTAATTGCTCAACATCTCAAATGACCTCAGCCTTGATTTTTTGCTCAGAACCCATGCAAAATGTGTCATCTATGGATGCATGTTCCAAACTGCCCACATATGCGTGTATAGCCAAGTGCCTTTTATATAAATAGCATATAGTCACATACTTAGTTCCTTATCATGCTTTAGTCATAGACTTCTGGACTTCAACTTCAGAATGAATGTACGTGCATTATGTACACATACACATTATGTACGTATACACGAGCTGGAACATAGAATCAGGTCCAATAAAAATGGTACAACTAGACTTTAACATTGCATGTTAATGCGATGGCTGTTATCAACAGACATTAAGAAAGGTAGGTATGTGACATTCCGCTCATGTATGTAGATGCATGTTTACCAAAAAAGTGAATAGTCATACCAATATTTGTATTAGCAAACATAAATGAGTTCCTACATACATATGCAAACAGTAGCCCTATACCAGATGTTGACGCTTGTAAATTAAACTTGACTTGGGGTTAGAATCAAACGCAAGAGATAAAGAAAAATAGGGCTTTGGGAAACTTTTCGAATTACATATTTTGAAATTGGGTAAGCGGCATTTGAGTGCAAGGTCTAAGGAAGTAAAAAAAAAAAAAAAAAAAAAATATTTGAGCTCAATTTGAATTTTTTTGGAAAATAGAACTTTTAAATTTAGCAATCGAAATAATTAAAGACAATGTTTGTATAGAAATATTAAGAGAATCGAATTAATTGCTAATAAATTCCATCAGTGTTGCTCAAAGTGGGCGATAGTGCTCGTTAGTGGGCTTTGGAAGCTTCTTAGAAATAGCAATTGAAAATCGAGGGAGAAAAAAGAAAGCACGGGGATTTAAGAAAGTTTATTGGGCGAATTTATTACAAAATGTTGGAAGGGGTTTGACGCAAATGATGATTACTTACTCGTAGCTCAATGGAAATTTCTTAAAAATTCTAATAAGCACTTCAAGTTTTTATATTTGTAGGTAAATGCCAGCATGCTGTTATAAAACATTAACTATGGACACTCATTGGGTAGATCTGTTTTATCAATAATACTTAGATCAGTTAAGCCACACAAATGACTGATCGTTTTCTATCAATTTGATTACATAGAAGCGAATTAAAGGTCATAGGAATTACAAAGCAAACAAACAAATCCTTCGAAATGATAGGAAAGACCTTAGTTGAGGGAGGGTATATTATTCATTCCAGGGAGGCCGGTTTTTCACGAGGAGGTCTACTTAAGTTTCTCCTCTATGTCTGACAAGCTTTTCTTATTCTAATTTGTTTTTGTTTCTTTGTATTCAAAATTCCGAACCGAAGGGAACCATTTATAATGTTCGGGCTTGACACACCCAACAGTGGACCAATAGTTTATCAATAGATCAGATTGAGTATTACAGCGGCCTGGTAGTGGCGTTTATTAACTTCACGGTGGTCTGACCAAAAAAACCTTTAACATTATACAGCGGGGACCAGAATCCCCAACGGGCAATTCGATCTTTGGGAGGCCCCCTTGAGGGAGTCTCGAAGTTAGGATGGCACCGAATCTTAACCAAGACTTTCGATTGTAGTTATACCCCATCGTGAGATAAGATTGGTACGCTGAGCATGACAGCGGCGCGAGTGCACTGAGTGCAGTCCTCCAAATCCCTCCATGGAAATTTACGGCCTAGATTTTCAAGGTAATGGTGATCTATATCGTCGAGTCAGTGCATCCACAGGGGATTTCTGTGACTAGTACGGCCTAGTATTAAACTAAATAAATGTATTCAAAATTGTGACATTAGTTAATCTCTATCTTGTCGGCCTCTGTACCGTAGTTGGGCAAGATGCCAACTTATGAGAGCGAGAAGCTCTGGGTTCAACTCTCAGCTGAGGTCGTGGACGTCTGCGTCGTTTTTTCTGTTTCTGTTTTTCTTTGTTTTCCCATTATTCGTGGTATTACAACGAGCCCATGTGAGGCCTAGGTGTCTAACCCTTAATGGTAGCAGCCGCACCTAACCTGACCTAAACTCTCCCTCTTCCCAGTTTTAATATGTTTCTTTACTACACAAGCTCTTTAATGTCACAAGCTCTGCAGCGAAATTGTCTTTTTATCGCATTTTTTTTATAAATCTTATTCTCATTCATTCAGGCTCATCGCCTTCATCATAGTTTAAGCTTTTTTAAGGTTTCTTTTTTCAAATGATAGTTCTCATCAAAGCTTATATCAGGTTTATAGCTCTTGCCGGGCAGTGGCATGAAGGCTAAACGAATATGTTCGAAAATTCAAACTTTGGAAGCTGTTAAAAGGGCTACGACCCCAAATTTCAGTCGATTCAAATTTGCCATTTTCAAGAAAAGAAAAAAAGCTAATGAAATAACAATTTTTAATGATTTTTTCCGCCAAATTAATTAGAGCGTAGAACGTGAGCGATTAGCTCCTTTTAATAGTTTTTTAAATTGATTTAGCTGAAGGCAATTCTTTTTTTTTTTTTTGTAAAATTCATATCTAATTTTCAATTATTTTTATTCTTAATTTTAATTACTCTTAAGTGTTGGGATATTAAAACGTCACAATTGAGTGATTTTCGCTCGCAACACGAAAGAATTTCATGGCACTTTGAACAAAAGTGTTGGAAGCGCGGTTAGCTTTCATTTAGTGAAGTATCAAATTGTTTTTACACTTTCAAATTGGATCGTCATTCCTTTTTCATATACAAATTGTATATTATTTGCTTCAATTTTTTATCTCAATCCATTTTTGATTTTTTTTTTTTTTTTTGTTCTGATCTAAAATGCTTTGTTTGTGGAAATTCTCATTAGAAGCTTGGCTTTTAAAAAAAGGAACCAATTTTTCCGCCGTCAGTTTCGTCATTAAGCGATTCATCGGAATTCGCTCGATGTAATTGCAAATATTAGTTAGCTAACGAGTAAACCTTATTCTACGAGGCAATATAGAAAAAAATTCGTAAATAACAACAATTCAATGAGGCATGTAGAATCTCGCTGCTCAAAGTTTTCACTACTTCCGCTCTATGAGATAAGCTTTAAGATTTTAATTGCACGAAAAAAAAAATTTTTTTTTTTTTGTTGCAAGGTTGAACTTTCTAAGTCTGTTTTGAAGTATTTTTTACTAGGTACTTTTTGGTGTTTTAATATTTTATTTTTCTATTTATTCTCTTTATATCCCTATCGGATTTTTTCAAATAGACAAGCAAAGAGACAGGCTCGTTCGAGGAGTTTCCGGGCCTGATGGGGAAATCCGATCGTTCTGTCTTTCTGCTATAAGTTTATCCGAATTTTCTGAGAAAAACAAAATACCCCTTGAAAATATTTAGCATTCGAACCTTTCCAATGTCCGACATTTTGACCCATAATTATTGTTTTCTATAGCTCGATTTTTTTAGTCAGTTAGCCTGTATGAAACTAACATTTATCGTGGTAATTATAGGCATTCGTTTTTTATGGTCTTTCCCCTTTCTCAGACATTCTACATCGCAATTATATCCCGACCGGTGAAGCCCTTAAATGATTTTTTGCCCAAAATATGCCTTCATTTCAATTTATACGCTTACTTTTTTATAAGTACTTTTAAAATTTTTATTATGTGTTCTTTTTAATTATTTTTTTATGCCACCTTCAAGAGTTTTAGCGTTAAACTTTAATCCATCACTATTTTATACCCGTTTATTTTCTCCACCATATGACCACAAAAAAAAAAATCTTTATTACCGCATAAACCTCAAGTTACAAGTCATAACCCATATAAATCATACTTCAGAATAATTTTTTTTTTTTAATTGTTTTATAATATGCACTATAATTGTTAGAAGTATTTTTTTTTCTCCTCTTTGATTGTACTCAACCGCAAAGAACCGCTCAGATTTCACAGTCTCTATTTGAAATTCTTTCTTTTTATAAAAATTTTTTTTTTTTTTTGTTTAATATTTAAGCTAATCTCACTGGTAATGCGCGCTTCGGTTACTCAACAGTTTGTGCTTTACAATACGTTCGCGTAACTTCGTCAGTAACGCTCGAGTCTCGACTGTGGCCCAAATGCTGGTAACACTTAAGTTTTGTCGAAGTTTCGCCTTACGTCAAAGCTGGCTCAAATGCGAGCCAAGTCGTCGTCGTCGTCGAAGTCGTCTAACGTGGCTTACAGTGAGCTTGTTCTATTGCCGCCGACGAATATGGAAATTTTTTTGATTTAATCAATCGATTCATACACGTTTCGTTCGATGCATAGACCAGTCTCGAATGCGGGAATCGGCTATTAATTTTTTTTTTTATCTTTCCATTGTTCTTTCTTAGTCGACAGAAAAGAATAACGAGAAAAAATGAAGAAAAATTTAATAATAAATTTAAAAAAAAATAAATACCCTTAGCTTATCAATTGAATAAAGATAAAATTAAAAAAGTACTCAATTGCAGTTCAAAATTGGACCGAAAGTCTGGCCAAATCTTATCATTTTCCGCCCAATGTCGGACTGACCCAAAAAAGCTTTCGAACGAAATTATGCCATCCATTGCTTAAAAGATATTCGCTCTCGATAGCGATAAAATTTTGAAGATAAAACAAACAAAAAGAAAAACCCCCTGTAGTAAAACTCACTAGTTTAAATATTACCAAATTATTTTCACACCAATTCTTTAACATAATTTCGAAGACAACCAGCCGGGTGTTTGCAGTGTTAATATTGACTTAAAATTGTTGCGATGTCGTCGAGGCATAAGAATTAGAAATAATTTTTTTTCTTGTAGATATACTTCTACCCCTTTAAGAGAACAAATCGAGTCCGCTATAAATGCATATTATTCATTCCACCACGTTTCTTCGAATACAGTGTGGCCAGTTTGACGGAATTTTTGACAATTTAGGGGACTTTTTAGATTTAAAAAAAAAAAAAAAACACTTATGCTTATCTCCGCGCGATCAAAAAAAAGTCTAACTATTTGTTACACAGTCCCACAAAAAAAGTTTTTGACCCTCTTGTCCCACTGTGTTTCCCGGTCTGAGGTCTATATAGCTCCATAGGGTTAGCCATAACCTTAGACGAGCATTGCTAGTCCTAAACCCAATGGAGCTTAAGAATCTCTAAATTAGGACTTAGGGATCCCAAAAGCACATTAGTTAAAATATTAAGACACCCTGGTCAGAAACTATTTTTGTGCGTCTGTGTTATTGGACTATGATGGGTCAAGAGTGCTTTAAGAAAGCAGAGGAAGGGAAAGTGAAACTTGCTGCTGAACATTAAATCCGAAAAATAATTACTCTTGAAAAAGACTTCTTGAGGAGGTTTAACATCATCATTGATTGACTTCCCATAAGCCAAACACTATCCACACTCAAACTGTGCGGCCTCAACGAATTAAATCGAGCCCTAACCGCGAAAAAGCGTAAGCGCCATATTTTGTCCTTGTAAACCTTGTCACCTTGTAAAAATTAACGACCCAAAACTCAATAGTAACGGAGAAAATGCAGGATAAGTTTTATAATTGGATGCAAACCAGATCAAAAAAAAAAAACCTGCTCTCAAAAATTTGCTTTTTTTCGCTTACATTATTTTCGCAGTTAGGGTACGCAATGATAAGAGCATTTGATATGTTCATAAGTTTGTCGGAATTCTCGAAGTGACTTACTTCTCAAGTTTTATTGCTTAATTTTTGCATTTTGCCCAAGAGAAACGTTGATAATTTTGTTAGTCTTTATTTAAAAGTACCTCCAAATGATATAACGAAACAGTGGCACAGAAAGAGGGCTAGTCAAGGGGATACATTAAAGGTATTCATACTTCAAACGGTAGTTTGATAATTCGTTAATCGATTCTTATTTACATGCACTTTGTTTTTGTAACTCTATGGAGTTAGAAAATTACAAAAACAAACAAAGTACTTATAAAAACAAGTAAGAGAGCCAGAGTTGATCAAGCCCGACTTTCATATATCCAGCGTAACGACAATATTGACGCACTATGTTCCGTATGGAAGCTACGAAAAATCTATATTTGTGGGCGTGGTGGTGTACGGACCACATAAATATTTTCCTGCACTTTTCATTCGTCTTGGTTAACCAATGTTTTGAAATTGCAGCTTCTACGCCTTTTACTTCGGAATTTAAAGAAAATGATCATATGTAGTCGTGGCAGTGGGCGGATAGTGCCCATTTGCACACAGGATCATACTCGGGGCCCGATATACCGTGTGTTCCTCGACGTAATTGGTCAAGACGTTTGGGGGGTGATCCGACCAAAGACGGGCGGACAGACGTACATGTCTAAATCGGTTCAGTTTTCGATCCTGATCAAGAATATATTATATGTTTGTCTATATCTACGGAGCTTAGTTTTAACTGTTACAAGATTCGCACAAAACTAATATGCCCTACTTAAGCTGGGTAAAAAAAAGCCGACTAACGAATTATGAAACTAAGTACCTACATATATACATAGATGTGTGAATATCACTAATGTATTAATAAGTATTTCCTTTCATGATCAAGAATTACTCTTCAAATTGGTATAAAAGCCTGTATAACAGTTTGCTTAATCCTCTGCAGCTGAAGTAGTCTAATTTTGGCAATATACCTGACGTAGGGAATAACAGATATCTCATCTCCAAACTGATTTCCCTCTTGAAGGTTTTGACTGCCGTGTTTTTGGTCTTAATTCTCTAAAAGCAAAAAGTTTTCAAGCCAAAAAAGGATGAACATTTGATATAAAAGGCATTTTTTAAACAGATCACATGGATCGTAAAGCCTGAATTCCAATAGCGCGTGAGCTGCGGGAAAATCGTGCGTGTGCGTGCGTCTCCATACATTTGAAATTTCAACTTTTTAACCGATTTCTAGGCAGTTGCGAAAAAGTTCGCTTTTCATTAACTTATTTAATAATCGGTTGATAAAAGTCCTGCAGGGTACATTTGAAATTTCAAATGTATGGAGACACATGCACACGCACGATGTTTTCGCAGCCCACGCGCTTTTGGAATTCAGGCTTAACTTCAGCTTTTACAAAACCACGCAAGATTCTCTGTTTTTATACCCAACACACTCTGTGTGGAGGGTATATTCGTTTGTGTGGTTGTGTGTAACACCCAGAACCAAGATATGAACAAAAAAATGAAATTTTCAGCGCCTGGAGTTGAATTCAGACATTCGCTTTCTGCAGAAACATTGCTGCTGTCTTTCCATCACATTTGTTTCAGTTTTGTACGTTTTCTGGTATTGGAAAAAGTTCGAGCTATCATTACAAAATAATGTGAAAAAGCTCACGGGATCATTTAGAATTTCAATGTTGCGAGACATGACCGCATCGATCGTTTTTGCAGCGTACGCTCTATTCGTTATGAAAATCAGCTTTTACAAAACCACGCAAGAGCTCGTATTTTTCCAAGACCTCTGATGGAGTTTTTGCAGTTTGTTATTTTTAAACCCAAACAGATAGACCATTGAAAATATATATAAAATGTCAAGTAATGTGATTCGAAAATTGAATGGGCGTGGCAATAGGGCGCTTTTCGCAATTTTTCCTACCGAAATCAAATGGCATTGAACGAAATTTGGCACTTACTCTTTGTAGCCATAAACATCCTCCCGAAAAAATTTCCATGATCGGTCCATTATTGAGGGTACCTCCAGTACTAGGGTCTGTCACATAAATCCTAAAACTGCCCCAAAATCGGGCTTTTTCGAAATAGTATCGCCTGACTATAACACCCTTACTTGTTCATTGTCTGTCGCACTACGACGTCAGATGCTTCGTTAACGAAAAATCAATTGAAATGAATAATTGTTTATTATTTATTATTTGCTATTTTATCCATTTTTATCCGTTTAACCATTTTAAAATACTTACCCGCATGCTGGGCGCAAAAATTGCGCTGGTGTCTTAATGTCTTGCGCTTCAAGCTTTCACAAAAAAAAAAAAACGAGGAACGTGCGAAAAAGTTGTTTTATAACCATGATAGGTAGATGTATTTTATTTTTCTTTTATTTTTTGGTTGTTTTTTGTTTTATGAAATTATTACAATGAAATTTACTTGACTGCAATTGCAGCATTGCCTTAAAAGTAAATAAAAGTTAAGTCGCACATGTTCGGCATTTTAACTGAAGTTCGATGCTCCAATGCGAAAGACACCGACTTAAAAGGCTGCTTATCTGTGTGATGTTGGCGCTATTGAAACAAATGAATTCAAAATTATTGTTAATAAATTGATTACATTTCCTTTTCCTTTTCCTTTTGCTATTAATATCTTTTCAATAATATTAGCACTTTGCCCTGCAATAATTATGTTTATTTGTTTATTAGCGCACGTCGATAAGAGCGATAATTCATGCGATAATTTATGATAAAAAAAATAAAAAAATAAAAGAAAAAACAAAATTTTAAGAATGCGAAAGCGTTTCCAAGTTGACAGTCTGACCAGCACGGAAGAGGGGAAGACGGAGAAAAAGATGTGACTTGAAGTTGTTAGAAAAGTATTTGAAGATTATATTAAAAGGAATAAATCGTTTGATTTTTTATAGGGATGTGCCGGATATCCGGTAACTATCCGGTATCGGCGTATCCGGCTGGTTTTTAGATATCCGGCAAGCCCACCGGATATCACTACTATCCGGCCGGATACCGATACATATCGCAGACTTTGATTTGTCCATCTTTGAGTTTTGCTTTTTGTTGAACGTACAAAATAAATCAGAACAGCTGATTATGCTAGAGCTCAAAAGCAATCGATATTATCATCGATGGTATCGATGTTTTTAAATTTCTTTTAATAGATATTGATCGAAATAAATTAAGTGAAATTAACTTAATTTAAATCCTAACAAACTTTTAGTAGTTTATGGAAAAGGATAGACGGTCGTAGTATGAATTTCGATAATGCTTAAAATTGAAAAACATCGATGTTAGTTAGATACTTACAATCAGATTGATGTTTTTTAATTTTAAGCATTTTCCAAGTTTTTATTGCGATTGTCTATTTTTTACCATAAACTAGATTTGGTTATTATTTTTTGTGATAAATAATTAATTTAGTTTAAGGGGGTATTCTCATTGAAAACCCGTTTTTTGGACCCTTTTAAAAAAATTCTTATTTGAAAACGCAAAGAATAATTGAAAACTTTTTTTATTTATTGTATTACAAAAGGCTCAAAGTAAATAAAAAATTTTTTTTGCCTCGATACGTGGGCTGTTCAAAAAGTAATGAGACTTCAAAGTTGGTGGTGAAAAAAAAGGTGCCGTTACGGCGGCCACGATTCCGGGTCTCCGGAGCGTCCGAAATGGAAAAAAAAAACGGGGTTATAATCAGTATAGATGTAAATCTCGGGTGAACCTCAAGCTTAATTTTTTAATTTTTTTTGACAAAATGGCGGCCATTCAAAAAAAAATTTCAATTTCGGGTTTTTTTTTTTTTTTTTGTAGTTTAGTGTAAAAAAAAAATAGTAAAAATTTTTAAAAATTATGGTCGAGGTTCACCCGAGAATGGTGACAATTCTGCGTCGATTCCACTTTGTTTCATGAAAATCGGTTCAGTTGAACTGGAGATATCATGGCCGCCAGTTCGAAAAACGTGGTTTCGAGATAAACGCGTTTAAAGTTTGAAGCAACGCAAAAATTACTCGTTTTAGCGCAGATCTTGCTCGACAAAGAAGGCTATATCCTCTAAACTATTTTGAATTTCAAAAAATCCTTTTAGGGGCATATTCACAACTACCCAAGCTATAAATAAATGCAAAAAAAAAAAAGTCGAAAAAAAAGTTGCTCAATGAGAAGACCGCCTTAATGAAATTTAAAAGCATCGTTAATATCAATAGTCGAATCGATTATACCAATGAACGGCGTTGCCAGAAAATCATTTATTTCGGACAATCTGTTCAATTGTGGCCAGCGAAAGTACAATTTCATACAGAGAAAAAAATTGTCAGATATCCGGCCGGATACTATGTATCCGGCTACATATTTTTACCGGATATCCGATATCCGATTATTCGGAAAATTCACTATCAGGCACATCCCTAATTTTTTATTTGGTTAAAAAAAAAAACACACGTTCGAAGTGAAAAATATGTTGAAAGCGAACTTCGAAGGCATCAATCAAACCGGATGGGCGTAAATTGTACAAATTGATGGCATAAAATTATTGCGTACCAAAATGGGGGGAAAAAACTCAAAATATGACACTAAGCTACATATGCTTACATACATATATATTTATATGTGTGCAAATTTTTCTTTATATCAAGCTGTCAAACAAACAAGAATGACAACCAATTTGCATATCAATTATATCGCTCGCAGATCAATGATCCTACATGAAAGCAAGTTTCGTTCAAGAAAAGTCACAACCGCATGAAACTTCTTCTTTCTTGTGGCTCGAAAAATTCCAACAAAAAAAAAATAATAATAGTAATAATAATAATAATAATTGAAAAAAAGCTATCTTACAATAAAAGAAGTGCAAGCAATTACTTTTAATTGAGTTTGCGTCACGCAAATTCCTTTCTGCTCTTCTTTTCTTTTGCATGACGCTCCGTAAGGAGCAATCATTCGGCGATAAATTTGCTTCCATTTATAGAAATATCTGTTGATTGCTTATATTTTGATGTGCGCTTTTTCATGAATTAAAGCTTACAAAAGTGCGTAAAATTCTTTTTAATTGAAGAACAAATTTTTGCTTTTTTTTCGTGCAAGAAAATGCGATGTAGATGTGTGAAAGAGGCACGACTTTGATTGGGATGGTTTTTTTTTTTTTTTTTTTTTTGTTCAACAAAAATGGTTAAATTGGAAAATAATTTATTTAAAATAAATAAAAATTTAACAAATAAATTGTCTTTCAGTAGCGAAGCGGCTTTTTTTTAATTTTTAACAATGGCCGAATTAGAGCAAAAGTGCAATGAGATCCAATAAATTCTTATATACTTATACAGTGTAGGCACTCTCTGCTTGTGGACACCCCTCTTAAGCGGACACTTTTTGGGAACGATTTTGTGTTTCTGTTTCTAAAATATATTCCTCTAAAGCGGATAAATTTTTCGGTCCCTTAAGTGTCCGCTTAAGAAAGAATACAATGAATTGAATTAAAAAAAAAGACCACAAGCTGGTTAGTAAGTACCCGATTTTCCAGCCGTATGTCCAAATCTTGGTAATTTTTCCTATTCATGCAAGAGACCCGATTTGTGACTCTTACTATTGACGCAACGATCTTTGGTCCTACAGTCGACTTCCGATTTGAACCTTCACTGTAAATCATGATATTCTCATACATATATGTATATACAAAAGTATGTCTGTGGTTGACCGATGTTGTTGCAAAACGACTTAATTCCACTTTCCACTTTTACGAGAAAAATCGATTTTAAATGTGCAAATGTTTAGGCTAGGACAATAAAAAAAAAGATGAGAAATCTGTATCATTTAACCTGGCACAGTTTAAGGTATCTTATTTGACTTTTAAATGCTGCCCTAAATGTTTGAAAATACTTTAGCTAATTGACGCGGCGCCGATAGTTGCTATAGTCGTTTTTCCCGGGAAATGTGGATTAAAGTCGTTTTGCAACGTACTGTCAAGACAACAGGATTGTGATTTGGATTCCTATTTTTTATTTTTAATTGAATTTCGACTACTTGAATAGCAAATTTCCATCGTAAGGGTGTGTGATTGTTTTCCCTTTCCCGGGAAAAGATTCTTCAATTCGACTATTGATGTCATTTATTTCCCTTTACGAAGATTGAGGGGAAACTCATGAGGACCCATTTCCCAAGCGCAATTTCGAGGTAATTCAAATTATCCCTCAATCTTGGTAAATTACATTAATTTGGGCTTTGAATAACCTTTCCCCGGGAAAGGGAAAACAATCACATACCTGATAAACGCATTTTTCCACACAAAATGGACTTAAGTCGTTATACCGGTCAACCACAGATGTATGCTTCCAATTCTGTTATGAGAAGGAACAGAGACCAAAAATATAGATAAACAGCCCGATTCTGAATATTCCGGGGGAATTTACTTTTCTCGAGAGTAAACTTCTTCTTTTTTTTATATATTTGGGGTTAAGAATTTCGATGGGAAATGGGTATTTGATCCATACCCATAATTTTCCTAACCCTATCTATTTAAAAAAAGAGATGTTTACTTTCGAGAAAAGTACATTCCCTGGGAATTTGTTTCCCGGAAATATTCAGAATCGAGCTGAAAATCATCAAAAATAAGGGAGAACCCAAAAACTAAAACAGATTTTTATGGGAGAATTCTCCCTTGTGCTCTATGATGTAATACCAGAAATAATTTAAATAAATTTTGTATTCTATTGACAGAGTATTATTTTGTTCCTTGAATACCCAGAAACGTCTATTAAGTTTTTTTTATAGCTCTTTCAATGTAAAATTTAGTGTCAGTTTTTTTTATACTTATTCTTTTTTTTGAAATACCCCAAAACATTGTTGCCGCAATGAATTCCGTTGTAAGAAAGTTAATTAATTCTAATGAATACGTCTAAAGCTTAGATGCCATAAAGCTTAGTCGTCTGCTTATTATTGATCTATGTAGGAAAAAAGAAACAGCTTTTTCAAAGTCTTCGTTCTGCTGTTCAGACAAACAAACCTGAAAATTCTCTCCGAACGAATCGATAGCCGAAATTATCACTCGAAATGCTTGAACGAAAATGTTTCTGTCGATAAAATTGAGTGCTCCAAGTGATTCTGATGTTAAATGCCTGATTGATTGGCTTTAAATTTGCAATTATTGTAAGGAAATAAGTATTCAAAAATTTTTAGCAAATAATTCAGTATCAAAGGACCGTGCTGAACATCGAAAGTCAAGTCCAGAAAATATTTATTGACACAATCAATCATTTTCTCGACAGACATCACTGCATGGGCCGATGTTACGGGGTCTTATAGTTGAAAATCGTCATATAAATATTTTCTGGATCGGTTTAACCCTAGACAAGTAAGCTACGTAAAACTTACGTATACGCCTTACGTAAATAGCGTTACCAGTCCATTAGCGTTACCTGTCTAGGGTTAAATACACAGGAAGCTGTAGCTAGCCCAATTAGATCTGACCTTTTGAAGAATCGAGATGTTATTAAAACTATAATATAAAAAAAAAATTTTTTTAATACACTCAAAAAAATTAAAATTAATACCAAAAATTTTATACTTTGTCCCAACAATTTGTTGGTTAAATCGTTTCCAACAATTTAAATTGTTCTAAAAAAAAAATGGAAGTTCTTAAAACAACAACAAAAATTCTTCGCATGACCATAGAAAGTGAAAATTAATTCTTGATGCAACAATTTTTTCAATAGCATTGTCTCGACAATGTAAAGTTCTTGAGCAATTTTTTTGAGTGTAGGTACTTCAAGACCGGTTGCAATTCTTAAGTGGATCTGTTTTCAAAAAGCTTTATGAATTTGAGCTGATCTAGCTCCTGAAAGCCGTAAGATATCTGGATAGTTACAAAGACAAAGAATAGCTCTGAGAAAAGATTCGATATCATGGCCCTTACTTTTCTGAGTGCACACTAAACTAGCCGCGTAGCTTCATCGATCATTTCGCAATTTATATACACATAAAGCAAGCAATCAGAAATATGTTATCATCAAGAAACGTTGTTGAATGGACAAGCAAATGTTTAAAAATATTTTTTTATATTTTACACTTTGGTTTTTATTATTTATTTATTTATTTATTAATTTTTTTTTAACACTGGCGATAAAAAGTGTTTTCAATTTTTCTGACTGTCGCACTTTTCAGCGAATTGCACTCGTGGCACTTTTTTTTTATATATATATATACATATATATATTTTTCTCTCAATCGTGCGATTCTGCAATGCATTCGAAGAAGAAAAAAATTCCTTTTTGTTGAGATTATAAAATAATGTCCGTATTTTTCTGATGAAACAAAGAATTATTCAAGAGATATGTATGTATGTATGTATGTATTCAACGGTTTTTTATATTTTTATTTTAATTATTTTAAAATATATATTTTGCTCTAGAATCCAACTGCGTCAGGCAACAGATTTGAAATGTGTAAATATGTGTAGCCCCTGTGACTCTGCAGCTCCCTATCGATCTCTCGCTCATTTACTGCACGCCTTTAAGCTTTGTTAAGTCGCTTTGTCTTTCGTTGAAAATTACTTGCTTGGCTTTTCTACAAAATCAGGATTTTTCCAGTTACACCTGAATATAGACGTTAAAGAGCTTTATATTTTGTTATATTATATATTATAAACGGTTCGTGTGTGTGAAAAAATAAGGCGTTTTTTTTTCTTCTTTTTATTTCACTGCAACACATAATTACAACAATGGCAAGAATATCCATGGGGGTTTCTTTTTAAAGAAGTTGATATAACTTACCATGGAGTTTTCCTCAACTAAGGCCATTTTTCAATTCCTTTAAGGGGTTTTCTCGTACGAAAATAAAACACAATCAAAATCAAATGAAATATTGATATCCTGAAACCCTGGGTTGTCTCTTTGGGGCCATTCAATTCATAAGGATAAAAAAACTACCTCAAAGTGAGTGCCATTTTTATACCCGACACACTCCATGTCGAGGGTATATTGCGGTTTGTGCATACGTGTGTAACACCCACTCGAGAAAGACTACAAAAAAGATATGTAGAAATGATCAGCGTCACCCGGAGATTCGATTTAGACATGTCAGTCTGGCTGTTTGTCTGTCGGTCTGTCTCTCTGCCTGTTTCTTAGCTTTTCTAATCGGAGTGGTTGAGCTATATAGACAAAATTTTGTGTACGTGTTGATGGGAACATGAGCAGGCAGAAGTTCGAGAATGGATGAGATCGAGACATTTTAAAGGGTACATAGGTACTTATTTTAGGGTTTGAAATGTAATTTCCAAAAATTGGGAAATTGGGCGTGGCAGAAGGGTGAAAACTGTATATTACACCTGAAAATCAAATAAATGCTTCCTCTATAGTCATAAACATCCTCTAAAAAATTTTTAAGTGATCAGTTCATAATTACGGGTACCTCCAGTACTAGAGTCTGTCATAAAAATCTGAGAAACCGCCTAAAAATTGGGGTTTTTGTGAGATATTTCCGTTTAATCTAGAATTAGAGCTAATACTTATTAAAGTGGGCGTGGCTAAAGTGCAGTTTTCATAAAGAAATTGAAAAGGAATCGCAATATGGGACCCTTATTGCCTTAAGAATCTCCACAGTCAGCGGCGGATTAGAGTGTAATGGGGCCCGGGGCTTATATGTTGGTGATGGGTGCCCCCTGATGCTCTATTTGGCGCAGTGTTTTTGAAATAAGGCAATCAACTGGTAATCAGCATATTTAAGTTCAAGGATGAGTTATTTAGTACAATTATAAAATTCTTTCAAAGGAATGAACACATAAGATAAACAAATTTCTATATATAATTAATTTTTTATTTCAATAATTTTTAAGATCTTTAAAGCGATTTTACTCGAAAAATAGTTTTTGAGAATTATTTTGCTGATATTTTATTTGGACGCTCGGGGCCCGTTGCCAGTTGGGGCCCGGGGCTATAGCCCCAGCTAGCCCTACCCTAATCCGGCACTGTCCACAGTACCTTGTCTTAATGGTAGTATTCTTGAGCCTGCTTTAAAAATTTTTCAAACATTGATATGTACATAGGTACATGGCTGTGTCGGGCATTGTATTGTCAGGTTCGTCTGACTATAACGCCCCTACTTGTCTTAAGTTAATTTAAGATAATAAAAATATCTCGCAATGAAAAATAATGTTATCTAAAGAATTATTTACAGCATTATTCACAGCATTCTTATCAGGATGTTTGAAAAAAAAATTCCATAACTTTCATAACCTGAGAGTAACAGAATAATTTCCACTTTAATGGATATTTCGGATAGCTAGAGATTATTTACGAATTACAAGAAATTCCTCATCGAAGAGGTCATCATGGTACTAGAGAATATTGTATCCCCATTTACAATAAAAAATGTAATGCGTTCTCTTTAACCCATTTGCGCTTTCTGCTCTATATGAACGACGCCCTTTTGAACGTCGTGTAAAAGCTTACTTTTACTATGTATTGCAGTGAAGTTACTTCATGAATAGCCAAGACCCGGTATTGTCTCTTAACACATGGTGAATAAATAGAAATCTCAGCTCGTAGATATTTTGCCATTTAATTCCTTGGTTTACCATCAGAAATGGTCGGAAGAAGATTTTTTTGTTGTGGTTTGTTGCTCAAAAATCGAACTCCTTTGCTGCCGCTTGGGACCTACTTCTTCATGGATCTGCTTACATAAATCCTCGATGGAATCGTAGAACCTCTAACACATACATATGTATGTTTATGAATACATTATAATGCCCCGGCTGGAAATTCTATCTCGGTGCTAGCTAGGCCCTAGCTAGTTTATATCTTGAGCTTAGCTAGTAAAGTCCAGCTAGCGCCTTCCTAGTTTGTTAATGCTTCGGCTAGATAGCGCCCGGCTAGTTATTTCTACCTAGCGCCCGGCTAGTGAATTCTTGTCGGCGGGTTCGATCCCTGCTCCAGCGAGGGTTTTTTTTTTTTTTGGTAAAGTAGATAATTTAACATTTACATTATTTTAAAAAATGAGGAATAAAAGATTTTACCAATCTTTTTATGCTTAAAAAATTAAAAAGAAAGATTCTATAGGAATTTCTTGAAAGAGCTTGTGCGCGTGACGTTTTGGAAGGCCCGACGAAAGCAACTTGTTTTATTGGTTCGCGTCCCAACTTTTAGTTTCTCTGCATTTCTTCGCTAAAATTTACTTGCCTGTTTTATTCTCCATTTTTCGAAAAATTCTTTCGCCTGCGGGCAGGGTTCGAACTCGGACTTTCCCGATTACAAATCTAGCACACTTCAACTACACCATCGCGAGATATGATTTGAGCTTGCAAGTTTTATTATATCAATATAAGTGGGAAACAGTAGAAACTATTAGATTGACAGTAGAACTTATTTACGTAGATTCTATTATATTTTTCTATGTCTTCCTATCGTAGGAACAACGATGCAAAATTTTTTCAGTGTAGTCATCGCCCCTACAGGGGTGGCTCTAGCTAACGCTTGACTAGCGCCAGACTAGATTTATCTAGTTGGGCAAATCCAGCTAGGCGCTAGTTAGGCACTAGCTAGGCCCTAACTAGTAACTTGATTTCTCTAGGCAATTTCCAGCCGGGGCCTTTTTAATACTTAATAAGTATCAGTAAGTTTTCATGCATTTAAATATTTCTCCTATGAAATCCAATATTCCATTAGATGCATTGAACAAAACTAAAAAAAAGGGATCTGGAAAAATGCAGCATGAACCACTTTAGTAAGCTTTAAGTATTGTAATTAATGCAAATGCTGTGCATTTATATTTATTCTGCTCTACCGTTGTGTGTAGCCGTATTTATGGACCAGTTCTTTCTAGAAAAATTCGCCTAATGGGCAATGAAAAATAAAATTATATAAGATGAAATTATGTTTTCGATTAGCAACAAACGGAAATGGATCGGATCCATTGTGGCATTCGCAGAGTACTTTTATTTCATTTAATGCCTCCAAACAAAACGCAAAACAGAATTCATTACATTTGATTCACCAATTAAAATATGTATACTCAAAAGAAAATAACAAAAAAAAAAGAGACATTTGCATAACCATTGATCCGAAATTCATGTTGCTTAATTGATATCATTTCATCGGAGACATTGGACAAAATTACAATTGAAACGCCTAAAGTCTACCCGAGAACGGGCCTAATGGATCATGTGCTCGTAATAATTGCCGGTAAATGGAAAAAAAAATTTTCCATATGGTGGTTTTTCATTGTTGCCCAATGATGTCAGCCTGTACCATCCTTTTTTTTTTTTCAATGAACACATAATGGACTCTTAAGGGGATGGAATTGTTTTAATGCCAAAAAAAGGCATGTTTTCATGATTTTTTTTGTGGAGACCTGAATAATGTTGGTGTATTTATTTCATATACATCTTATAGCTTAATGTCAAAGTAATGTCAAGTATCTTTGGGAAAAACAATCGAAATGATCGATAAATATATCCGATTCTCCGGAGGCGCTTCGCAAAAAAGTTGGCTTGCGGTGAACACGATAAAGGGTTAACGAATGATCTGAGAAAAGAAATGTATGTTTTGAAAAGGAAATTGCTGTCCCGAGGTAACATCGAGGCCATTTTTTTTTTTATCTTTTTGTTTTGGTACTTATTTGAAGTAAAAAAAATGCGATTTTCGCTTAAAAATTGAGGTTAGTTAGTTTTTTTAAATAGGAAAAAAAGGGCCGCGTTGTTACCTGCGTATTTATGAGTAAAAAAATTTTAAAAAAATTTTAAATCGATCGGTCAAGTATATTTTGCAGAATCGTGTTCACCGACTTAAAAAAAAAGTAGTTTTCCACAAAATCGATTTAAAGTTTTTTCCCCAAGAAATTCAGGTGGGCCAATCGCTTTGAAACGCTTTATCTTCGTACCATACACTATACCACCCCCTTTAGTTGCGGACACATAACAATTTAAGTCTTAAACACTTTATTTATTTAATTCTAGATTCTAGCATTTTTTCTAAAGGAAAATTTAAAAAAAAAGTGAGATAAGTGCTGTCTGCTATTATTTTATGTACTTGATCGTGAAGTCTTATCTTATAAAGTTTTTGTGAACTTTTCAAAATAATTGGAAAATTAATATTATGAAATTTGTCATCAAATTAATTTAAAGAATGAGAGTTGAATTTAACGACAGAACTGAAGCAATATTTATGTTCATAGATAGGTATTCAGGGACGTACGAAGGGGTTGTTCAAACCATCTCCGAAATGAGAGGAATTGCTAAGAAATATATGAAAGTGCCTGAGATCCCTTTCTGTTAACGAGTCTAACTAAAATCCCACCCGCAGTAATTTCCTACGTACGCCCCTATGAACTATGATTAAATTAAGTTTTTTTTTAGAATTCATTTCACATAATATTGAAATATTTGTGGTCTCTCTTTTTGGAAAGAAAAAAGTAATAATAAATTAACATAAAATACATTTTCACCATAGCTTATCGCCATCAATTACTTCCGAATTTTATAAGAAGCTAAAGATTAATTAAAAAATATTGCATAATTGAAATAAAAACACATTTTGAATTGACAAAATTCATTTAAAGCAAGCTTGACATTTCAACATCAAAACATTCTGATAAGCTTCGAATCATGTTGAGAAAAACAAAACCGAATTTTCTGCGATCACGCGACCAAAGCTCTTCATCAATTCGTCAGACACAACTTCAGTACAATCTCTTCAAACACTCATCAGAGCTATTTATGTGAAATGCGGATGAGGTCATAGCAACGTTCCGAGCCCGACAAATCCCAGGGTCGGCCATTGAAACGACGAAAGTATCGCAGATACGACTGTTTTTAAACCAATTTTTTTGCTCCTCTTTGCTGGTATTTGAAATGTGGTTAAAGCGACTGAATGGTATCCAATTCTAGAACACAGCGGCGCAGCTGATTACGCAACTATGATGTACCCACGAAACATGGAAGAACATGGAGTTCAACATTCCAAAACAATTTCTTATTCTTTGCCAGTCGTATGCCAATCGTCATCGCGGCCTTTCGGTAACGTAGCTCTGCCACTGCCAAAGAATGAAGAGTCCCGAATCTCAGCAGTTTCTGGAAGGTTCGTCTTTTTTTTCCCCCCCATTTACATTAATCAAAGCCGGGCATGTGAGGAAATTCATTCTAATTGTTTTTTTTTTTTTTTAAGATTATTTCTTTCTATTCTCTCTTCGCCTTTCATTCGGTCTTATTCTGACATCACTGAAATTACTTTGGAAATTCATTTTTGGACCCAGTGGCGTAGTGTGACATATCGGCGGCCGAGGGGAATGGAGGAACAATGCCTTCCCCGAGAGACCTTGATAAAAATTTAAATAAGATTTGACGACTGCCGCCTTCAAAACCCTAACTACGCTACTGTATGGACCCGTACTCGTACTGTCACGTCTAAAAATCATACCCGAAATGTTTTTTTTTTTTTTTTTTTTTTTTTTGGTGTATGTATTTTGGGACCTTTTCTTTGGCCATAATTTTTAAGGTAAATACGAATTTTTAACCCATAAAAATGATCTTATGATCTGTCTACACGATATGCTTTCTCGTCGATTCTGATAAATATTCGATTATAAAAGCAGAAAATGATCGATCGAAATGCTTCCACTTGGAAGCCTCTTAAGGCTGATTTACAATAAGGCAGTGGCAGTGAGAGTTTCCGAAATTTTAGATAGCACTATTTGATATGAAACAAATTCCAATAAGTATTGTAATTTTTTTCATATCAAACACTGTTCTCTAAAATATTCGAAAACTTTCACTGTCATTGCCTTATTGTAAATCAGCCTTTAATTTGCGCGTCAGATACCGGTTACCCTTTTGTTTGTTTAGATTTGTTTAAGAACTGCTCAAGCCAACTTGCCAATTTGATTGAAGTACCTGATTCGCTTCAACAAAAAATGTGTGAACCACACTTGAGTGATTCAAAAATTCACGAGATCGTTAATTGAATACTCAATTATTTACATCAGCAACAAAATATCATAATTATTGTACATATGCTGATATGATTACTTTGATATGTTGACGCCTGGCAATTGAAGCTATTGAGCAATGATCTCGAATTTAATTCATTCAGACGGCAATCGATGAGTGGGTATCGAAATTTTTTCAGATATAACCGTTCGTTTTAAAGAAATGAAATTATTTTGGTTAAAAACAGACTAAGAAACATTTAAAAAAAAATTTTTTTTATCGGTTTGTCGAGAAAATATCCTTAAAATTGTCTCTCGGAGCGCCTTCCCATCATATTACTCACCTTAGAAGTAAAAAAAACAAAAGAAGTAAGTAGTAAGTAAGTTTTTGTCAGACGAGCCTTTTCGTCACGCCCACTTTTCCAAAAAATTTTTAAATTTCATTGATTAAATTTGCTTTAAATGAGTAAATAAGTCAACTTTAGATCAAAATCCATTTGAATTTCAGATGCAAGAGATAATTTTCGAAAACTTCCCTGTTGCCACGCCCATTTTTCCATATTTTCAAAATTATATTTAATGCTAAAAATATGTTCACATATCAAAATTCATAAAAATAACAGAACTTAGAACTGGAACTTCCAGTACAGACAGCAAATTTTTTTCGATAAGAACACTTTTGTCAAACTGACAGACAGGGAGACTGACAACCAGACAGACAGACGGACATACAGACGGAAAGACAGACAGACAGACGGACATATGTGACCAAAATGCAGTTTTCTGGTGACGGTGATCATTTTGTATGGTCTGTCTCGAGTTCGTCGATTATAAAAAGGGCAATTTGGCTAACACGCTGTGGATGCCATTACTGCCTAAAAAGCTTCATTAAGGCCACTGCCATTAAGGACCATCGTTAGATAGTAGGCCCTCTATTCTTACTCGCACCTTTTAAGCATATAAACTGAGAAAGGTGTTTGGGGTGACCGAAGTTAGTCAACTAGGACTATTGTGCCACTGATGATTGAAAATGACAGACCAAGTGTCAGGTCAACTAAATGAAACCTTGGAAATGCTATCGATAGAGAGAGATGGAGATAGACAGAGGGAGCGATAAAATAACAAGAAGGGCAGGGTTGATATGACATGTCTTTTAAATTTATTCATTTCTGTTTCACTGTTAATTAATGGCGCCATGTCCAGAATCAATCGCATAATCCTTAATCGATTTTTATCGAATTCAATTTGTCATTTAGCGTCCTTCAATGAAGTTCAACTTGCAGAAAACTTGATCTAATAAAAAAAAAACAAAAACAAAAGCTTAAGCCCAATCCGCTTCATTCAGAGATATTAACGAGAAATCAAGAATTCGCTTTCGAATAACGTAAAAATTCCAAAATCGTTCAGCAAGTTTGGTTAGCTTCGCCGACCTTGTCTTTTGCTTATTGCACACACTTCACTTCAGCAGTCGTTTTCCTTGTGGCTTTCAACATATTAAATAATTGTTTGTTTATTTTTTGCAAAAAAAAAAAAAAAATATGACAATTCAACTTCTAAATTATAAGTTAAATAAATGGTCCACACAACGGTGGCAACATGCCGCAATGAATGTCGCATTAAGTCCGAAAAAATTCCATCAAACATAAAATTATGCATTGCATAGTTGCGAGAAAAGGCAAAAAAAAAAAAAAAATGCTCACACAAAGTACCAATAGGAATGTTGCTAAACTAAGGCAACCAACTAGTACGAATTGGTCAATACTGGCTCGAGAGCTCAGTGGCGTAGCGACACATTTCGGCGCCTGGGGAACAATGTAGGCACAATGGAAGAAATGCCGCCCCCGCCCTAAATAAAAAGAAAGACCTTCATAAAAATTTAAATGTAATTTGGCGGATTCCCCCTCCTACCCCCTCACAACGCTACTGCAAAAGCTTCTGATGGGGTATCAAGTTATTTGAATTTTAATTCATTCAATGAAAATATCGAACTCAATTGCGATGGAAAATTTTTGCCATTGAAAGTTAGACTTGAATGAGGGGCAACTCAATTTTGATGATTTTTTTCATCATTTTATGTAATGGAAAATTGAAAATGTGGTACTAGCCTCAATCGTTTTGCAAAATGAAAAGCATATGTGCTGAAAGTGTTATAACTTATAAGCCAGTGGTTTCCGAACTTTTATATGGATTCGTATGCGGTAAAGGAATAACACAAAATTCTTTCATTAAATGAGAAATTTGTACACAATAACCAAGCTATTGAGAAGCGGTCTCGAATTTTCAATATTAGAAAAGACTTATTCAATCAAGGACTTAGTTGAAACGGAGGAAATATGCTAACCGAAGGTTGGCGTCCCCAAATCAAGCCTTCAGCTTTCAAGCTGTGTGCTAAAATTCTCAGAAGCTTTAAATTTTGGGAGAACTTAAGACGTTTCAAATTTGAAACTCTTTAGGCACTCCAAAGTAGAGCTGGAAAAATATCGATAATTCCGACCATCGATATTCTCAATAGTCGATAGTCTAAACCATCGATAGTATCGACAGTTCTATAGGAATATATATTTTAAAATTTAAATTAATTTGGTTGTCAAATCGCTAGTGTTTTCAACCAAGCATGCCTGAGCTGTTTAACATTTAAATATTCACCATATTACAGTTTTAAATTTAAAAATTTATGTTGGTCCTATAATAGAAACTTCAAATTTAATAAAATATTACGCAAAAGTAACCTTAGTCAATTGATAGCACCAGGGAATATACAAGGAGACGAATTTTAAAGCATTTCTTTCTCAATTTTCAGAAATATTTCCATACTTTGTAACCATAGCATACGCAGTTTAGAATGACGCCTATAATTCTCATATGGTTTGTGAAATGGGACACATAACACACAGTTCTGAAGAATTCTTAAGACGTGATGTGGGAAGAGGTGGGTAAGTTTGTCTTTTTTATCTCGTTAGAGCTTTCAGATCTATCGATAATTCAAATTAGAGCTGGAGAACTATCGATAGTTGCGAACATCGCTAGTCTCGATAGTCGATAGTCTGAAATATCGATAGTATCGATAGTACTATCGGAAAATATATTTTAAAATGTAAACATATTTTATTGGAAAATTGCTAGTGATTTCAATCAAGCATGTTTGAGCTGTTTAACATTTAAATATCAACCATTTGAAAGTTTTAAATTTAATGAATTATTGTGCATAAGTATCACTCCTCATTTAATATCACGTGGTAATATACAAGAAGCCGAATTTTAAAACCTTTCTTACTCAATTCTCCATACTTTGTAACCAGCACCGATGCTAGGCAGTATTTTGGTGAACTCTTTTCCCTTGGATATTGAAAAAAAAAACCCTTTATTTCCATTTTCTTTAGGCAAGTGATCAGTAAAAATCCCTTGTAAACATTTGAAGCGATTTTTAGTTAGAGGTATTATCGAGAAAATCCTTCAAAACGGAGAACACCTCGTTCTGGCATCAGTGCATAGAATAAAATTTTAGTATGTCGTCTATAATTCCCATTTGGTTTGTTAAATGGGACACTTAAGACTCGCAGAATTTCTAAAGATTTTTCACGACGTGATGAAGCAAGAACGTGTGCAAGTTTGTCTTATTTATTGGCTCGATAGAGGTGGATAGCTATCGATAGTTTGATAATCGATCGTTTCGGTAGTCGATAGTTTCGGTAGTCGATAGGTTCAATAATCGATAGGTCCAATATTTGATTTTTTCGATAATTGATAGTTCGAAAATCGAGTCAAAATTATCGATAGGTTCAACAATCGATAGTTTCAATGATCGATATTTCCAACAATGGATATTTCCGATAATAGTTTCTATATTAGATATTTTAAATTATCGATAAGTTGGATAATCGATAACTTTGATAATCGAAAGGTGCATTTTCGAGCAGCTCTCGCCCTTATCTAAAGAACGGCATTTTTAGGAATCTATCGATTTCAAAAAGGCCTTTATTTTTAGCACAAAGATTCGATGATTTCAATAATCGATCATTTTAATAATCGGTAGTTCAAATAATCGATAATTAAAATGAGCGATAATTTCAATAATCCTTAGTTCAAATAATCGATAGTTCAATCAATCGATAATTCAAGTAATGGATAATTCAAATAGTTGATATTTCAATTAATCGATCATTCAAATAACCGATAATTCAAATAATCGCTAATTTAAATAATCGATCATTTCAATAATCGATAATTTCAATAATCGAAATTGGAAATTATTTAGGAATCTGTCCATTTCGCAAAAATCTCCGTCTCCGCCAGCAGTGCTAGTGATATTGATTGTTTCTCCAGCTCTACTCCAAAGGCGCTGATGTGTCAAAGTCACGTAGTGACGAAATATGGCCGTATCCGTCAGTCGTGGATGCCTCCTGCGGTTTAAGCTTGTATATTTTCCAATATGTATTTGTTTAATTCGATCATACCTGTCGAGGTAGCGGCAGAAAATTATTACGGATCACGGCTTCTGGCAGGTTCCCCCAATTGAGCATTGAACCGCAGTTATATTCCTTTTTCTTGGCCGAACTACATACACACATACGTCTAGGTGAGAGAGTTCTGACCATGTTTTTGTGCAATTTTTAGTGTCGAGTGGCCTCGCAGCAAGGACAATCCAGCCTCTATTTTCTGTCAACGGCCCTACAAACGGTCTTTAAAAAATATATTGAATCCATTTCTTCAGGATTTCTTTCGCTTAGCACGCTTAAATATAAATTATTTATTTTATTATTTGGTTATAAATAGGGGTATTCACAAAGGCGTGTTAAAAACGTTGGAAAGTCGGAAAATTGCAAATTCTTAAAAAAAATTTAACTTTTTTTGTATCTTGCACAACTTTTTAAGCAGTTAAAATTTTAAAATTTCCAAATTTCCGACGCCTTTGTGAATACCCCTAATGTAAGCTTTACATTGTAAAGATAAATTTTTTGATGTCCTGATATCTTCCGTACCGCAATTAAGACCGGAAATTCCCCTATTTAATTTATTCTCATGCATTTTTTACACCACAGTTTTTTACGCAATTTATTCTGGAACGTAGGTTCATATCTGCCGTGAAAAACAGAATTACGATTATACGTAGCGATTTTTAAGATTTCATACGCGCTTCAAGGCATGAGACATAACCCCTATTCTGAACATCATTTCACGTGAACTTTTCCGCCAGTTTCAATACAAATTTCTATTGAAACTGGGGGGAAAGTTCACGTGAAATACTATTCAGAATAGGGGTGATATATGGACCAAAAGTTTCGAATAGGAATTTAAGCCTTAGAATAACTAAAAAGACTGAATTCCCGACAGAGCACCATGGTTCCGTGGACCTCAGTTTGGGAAACTCTGTTTTAAGGAATAAATGCGGAGATAAACAGGATCTATTTCAAATGAACAGAATTCTCAATAACTTTACAATAAATAAATTCATGGTAATTATATAAATTTTCTTTCAATGTTCGAATGTTTCTCAATGAACAAAAAATAACCGTTCAAAAACCATAAAAAACTAAATTCCAAGAATTTTTCGTCACCACCTGCTTGACCTATCTGTTTGGCAAACATGCTTCAAGAATAATATTTTTATTCCCACTTATCTTTCGATAAGTGCTTACATTTGGAACTGTAAATATCACCGTCTATCTGTCTGTCAGTCTATCTGTGTTCCTTAACCCACTTCAAATGGGTATCATTCAAAGAGAATTACTTGAGCAAAGTGTGAATGACCTTATTTATAAATAACTTGAACAGAAAAGCTTGAAAAGCCCCTCTTTCCAGTGCTCACACAGTGTGCTTACGATCCGTTAATCGTCTCTCGTCCAATTTCTATCATTTCCACTCGAACGATAACCCAGTTTTTCCTAAACAGTAGCGCTAACAAATTTTCGGGTAAGTGTCAACAGCTTTGAACTTGCCCTCAATTTCTATTTGGACACACCGAATTATTATCCCTTACAGGGCTGTTCCTTCAAAAGAAATCGATTTTACTTAAGAAGAATTTATTTGATTTTTTGATGATTTTTTTTTATAAAACGTCCACTTCTCTACGTTGGCAAAATTGGTCTTAACCAATATTTTGCCTTGTCATAGACTGCAAATTGCACAGCAACACTGACCATCGACTTGATCGCATGCGGCACTATGCCGGCGTATAGAGCCAAAATGCCCTCCGTCTTAACGATGACCTTGACACATTGGCCAACTCGACGACATGTATGTTCAAATTTGTATTGCTGGCGTCTTAAAGTGGACATCATGAGGCGAGCGTGAACAACACTAAATGGATGAGTTATTAAGTCACTAATTACAGCGGCGACTCCGCCAGCAACGATCAATTGAAGATGAGACAGCGTTAGTATGGAATCGACTGCTGATAAATTTGGCGATGTGCTCGTTGCTTTCTCAAGAGTCGGACTAACAGCGATCATTTTGTCGAGAATTTCATTATAAAATAAAAATCGTAGACCATATTGTGTTCCCCGATGCAGGAATAACGAGAAGCAGCCATAGAATATCGAAAGCGTTAAATTTTTCGTATATTTCGGATCGATCTTCTGATTCGATGACAAAAACGAACGTCGCATCCGATAGGCGGCAAGAGGGTGCAATACCATGACCGGAACAATAGCCGATACAAAGCCCGACACAAATCGGACAATGCTCGGACGATCCTTTATCCAATCGATATGTTGTGTTGCTTTAAAAGCCTGCTGGTAGGTTAAGAACATCGAAACCACTTGAGCCAACGTTTCATACTGAGCAGAAACATGACCTAAAAATATACATACATACATACATACATATGTATTAAAAATCAAAACGAAAAATTATCATTTAAAAGCGATGATACAAACCCTTATAGAATCCCAATGGTCCTCTGGTTTTAATTATATTCTGCATAATATAACTTAGTTGAGGTTTTCCTACGAAAAAATACGTCTCTTGTTGGCCATAACGCATCAAAAGATATTTCGCTTGGACCACATTTAAAGGGTACGATATCAATGTCGAAATTGTCGATGCTATCGTAGAGGCGACGAGTTCCTTTTGAACGATAACGCCGCTTTTTTGTAGCATAGCCACGAATGATTCACGAGTTTTCGTATTTTGACTCTCGGACTGCTCTAGTCCTCTCTCTCGGATTTTTCTCAGAAAACAATCCCAGAAACTTCGTGATATTAGCGAAGAGCAGGCAGGTTCATCACCAACTCCAATGCTTCTCTTCCCGGGCGTGGTCCTTGTGCGCAAACCCAATCCAAACCAAACACCACCATTGTCAATGCCTGTCGAAGCTCCGTTTTCATTATCATACCAAAGGGACGTTTTCGCATCATATGCAAACGATTCACGTCCATCCTTTAATTGACAGGAAGCGTTATATCAATGTGGCAACAAACGAAAGAAAATAAATAAAATAAAAATTATTTATTAATAACAAAAACCAAAAATTCTCACCATATTTGGAAAATATTTGAAACACAAATCACTTACAATTTAGACTTTTTGATGGAAAGGAAGTTGTTATTTCGTTATTTTCGGATTTGAAATCGAAATTGGAAAACTTTTTGACACATGCGCCTACTGGCTAGCCATTTTCAATATTTTTTTTTTTTTATTTTTATTTTTATTTTTATTTATTCCTTTCCGAGCATTTCATCATATTCGGATTGCGATTGGGATTCAAGTAAAGCTTCGACTTGATCGTAAACTGTAAATTGTATAGCAACACTGACCATTGACTTTATTACCGACAATGAGATCCCAGTGGCATAGGGCCCTTGAAATATCAATCTACTCAATATTAATTTTAGACACTGGTTATATCGGCGACAAGTATCTTGATAGAGAAATTTTTGATTATGAAGTGAGCTTCTTTGAAGCTGTTGCGAAACAGCCTCAAATGGGCTTGCAAGGAGATCACCACATATACCCGAAGCTGCACCGGCTAAAAACGATTCAAAATAACTAAGATGCCTGAGATCAGTTTCGTTCACATCATGTGCTTGGGCTTCTATTCGCTTTCGGCGTAACATTGAATCGCGAATAACGTCGAATAGCCAAAAGCGTAATCCAAACTGAGTGCCACGATGAATTATTTGTGGGAAAAATCCTCGAAATAGTCTCGAAAAATTGTGATCTCTGTTCAATTGATGATATAATGCATTGAGAGAACCATGATTTTTTATTATTTTCTTCATTCTTCTCTGCTCGCTTCGATAGGCTTGTATTGGAATTTGAATGAGTGATGTTATTGCTCCAGCAAGAAATCCTGACATAAAGGAACACCATGTAAAATGCGTTATTTCCATTTGACGATGAATACGCTCCTGGGTATAAAACATTATAACGGTCTGGTATAGAGATTCACGCTGCGAACGTAAGTGACCACAATAGAGTTTTGAAAAGCCTCCCAATTTATAGACTGTCCTTATCTCATTGAATAGTTTTCGTCTTGAAAAACGGCCAATTCCTTTGCTATTCAATTTTAATGAGTAAAAATGTGGTCTCAAAGCATCTAATGGCTGTGTGATTATAACTGAAACCACCGAAGCTATAGATGCCGATATAACTTCTTTTGTTAATACAAATCCTTCCCATCGCAAGGCTTTCAGAAAATTTTCATATCCATTCGAATTAGAAACTGGCCATATTGACTTTGGAGATTCTTGAGGTTCTGCTGTTCCATTTGCGTCCTTTTTGCCGAGTCGGAAGTATTTATGTAATTCCATTGAAAGCTCTCTTCATTAGGTATGCTCGCTCGATTTCTATTTAAAATTGATTGAAATGTCTATTAAAACCGGTTTTTGAAATTGGCCGTAAAGGAATTACCTTTAATCATTAGTTGTTTTCCAAAAGCACACGAAAATTCCATTTGAAGTGTTTAATTTAAATATATATATTTTTTTTTACATTATATTTTATTCCAAAAATTTACTTTTCAAATTTAATTTTTGACAAAGAAAATGAAGTTTTTTTTAAAAGAATAATTAGGGTTACACCTCAAACACCTCAAACTAATAACTTATTAGTTTTGTATATAAATAACGAGGAATTTACAAGAGCACAAGAAAGTATACTGTTCCGATTGGGACTAGTTAAGCACTCGACATTCACTGGTCGTATTTACTGCAGGAACGTTAAGAGATCTTCAGTCTGCAAACCTAAATCTAGGTTATAAGGCAGCCGCCAAGTACGCTATTTACACGTAGACATTTCGAAAATGACAACAAATTTTCAATTGCAACGGACGCAGAGGAAGAGAGAAAAACGCTCCCATACCATATCTCCGCGCGTCCCTAGCCAGCAAAAAGTGTGTTCCATTATTGAAATACCTTGAGATGTAAGCCGCGTAAAAGCGTCAAACCCAGGTTATAAGAAACCCCGAAATCAAATCAGCCAACTGTTGTTCTCTCCCAAAGAGAGCACGGCTGAGGAACTTAAAAAGAGTTTTCGTGTTATTATGGAATGCTCTGAAGAAAAAACAACGGGCTCGAAAGCTGCATATCGTGATTATGATTATTATTCAGTTATCAGCTTATAACAAAGATTTTGCTTCGGTGATCACTTATAACTATTACTCTACTTTCTTAGCATATCCCAGCTGGATTTTATCGCATTCATGACAAAATCATCGATGCAGAAGTATTGAAGAATTAATTTGTAAAGATACCAATTGGAGATGTTTCGAATGATTTTCTAGTGAAAATTTCATGGAAGCAAGAGCTCGTTGCAAGAGATCCTTCTTCAAACGAAATTTTCATTTGAAAAATGGTTGATTACTCCTTTTTTCAATGAAGACCTTATGCAATTTTCATGAAAACAGTAGGCCTATTCACGAGAGCTCGGTATCGTTGCAAAAGTGTAAAAGTGTAAAAATTTAGTTAAGCTTTCAAAAAACAACTTGTATTGAAAAATCTTCCACTTTTGCACTTATGCCACGATACCGATGTCTCGTGAATAGGCCTAGTGTTTTGCATATTTTCAAGATGTCTGCTATGATTAACAGATTTTTTGAGCAAGTTTAATTCACATCTGCTTTTAATTCAAGTGCATTTAAAACTAAAAAATTGTGATAGAATCAGTAACGTTTTATGTTATTGTTGAAATAATCATGCACGTTGGATCCATTTCAGCCAGCTAGCATGTGTTCTTTTCTCAAATGAAGTTTTCATGCGATTTAGGGTCATATACTCCTTTATCTAATGAATGACACCTGAATTTTGAAGTGCTGAAAATAGCGACCATCTCCTAACAAAATTCATTAGAAGTAAGCGTTAGTAATGCGAGTAGTCGCAGTATGAATTTTCACCACTTCGGAAGTCCTGCAGAAGTTGTGAAATTTCCGGTTGGGATGAAATACTATTCTACTTTTTTAAACAATTTGAAATCTGCCATTTTTGGAATAATCTACAAATTTTTGTTTAAATAATTCTACATACCAGGTTTAAAAATTATCAAGTAAGCAAAAACGGCAACTGTTTGCACCAGAGCTATCGATAGTCATCCTCGTCGATAGCTCGATAGCGATGGTCGACGCTATCGATGTATCGTCGATACTATTGAAATTACTACTTTTTGTTTCATCGTACCTTTTCTATACGCTATTTACACTTTAAGACATTTCGATAATGAAACAAATTTTCAACGGCAAGGGACGCAGAGGGAAGAGAGAAAAACGCTCCCATACCACATACCCGTGCGTCCCTAGTCCACAAAAAGTGTGTTTCATTATCGAAATGTCTTAACGTGTAAATAGCGTATTGCTACTGGAAAACTTTTATTTGCATACGCTCATTGGCGTCGGCGCCTGTAGGCGGGGGGTTGAGCCCACTCTTGAATATTGATAGGTGCCTATCATGAATTCTTTATCAAATTTTATATTTGAAAAATATGCGCGCGGCAACGTATGAGGATTTAATGCAGTAGAGTGAAATATCGATACAAAATTTGGACTATGGCACCAAAGCCTGGTGCCAGCTAGCAACGCAAGGCAAAAATTGTAAAAAAAAATTGTTAGTCTGCCCACCCATAAAAATAGTCATTACGACGCGACTGCATACGTTCATATTTTTTTCTCACACATAAGAAACCTAGTTCCTCTTCTTCTATTACTTAAAAATAACTTTTTTTTATTAATATTTCCATTTATTTTATAAAAGCCACCATTTGAAATCCATTTTGCTACTTTCTAAGACACAAAATCGACAGCACCGCTTCTGACTAGACTAATTCTGCTGCTTATTTCTGAAAGCAATTAATTATATGTAATTTTTTGTCCTCCTATATATAGCATAATTCAAAACAAGCATTACAGATATAATGCATGATATTTTTAATGTTATATGTGATGTGTATCCCTATCAAAATGCGCCAGCGTGTAAATCTCGTCATTGATAGTAGAAAATACTCAAAACTATCGATACCATCGATAATGCCATCGATGATTGTCACCTCTACTCTCTACGCTCTCGCGGTGTTTTGATCGTTATTTATTTCGGTTTGCCAATATTGTGCCGCGTGTTTTGCGTTAATGAACAGTTATTTTTCAAGTTTTACCTAACGCTATTTCTTGCGAATCGTGATAAATGCAATGGAAGGCGAAGTGGTAATAAAAGACGAGCCTCTAGATTACGACGAGACCGAAACGTTTATAGATTACAATTTAATGCCGATTGATCATGTTAAAGGTAAGTCTTAATTTTAAACAAAGAACGGTAAAGGTAACCGCCAAAGATTAAAATTTCCCTATCCATGGAAATTTGAGATCTTTGAATGGTTGTCTGCTTGAAAATCATTGAAGTGTATTACGGTAATTTATTTGAAAGAAGAGTGGAATATATAGAATTAAGCATTATGTTAGTGTAGGAAAAGTCAAGCTATTAAAGAACAATGCTGCCAGTCGAAGAAAAATGTAGCGCGCTGATGTCAGTTTGAATTTAATCTCTTCAGACATGAAAGACCAAAACAATATAGCGCCACTTCGAGCTCTCTCTCTCTCTCCTATCTTGGGGTGTGACGTAGAACGATGGGAAAGAGAGGCGTTGTTGTTCATGTATTGTTGTTGTATTGATCAATGACTTTAATTTTTCGTTGCGAATCACGAATGAATAAATACAGATGGCCTCTTGCGCATTCCCGTTATGTTAAGATTTTCGAACAGATGTTTTCGTGACGTCAACAAAGACTTTGATTTTTGTTTACGCTTTGAGATTTGTATGGTTCCGGCAGAAAAATTGTGCACTCTGTGTATTATTTGAATAAATCCAAATTCAATTTAATATTTAGATATATAACTAATGATTTATATTATTATTTTGCTTTCATTGAGGCACATAAGGTTTACTTCATTTCAAACTTCATGCAAAACGTAAGTAAAACAACTCTTTGATGACGTAAAACGCAGTAGAAATTTCCTTTTTTTTTTGTTCATTCATGGATGGGAATATTTTTATTTAAAAATTTTTATAAGCGATCATTTCATTAAGGTATAAAGAAATTAAAGTAATGAAAATAACAACTTTGAGCCGTAAATGTGCAACGTATTTTTATGATGTTTTTGAGAACATAATGGGGCATAGCTTAAGAACCACAAGAGGAAAATGTTTTTAATTTTATAGCGAATTATAAAACCATCACTACCTTTGAAACTGCATCCTTACTTTTCCACATTTTCATATATAGTTAAGAAGTTCGGAAGCCTCCTTTTCGAGACTTCTAAAGAAGTGTAAGTTAATTTATGATGCCAAAAGCCCAATAAAATTAGTAACATTTTATATTTTCGGTCGTAGTCTTCGACTCGGTTTAACCGCTTCGAAAGTTTAAATTCTCTAATATATTCCTATAGTCTTCATGCCAGTTTAAGTAAAAAAAAATTTGATATTTTAAAAAATTTTCATATAAAATGAATAACCTGTTTTAAACTCTCCTGAAGACTATAATTTGGAAGTTTAAACCATCAAATAGTTTAAACTAGGTCGGAGACTATGAGCCTTTATGTAAAAATAAACAAAGCTAAAGCCATAAACTTTCTTAATTAATTGATTTCAGTTGAGTATGAAAATAACAGCTACGCAAATAATGCTGAAAAGGTTCCACCTTATTATCCTAAAAATGAAAAGCTTAAAATTATAACAGAAAACTCAAATCTTATAACCGTTTACGCAACGGAGGCCATTCAAAACGAAGATCAGCTTAATTTAATTGAGAAAATTACGCCTGAGGTAAGTAGAGAATATTGATCAAATTGTTTGAAAAAATTGTTCAATTAAGAAATCACTTAATTTGATTTTCAGGCAGACCATTCATACGTCCCTTTTACATCTGAAAGGCAGATCAAATTTAAGTTACCGCGAATAGAAAAATATTCATTAAACAAAGAACAAAATTTTGCTCAATTCGAATGTCGAAGGAATTGTGATCGGAAATTTAAAACTCTAACCGAGCGTGCTTTGCATGAGTCGTACGATCATCATCAGACTAAATCACGAACTATCAAATGCAATGTAAGTAGAAGTTGAACTGTGAAACTTTAAATTAGCAACAAATTATTAAACAAACTCTCCACAGTTTTGCAACAAGACATTCGATAGCTTCTTTGCCCTGACTCGCCATATGCCCGAACATCGAAATGTTCATCGATATGTATGCACGCATTGTTCTAAATGCTTTGACAGCTATAAATTGTTACAAATGCATCGGGAAACAAGCGCTGCTTGCAACAATGAACAATTAAATACCAAAGATACATCTAATGCAAAAGAAACAATGAAAGAGGATGTTTCCAACACATCTTATCAATCCAATTCAATCGCTCAAAACGCAAGTATCCCCAAATCTTCATTACCTTTTGAATTGCCACAGGCTCCATTGCTACCATTACAAACTAAGAAAGATCTTAGTTTCGCCGAGGAAATAAAAGCCTTTGCAGCTAAATATCAATTGAAAAGCAGCAGTGTAGGTATGTTGTATCATTCTTAATGCAGTTTTTATTTTGATTTTTGAGCTTATTAAAAAACCGCAATCTTAAATTTTAGTTGCAAAAAAACGCACATCACCAATGATTATACTACCGACTAAAAACAAAAGGCGAAAAAATTCAAAATCAATACAATGTCAAAAGTTCGGTAAGTTTTATTAACATAAAAAATATTTTATAAAGCTTTCACTTTTCATGATTTAAACAGAGACTGTATCACAGTATGCTGTACCGAATGCTATTGGGCCATTAAATAGCGGTCCTGCAAATCCAATAATTAACGTAAAGGTTAAAGAAGAACCATTAGACCAATACGACGAACAATTTCCCATCGATACAAAGTCGATATGCACGGACGAGATCGAAATGAAATGTGAACTATTTTCGGATATTCAAGTAAAAAACGAACCTATTGATGACTCACCGGAAGAGCTTATCGAAACAACTGTCACTCAAAATGACATGGAAAGTAAATATTCTTCGGTTTCCACACCTTATTCGGACATTTCGTATGATGAGACAAATGATATGGATTGCCTTAGAAATATAAACGTTGATTTTTCAAATTCAACATGCTTTGATGGCATACCGTCTCCCTCATTAGAATCTCCAAAAGTCAATGAGGACGTCGTGAATAGTTCATCGATACCAATGAAAACTATAAAAATATTAAAGTTAGCACCAAACTTTAGAATAATCAAATTACCCATTACGAAACTCACGCCAATTAAGAATGAAAATTCAACTCAGTCTGATGAGATCGAAAAATTTGAACCAAGCAAACTACCATTTCCAAGCCCTCAAATGAAACATAATACAACAGAGAATACAAAAAACACAACAGTTTCAGTTGAAACCGCAAAAACAATAAAACACGAAGTTAAAGAAGAAAATTCATTGCCCAAAAAACGTACTACTCTGCCGAGAAATTTACTTCGATGTATTGAAAGTCAACCCCAGACGATGAAAATCATTGAAGACTTTCAACGAAAAATTGAAGAAGCCGAAAACACCGATGCAGTTGTCTTGAATTTTTCGAAAATAAAGCATGAAAAGTCGGCTGACACGGATGCGAAGAATGTCGAGATGGAAATGGTAAGGAATGAATTAATGGTTTCCGAACCGGAAACTTCACCACCGCCTTCTGTATACATGTCAGCTATTGAAAACAATTATAGTGAATTGTGGTCCGCGCGGCGTAAGCACAAAAAATATCGTTTTAGTTGGATGTGCCAATATTGTCCGGCGCGTTACGAACATAAAGGTTCATGTGTGGCGCATTTAATTCGTGTTCATAAAATTCTACCAGAAGATTTGGAAAAATTGATCATTGAAGTTAGACCATTTCGATATGATGAATGTAAGTGTGTAGTTGACGTTTGGTATTTCATACTTTTTAAATAATTTTTTTATTTTTATATGTATAAGGTAATTCAATAGATAATAAGGAAAAGAAATCTCAATTCCTGTCATACTCAAAGTACCGATGTCCAAATTGCCTTCGCACTTGCTCATCGCGAACAATGCTAAATGATCACATCGCTGGAAACTGCGGACGCGTTCGACTTTACCAATGCAACGAATGCCCAAAGGCGTTCTATTCCAAGAATACACTCAATTATCATAGGAGTATTCACACCGGTGAGATGCCATATAAATGCGATTATTGCGATAAACGTTTTCGAACTCCAGGGCAAGTGAGAGTTCACCATCGAAGTCATACAGGAGAAAGGCCATTTGCTTGTCAGGTATATAGCATAATTAAAAAAGAAATAGATTAAATGTCGCAAATATGGCAATAATTATGAATGCAAAAAGATAGACCGCCATGCGCCATTTCAGTTCAAACACGTTTAAACCGATATTGTTTGATTGTAATTTGGTGACAGTGGTAGATCGGATGTGCAGAAAGTTGTGGAGTCCGAGATGATAAATTTGCATTTACTAATGCGTCATGGAGACTTACGCATTGTGACCGTATTTGGGACACGTATTCTATTATTCTATATTTCTTTCACTTTTGATCTTCTTTACACGTTTGTATAATTTTCATTTTCAGGTATGCACCCAACGATTCGCGCATCGAGAAACGTTGATATCACATTTATCCCGTCATATCGGTAAGAAAATTTTATATTTATACCGAGCCTAAAATCCCTACAAAACCCGTACTGCAACCGAGTAAAAAAAAAAAACACAGATTTTAATTGAAATTATTTTAAAAAAATGCATTTTGAAAACAAAATTTTTACAAAATTGCTTTAATGTCTTCAGGAATGAAACGCTATCGATGCTACGCATGCGGAAAACACTTCTCCTGTGTTAGTGGACTCAAGACCCACCATGACCTGCGGCCGGACACCTGTGGTCGAGTTAAACTAAACACTCGTGCCGTGGGTCCTCGTGTACGAGTTATACGCGGACAAGTGCACTTCGAACCGCAACCGGAACTAAACCCATATTTACGCACTGAAGACCCTCAGGATATTCTAGCTGAAATACAGAACATTCCAATGACGGGTTCCTAGCTTTGTTATGTTTCTTTAAAAAAATCATTTCTTACGAATTTCATTTAAATTTACACTATTTTATAAGAATTATAAATATTGTATTATTATTGCCATTGATCATTTTGTTGCTCAGTTCTGTTGCCCGATGAAAGTCGTTTTTTTTTAAGCTTTCATAATAAAATTCATTTATTTGTATAGATTCTATTGTAAAAAATATGGTTATTTGAATATGCCCGAATACGAATACGCGAAGGACCGCATCATTGAAATTATTAGTATTTTATTTATATATTAATACTTGAAAACGCAAATGGCGATAGTTGCTAAGATTTCAATGTTATATATCATAAATCGTGTTATGAAACAAAACTCTGTTTTTTTAATTTGAAAATAAATTGGAAATTTTTCCGCGCGGATTTGGAAAAAAGTTCTGCCTTTCTAAGCACACCGCGAAGGATTCACTCCTATTCTGTATAATCTGGGGTATTATGGAAAGTGACAATTGTCAGAATCAGATTTGAAATCAATACAGTTTTCGTTTTGGTCGGTTTTGTATTGACTTTAGGTGTTACAGAAACAGATTTATCCATTTTGTCTAATGTCTAATTTAAAGCAATCAACTTTTAGTTGATAGAATTGGTCGACAGTTTGTGTGCTGACTTTTTCCCGGCTGGTTTTTTAGTAGAAATATAAGGAAACACTTTATTTTAAAATATTTTCTTAATTGTTTTGGTTTTTATCAGCCCGATTCTGAATATTCCCGGGGAATTTATTTTTCTCGAGAGTAAACTTCTTCCTTCTTAAATATTTGGGGGAAGAAATTTGATGCGGAATAGGTATTTGACCCAATCTCATTATTTTCCTTACCCTCTTTATTTAAAAAAGGAGAATCTTAGTCTCGATAAAAAGTTAATTCCCCGGGAATATTCAGAATCGGGCTGTATGTTTTTGAATAAAGGGAAGCATAAAAATGCTTCTATACTAGTTGAGGTCATCGAAAACCACCCGGGCATGGCCAAGGTGTTTACTACGCGGGACAAATCGCTTGTGGACTTGTTATGGCAACATTTTTTTTTTATTTTGTACACAAAGTGATCTAGTTTAGGTTAGGTTAGTGTGGCTGCCACCACGAAGAGTTACACACATAGCCCGTTGTGATACCCCAAAAATGGGAAATATTGGGGGTTTTGAATTAATTTTAAAGGTTTTTTTTTCGATTTTTGAGTGTTCATTCAGAAAGAACGGTGCAATGTATTTTATTCAAAGTATTGTCCATCGTTGGCTACAACTTTTTCCATCTTTCCGGTAGCATATGAATTCCGCGCCGGAAGAACGACTCGTCTTTTGAGGCAATCCACGAATCGACCCAATTTTTGGTATCCTCGTAAGAAGTGAAGCGCTGCTCAGCCAAGGCGTGCGTCATCGATCTAAACAGGTGGTAATCAGAAGTGGGCTATAAGGCGGGTGGGGTAGCACATCCCAATTCAGTGCCTCCAACGTTTTCTTGACGGTTCTTGCGTCATGTGGCCGTGCGTTTTCATGTTGAAAAACCACTTTGTCGTGTCTTTTGGCATATTCCGGCCGTTTAGCCTTTAATGCTCGGCTCAATTGCATCAATTGTTGTTGATAGCGTTCCCCAGTGATGATTTCGTTTGGTTTTAGCAGCTCATAGTACACAACACTCTTCTGATCCCACCAAATACACAGCATAAGCTTGGCGCCATGAATATTCGCCTTGGCCTTCGATGTTGATGCATGGCCGGGTGGACCCCACGATTTTTTTCGCTTGGGATTGTCGTAGTGTATCCACTTTTCATCGCCAGTAACAATGCGATGCAAAAAACTCTTTCTTTTATGCCGTTGAAGCACATGTTCGCACATGCCAAATCGCCGTTCAACGTCTCTCGGCTTCAACTCGAACGGCACCATGTGGCCATGTTCACAGAACAAAAAACCTGTGTTGTTTACACTTCAGTGGAATGAAAAATGCAGCCTAGACAATGCGCTTTGAAATGAATATAGTCCGATGCGATCTAGTGCTAGTTACACTATCTTTAAGAAAACCTTTAAAATTAATTCAAATCCCAAATAAAAAAACCCCGGGCACAGAAAAAACGACACAACTAACATACGACGGCGAACTGGGAGTTAAACCCAGAGCTTCTTGCACCGAAAGTTGACATCTCTAACAAATACGCCACGGCGCACAGTGTAACGAGCCCATACATTTTAGGGACAAAAATAGAAGGAGTGAAGGAGTTTTGATTTTTGTCTCTGCTCGTATCACAAATTGTAGTTTTCGCTTTATTTTGTATGACAGCAAAATAGCTGTTTCTTTTGTCGGGTTTTCCTATCTTCGAAAATCGAGTTTGCTATCTTCCAAAAAAGCAAAACTGTGTCGTTTTCATAACACCATTTAATTAAATTCTGTGTCGGTTTCCATAACAGCCCCGAATTAAAGAGAAATTAAATTTAAATTAGCCCAATTCTAAATATTCCCGGGGTATTTCTGCCCGCGGATTTGAAAAAAAAATAAATGTGCTCTCATTTAAACCCACTGGGAAGGGAATATAAAGGTACGGTAACCATCATCTGTTTTTAGCAGAGCTGTTCTGTTGTAGGCGCTTGTTCTGCGTATTTTTTTTTAGTGGAAAATTCGATCGTCATTATCCTTGGACCGATTGAAAGGTCCGTTCTGTGACAATCTCGAAAAATATTTAAATAAACTAAGTTGAAGACTAAAAAAAAATATTTTTGTTTTTTCAATTTAAATTTATGGTCATCCGGACAAGGGGACAAGAATGTCGAATAATTTTAAGCGAGTCATTAAGTTTTAACTTCTAGTTATTGATGCTTAGGGCATATTCATTTGGAATATGGCTGAATAGGTATATTTTTCGTTGAGAGTTTTAAGACTTTTTGGTTCTTAGGCACTTGAATGATGCTTTAACGATGATTTACATCCCATGTCTCATCGAATCCTAACATATTTCATAAGTGAAGAGAATTTTTAAAAACTTTTCAGATTTATCGATTTATAATTAGAAATCTCTATTTATATTTATACATTGTCGCATGCGTTATTGGACAAATTTATTAATGAATACCAATTCTTAGCACTTCTCTGTCCAGACACACTTCCGTTCTCCGTTCTCCGTTCACTTCTATTCAGTTTAGTTTCATCCTTGGCTTTGTTACACCCATAAAACTTTCTACAACCATATCGCAGCCTCCAACAAGTGGCGTTCGATTATGATGTACTTCAATATCATAATCCACCTCAGCTCTTGCTTTTCTGCACTAAATTTCATCGAACCAAATTATGAAGAATATATGTATAAGTAAAATAAAAATTATGTTTATAACCCATATCTTACTTCTTCAGCATTAGTATCCTTGGTAGATCTTCTCAATGTATTGCATAATGATTCAGCTTCAAATAAATGATTTAGCGCTGCATTGAGGTCTGTCTGGGGCTTGCACGTAAAGTACATACATATCTCTTTCTTTTTTAATGATCTTAAGAATGATTATTTCTCTATTAAAGGATTATCTGTTATCTATTCCATTCAGATTTTTCTCCTTACCGATCGTCCTTAGGTGAACGTAGGACCTTAAACATATTATCGCGTTCAAGGGAAATACGTTTATCGAAAGCCTCCAGTAGAGTAATTGGAGTTTCGCGCGGCATCCGCTCGGGTATTTGTGCACACTCCTCAAAGAACATTCCGAACGAAACCTTATTAAATTTCTTAGATCCATTAACACAATCTTCTATTAAACCGGGATCATAAGTATCTTCAATAAGTAGAATATCTTTGCAATGCGATGAGGCTGGAGCAAAACGAAAAACAAAATTTTGATCAAAATACATTTAAGAATTGTAATACAATTTCGTAAGACTCACTTTTACTGGTTCCACAAGCTGTATTGGATTTGACGCCATGAAGAAGTGATTCATTTAACGCAGACATATTTAAGACTCGCTGTGTTCCTTCCTGTAAGATTAACAATATTTAAAGAAACCGTAAGTGAATTCATTTTAATCGATTAATATCCTCGACAACACCTACAGATACCGATGGACAGTAAGCTGGTGTTGAAAAAGCATTTTTATTATGATCTGAAAATGGGGACGAATCTTCGTCCTTCCCTTGGTCGGTTTCAGAAGATATATTCACGATCGGACACTTTTCCTTTAGCCCCGATGACGATGGATCGTCATAGTCGTATCCAACCGACTGAAATTCATGAAGTCTGTTATCATTCAGACCAAGAGTAAGGGATTTCCTCGGATTTGATTGACGATTATTTTTCGAATTAAATTTTCCACCTTGGCTCTTCGATCCGGAACTCCCTCTATCGGACGAAGAGCGATATTTATTATGAGAATCTGCAATTGGATAATATATCATTAGCATTCAAAAACTACTTATACCGAGACCTTAAATCTGTAGTTCGACTTGAAGAAAGAGATTTTGCTCAGATTCGAACGATTCATGCTCTCTCTTGTTCGAGTGCGGATGTTCGTTGAACGTTATTACTGTTATTCGTTCGACTCGGATTTCGTGTTCCAGTTGAATGGCTTTCCTAGGCGAACTACAGAGAAAAGCCACAGTTTTTATTTCGAACTCTTATCCCAGTCCCTTTAAAGTGGGTGATGACCACTGAGCAGCTTTAAAAGGACTGATTATGTTTACTTTATGATTTCGGGATCGCTGAATCCGAGTTTGAGTTCCATAGCTCAATGCGGTCGCTGGATCTGAACTGTAGGTCAATAAAGCTCCCCAGTGTCTAGGATTCGGCATAACCTTAAAAAAGCATTCTACAGCGGAACCTATTTTCGAGGTTATGGCGAATTCTAGACCCGATGGAGCTATATGAACCCGCAGTTCGGATTCAATGAAGCCGAAAACAAATAGTAAACAGCGCGACCCTTTGATTTTGAGTTTTTCTTTTTGTGGGGCTGTATAATTGAAGAGCCATGAAATAGAGTGTCCAATCTAGTGGCAGTCGAGTGCCCGGCTTTTGCGACCAAATCCAATTACCTGTTTCATTCAGGCTGTTCAAATCTGTTTTCCGCATAGAAGAATCGCCTATTCTCTATGAAATTGTCAAAGAGTAATTATGAGATTTCGTTTGATTAAGTCTTAAAATGGTCACCTTTTTCATCAATATTTTATTTTTGAGTTCGGGAACGCATGTATGAGATGATGACAGTGGCCTTTTCTGAATTCGCAGAGCTTTGCGTTACATTTAAACTCTCGAAATACAAATTCTACTTACCATCCAGTTATTGCGACAAGAACTCTGCAAAGATTTTAAATGCATTGTTTAACATACATATCTGAGTTTTATTTATGGACTTCAATTATATTACCTTTCTTTTGGATCTCGATTTCCGGAAACTCTGAAATTGTACAACTTCATAAGATAAAATTCGTAGTACGAGTGCATATCGACGCATTATCATGTGGACCAATCGAACGTACCAATTACTCTGGTAATGATGATTCTCAAGCTGTTCATATCGTATTGTTCCATGCATAGAGAAATCGCCATTGCTATAAATTGTCTAAGAGTACATTATTGATTTCAATTGTTAAGCTTAATCACGAATTCACTGTTTTCAGTAACAAGAATTTTATTTTTGGCTTCAGGAAACCAAGAATGAAATTATGAAGTGGCTTTCTAATCTTCAACTATTGCTATAATTTAAACTCTAGAATTTGTACTAAAATTTTAAGTTAAGCAATTGACAAATAGTTCTATTATTGACAAGAACTCTCGAAACTATATTAGCACATCATTGTTTAACAATTAGCATATCTGTGTTTCACTTATGTATGACTTCAAAATACTGTATTAATTTATTCGAATGTTTTTGTTTCGATTTCCGAAACTCTTGAAATTGTTCTTCATTTGACAAAATTCGTAGTTACAGTGCATATGACCCTTATCATGTTGGACCAATTGCGGAACGTACCAATATACTGCTAGGCTAATTGATGATTCCTCAAAGTCTTCGTCATATCGTCAATTGTCCTCTAGAGAAATCTCACACCTTTTCTAACTAAAATATAGATTCTACTTATGTACTTATATTTAATTGGAGGCACATAAAAATCAGAACCCCTTGATCACTGGGTGCAGCAGAACTGACCTAGAAACCATTTATGTATTACGGTTTGAATACCAGAGAAAGAAGTGGCATATGCTCTAGGATAGCGTCACCCAACTCAAAGACCAGAGAGAGCTCTGTGAAACTCTAGAATATTACTTGAAGGTATTAAATGAGTTAAGTGGTATCAGAACGTTTCCTTAGCTCCCTATGGGAGTCTCGGACAAAGGGTCTTGCTGGCCCAAAGAGGCATTCGGCCCCCTGAAAGCTATTTTAAAGTTTTGTTGATTTCTGGATAGGTACTTCTCATAAAAGCACTGTGGAAACCGATCGCGAAGTGTCCTTAAAATATCTTTGAAGAATCAGTTTTAGAAAGCTCTTATTTAAAATATTATATCTCAAAGAATAATTAGGATGGAAAGGTGAAACAAATGACGACTTATAGGTGAAAAAAACAATGATTCTCAAAAATGAAAATTCAATTTTACACTGAAAGAAAGTTTTCCACAAAAAAGAAAATAAAAATTAAATAATTTTTTTCCATATTTTTCCCGTTATTGCGCCACTTTCATTATATTTTTAGAAAATACCTGTAAGTATTATAATTCACTAAAAAAAATTTTTTATCAGAATCAAAAGGCATCTATCTTTTCGAGATACATGTTTACAAAAACGTAAACATCTCCTTTCAAAGCTCTATATGCAATCTGACACCAGTTTGTTCCTTCTCCCCTACACTGTGTATTTTTTTCGATACGACAAAGTTGCCTACCAGGCATATAGAATTAAGATTTGTTTTTAATTCAAAACTGATGTCTCGATTGTTACTAAGTTTAAAGAGTTTTAACCCGCAGTTGGATGGTTCAGTATGGATATTGTTACGTGTCTGCTCTTGTCTTTTAATGTCAACGAATTGATGAGCTTACAATTTGTGTTGGGTGAACATTTATAAATACAGTACTCTTAGTGATATGTTTGAGCTTATCATACCTCTGTGTGGTTCGGGGATTCACTTTCTGAGTCCTCATATCTAGATTCGATTCCCTAATAGAAGGAAAAATATGTTTTGAATGGCTTAAAGTAGATTTTTGTTTTATCTTACCACCGTAAGACCCGAGGGCCGCGATGATGATGCGCGTTTCAAACTTGAAGGACCACCCCTCTAAATAAAGAGTTGATTTCAATTCTCTTAAGTTTTAATTATTCCTACCTTTGTTAAGTTGGGCGATTTTGCTGACGGTTCGCGTTTTCGATTTGAGGGCCATCCTGGCGAAGATTTGTTATATGTATGTAAGTACATATATTTAACATGTATTTTAAAATTATTATTACCTTTGTGGAATTCGGCGGTTTTGCTGATGCTTGCGTAAATGATTCGTCTTCTTGATTTAAAGGGCATTTCTGACGAAGATTTGATATGTGATTGTCCTATTTGAAAATTATTATTACCTTTGTGAAATCTGAACCTTGGGCTAATGATTTGTCTTCTTGATTTGAAGGGCGAGCCTGCCAATAAAAATAAGATTTTTAAATATTTTCCTTAATTTTTTTTTTTTTTTATAACTTTTACCAATTTGAAATCTGGTGGTTGCTGAAAGCAGGATCTTCTTGCTTCATTTCCCTGTTGGACATATAAAATTTCAAAAAAAAAATTTCCAATTAAAAATATCAAAAAAATTAGAAGAAAATGGTTCAATCTTACATAAGAGCCCCTAAAACACGATGTTCTCCTTCGTGAACTCATTTTCGCCTCTTTAAATAAACGCTGCCAAACCAGAAAAGTGCGAAAAAGTCGCCAAACCTTGTGTGAACTTCGGAAAGATTTGATAGTGCTCAGAGTTCGCCTATGATGATGGTTTAATATACGTATGTGGACCATTAAAAATGGCTTTAATTTTACTTACTGTTTTCTTTTTTAAACCGTTCGTTTTATTTAACGGTGCTTTTTACTATATTCGTCTAAAAACAACGAGCGAAATGAGAGAAAAAGTTATGTAAAAAAAATTTCAAAAAATAAAACGAAAGAAAAAAACGTTTTGACATTTCAATAGCAGATTACTGTCTGTCTAGTCTTGATGCTACTAGGCAATTTAAAGTTGAAATATTAGGTCTGTTCCCGTACTGCACGAGAGAGCCCAAAAGTGTCCAATTTAGGTCTGTTCCCAAGGTGTATTTAACAAGGTGTAGGCAATAGATATTCATGTTTGTTCTTATTCTTTTTTGACAAATAAAGTTTTTCGAAACTTTACCCTGTAGGAAGTTGAACTAGTGCAGAAGTATTCTTCGACTACTTCCCAAATCAACAGTACTACTCGCTCGTAATTTCCCCGCCAATGCATTGAACTGTAAACTTTTACTCTGAGGTGCCATTCGAAAATCGGCAGTCACGTTTGAACTAGTGCAGAAGTAGAGGCAACATGGCCAATTCAGTAAATTTGCTGATACTACGTTGATAGATCGACGGAGTACCGGCCCGCACTGTCGTAGCTCACAGCGTAGACGCGTGCACCCCGCGATCTGTAAGATGTATCCCAGGTTCAAATCCCGTGTTGCCAAGCGAAACGCCGATTTTTGTAAAAAATTATTAGTAAAAATTGGAATCCTAATAGGAATAAAATATCAAATATATTTATAAAAAACAAAGGTTTCAAATTGGCAGAAAATGTTGAGCGAATTTGTGCGCAAAGTTGTGAGACAGCATTGGTGAAGACGTGTTTTTTCAATCCAATTATTTGAGTTTTTCGAAACATGTCATTCTTCCTTTTTTCGCCTGCGACAGGAATCGAACTCGAGCCCTTCATATTGCCAAGGGAATACGCTTTCACTATGTCACGGACCTATCTGACTCACGCACAGCAAATATATTAGATTAATGTGTGGGCAAAATTGAACTGTTGAATATGCCACTAGTTAGGTTCTACTGTCCGTGTCTCTACTCGCGTACTAGTTATTTTTTCTATACTCGAGAACTACTCGCTAGGGCACAATTGACCCCACTCTTCCTACAGGGTAGTGTTTGCTTCGATTTTTCATTGACGTTACTTTCAATTCCGAAAGTCGAATTTCAAAAAAAAACACTTCTCAAAATTTGTTTGTTTGCATTTTTCAAATTTTTTTTCACTTATAACTAAGCCGATTTTTGAAATTCAAATTATTTGTTCAATTATAACTAAGCCGATTTTGACATTCCCGTTTCGTTTGACAATGCCGATTCTATGTTGTTTTTGTTCGAGTTGTAGTTGTTGCCGTATTGCCTACACCTTGTTAAAGTTTTCAAAAAATTGGGCAGTTTCGTGCAGTACGGGAACAAATCTTTTAATTAAAACTGTACAAATGGGGAAAAACTGGGCAGTTTTGACTAATTTTCATACAGTTTTCAAAAACTTGGGAAGTTTCGTGCAGTACGGGAACAAGCCTAAAATAGGTCATGTTCCAGTTTCTACATACGTATTAACTGCCCAAAACTGCCCAATTCTGCCAAATTTTCATACAATTTTTAAAAACTTGGGCAGTTTCGTGCAGTACGGGAACAGACCTAATAGCTCCAGTTTGACAGTTTGTACATAGGTATTATTAGGGTTCTTCCCGTACTGCCCAAAACGGACCAATTTTCAAACAGTTTAAAAAAACTTGGGCAGTTTTGAACAGTTTCATGGAGTACGGGAACAAACCTATTATCTATTGTCTCAATTCATGTTTAATATTTCAAATGCGATAGCTTTTTATTTAAAAACGAACACAACAGAAACTAACAGATTATGACTTGCCATATTTGATATTTAAAAAAAAAAAAATGGAAATGAAGCGTTTTCTATTACTCATTCGTGCAGCCTGAAGCCCAAAATCCAACATTGCGAGAGCCCGATGCGAGAGCGCGAGACGAGACGCACACAAATTTCAAAACATTCAATCATATGGTTCAAGCTCCAATGTATCGCACTGCGAGACCTCGTAGCGAGAAAATTTCTCGTTGCGAGATGTAGCTATTTTTTGAGTACTCGCTATTGGGTACTCGTTTAAACTAATAAAACAAAAACTGTTCACTGTTCCGTGAAAAAGAGCTTTTAAAATATTCCGCGAGATTTGGTTCATTTTGAAAATTTTAAAAAAAATTTTTGAAATTTTGAATTAAAATTTAAACTCAAGTGATAGAGTATAATTTTTATGAGTACTCTGTACTCGTTAGATTGGTACTCGGTTAAAATATTGCATTACTAGAAGCGAAATTATGCTATCATCTGCGTGACGCGACGCAAAACTCTCATTGGATATTGAAATGCGTCACGCAAAACATTTTCGTGACGTCACGCACTCTCGCATCGGGCTCTCGCAATATTGGATTTTGGGCTTGACGAATGTATATTTTCGTTATGTAAAATTCAATTTCCCAATCGGCAATAGAATATCATTGGTTTTTAGTCTCTTTGGTCATTTGTTCCCACTGTACTTGAATCTTTTCGCGCCAAGCGATCATAGCTTTTGTTTTCCCCTTAGAAGCGAATTTTATTCCGTAATTAGCGGTGAAGAATCTCAGTGATATCTTCCAATTTTACCTTGAAGAGGCAAAGAAAATAGAATGATCAAGACGATCATCATTGGTATGTATATTCACTGCATGAACTCTTTTGTTGGAATGGGATGACGGAGATCAACTCTGAAATGCGAACTTTGAGCAACAAGAGAAGTTTTGGCTGGTTTCCAATGGCACAGCAATTCCCGCGACTATTCAACACATGCAAACAAATGAAGCCAGTTACAATGCATGAATGGAATATTGGTAGGAATATCTGCACTATAGGAAACCGGGCATTATTTCCAGCTCAACTTTATGTTTTATCAAATTACAAATTCATCGAAAAATGTAATGTTAGACGACATTCGAAAATACTCCCTTCTGACTCATAAGTGTACACGGTTTTCAAATTCATAATGGTTGACATGATTATGACATGATGATTATATGATTACTTTGTGACAGCTCAAAAATTAATAACAAAAACAAAAAAAAAGCTCATTAGAGTAATTAAATTATTTGCCAGAATGATGCTGTAAAATCTTGTGTTGTAACAAGTTATTGCAATCGTAGAAGTTCGTGGAAAACACAATTTCCAATAAACTTTTCTGATAAGACGTCACACAAGTTCGGAATGACATTGATAACTTTTGACTTATTTATTATTAAGTTTTCTTTTTTTTTTCAACACTTTTCCTTTCCATTACATTTGTCTTGCAGGATTGTTATTTATTTGTTTTTTTTTTAACGATTATCAAGAATTTTTAAGTCAATCATTTCAATACAAAATGCACTAAATAGATCAATGTTGGGCTATGTTAAGTTATGTCATGCGTAAAATCACTTTAAGATTGCATAATTCATAAATTAAGTATTAGATGAAAATTAATTCTTCTGTGGTTCATGAAGCCTCAAACGAATCTAAGCCGTCATACAGAATTTCTTTATGTACCTCGTGTTCCGAAGAAAGTTTTTCTCGGAACTACTTATGTTGAGTTGTAGTTTTGAACGGATTGATGGAAATATATGTTAATTTTGCCGAAATTTAAGGAGGATCCTGAAGGTTTTGACAAAATAAATAATAGGTCTTTTCCCCCGTACTGCACGAAACTGCCCAAAACTGCCGAATTTTTTGAAAACTGTATGAAAATTGGGCGAAATTGAGCAGTTTTTTCCAATTTTTATACAGTTTAACAAAAAATGGACAGTTTCGTGCAGTACAGGAACATACCTAATGCAATATTCCCCGCAAACATTGAGGTTTCAGAATGATTTGGTGTCAAATGTATTTATCAAATGTCAAACGTTTGATCTCAATTTGCGATTCATTTGAGAATGATAGCATTCTCAACAAAAAGGGGACTTTGTTCTCAAATTGATATCAAACGTCGTTTTCAAACCTGTTTTGAATGATTTTCAAACTGTAGTTGAAATTTCAGAAAAACATGTTTTCTCGAATCAATCTCAAACTGCCCAAAACTGCCAAATTTTCATACAGTTTTCAAAAAATGGGGCAGTTTTGGGCAGTTTCGTGCAGTGCAGAAACATACCTATTAATTCTCGATTTGAAAATAACATTTGAATTCAAATTTGAAAACAAAAAATCTCAAACATTTGAATTGTTTTTGCTGGGTTAATGCTTTTAAGTATGCTCCAGGCATGATCTCTTTGAAAATACTTTAATAAAAATGTTTGGAAAATGGTTATTATGCCGGGATACCACTATCAGCGCAATGCACCGATAATGTTAACGCAATTTTCTGACTCTGATGCTGACAAGTGTGATCCTCTTGAGCGATTTTTTCCCAATCTTATTGTTCCCCAGTATCGTTTTGACAATGTGCGACGATAAGTGAGCCTTAACAATGATTGTGGAAATTTTTGAAATTTCTGCCGATCTGGATCCGATAAAAATTTGTGCTATTTGCGCAGATAGTGGGATCCCAACTTTAGCCTTAAGATTATTGCTTTAAATTGATCGTTTTATTTAATATCAAGAATTCAGAGTATCAGTCTTCACAGGGTCCATATTAATGGCATTAGCTCTCTAGTGGTGCCTGGTTACCAATTGTGCAGAAATTCCTGTTCATCAATTCCTGCAAAAATTCAACATTTCCAAATATATAGAACCATTTTCAATCAATAGCGCATTTGATTGTAATTCGTTCTATATGTTTGTATGTTTTAAATGTTTTCAATAATTTATGCGCAGGAATTCCTGCACTATTGGAAACCAGGCACAATTCGTGAGCTAATTTAAAATTCAACCCAACGACAGCTTATTTCTGTAGAGCGTGTGAAATACGGAACCACAAACTATACATTTTTATGGGCTTCCGATATATCCAAAAGGGCATATTACCAAAAAAAAAAAAAGATAAACAAAAAACCAATTTAAATCGAATTTAGTAGCCTATAAAAAACAAAATTTGAATAAATTCCTCGCTAGCTAGCAACAACTTATTCGATATTAAGCTTTAATAATTTGAAAGCGAAAATGAAATATTAACGCTGGTAGCGATATTCGAACTATGTTTGGTATGTTGATCATGATTACATTGACCAGCTTGACCAAGTCTATTTACATTCGATTCTGGCATTGACATTGAGCCTCACGTTTAATGAATGGTTGGATTTTTAATTTTTTTCTCATTTTATATACATACATATATGTATGTACACTTCTTAAGCTTTTTAAGTTTAATGTGGCTATTTTTGTTTGTATATATTGTCGCTTGTTTAATGTTAATGTATATATAAAATTTAGCTAGCTGACTTTGCTCACGTTTTCCGATTATTCTTCTCAAACTAGTTTGGTATTCGATTTTTATGTTATAATATTTTTTTTTTGCCGATTATTTGCCGGTCGAGTTACATATCGGTATTGCAACAATAACTCCGATATTGTCCGATGCGCTGTCATTGTAGTCGTTTCTTCCAGTCACGGAAATGTGCACATAATGAGTCTCCATTAAGTAAAAATTAACGAAAATGTCTAGTCGATCAGTTCACTGAGCCCAGAATGTCATATAATGCCAACAAGTCATTTACAGTGGAACCTTCATTAAAAGGACGATTTTATTGAATTTTAAAACTACCTAGAGATTTATTTTTCGAATTAGCGAAAGGAGGGTGAAAATATGACTTCAAACGTAACTGTTCAAGTTAATGGATTTAATGGGTCGACTTGACCTCGCTCACATCATTACTTGGTGTCTTTTCAGAGAATACCTTAATGTGAATTGAGTGAAGCTTAAAAAACAATATTACTAATTAAATGTTTATTGCCTGAAAACACATTCATTGTGGGCTTATATGGAGCGGAAAAAAAGAAGGGATTTCCATGAAAACTTCATTTTAGTAGAGAAAAATTAAACAGTTTCCAACTATTTGTTGTATACTTTATGGAAAATATTTTCGCATCAAATAAATTACTTATAATTTAATGTAATCCAGTTTGTAACAGAAAAATAAAGGTCAATGCGATCCTCATGCGATTCGATTGTCTTAGCGTGACACGTTTTCAATTAACTCTCAACCTATAGTTATCGTAACTACAATAATAATAAGCCATAAAGCAATTTTATGAAATTATCACAAGCATATTGAGTCCATTCTGCGGTGTACTTTCCTTTTTATAACTACACTAGAGATCTATATTAAATTTGCTTATGCTATCTCCATTTAATAATCAAATAGGCATTTTCCTAATCATTTAAATACATACACGGTTCATTGGGATAAAAGAAAATTTCTATAATTTTCGTAGCATGGTTTTCAGAGAACTCGTCAATTTTATCGTAATACATGATATGAAAGCCTAAGCAATTTTAGAAATGATCACTAAGCATATTAGCTCATTCTGACGTGTACTTTACCTTATTTATTATTCAGTTTTAGTTTTTTAATTTAATTGAATCAAAGCATTCAGGTTTTTTCAATTAGAACCGCTTTTTCCGATTAAGCAGTCGATCTTCAATTTCAACGGGTGCGATGCTATTTCATTCTTTCTCATTAGGAACTTCCAGTGGCGAATTTACCGAATAGGCAATATATGTAGGCACCTGCCTAGGGCGGCAGATTCTGACCGTAAATTTATCAATAAAAGAAAAGGCGAAAATTAGGCTGCTATCTGAGCCGGCAAATTGTCTTAATCCGCTCCTGGGATTCACTTCTAATTAAACTTCATCTTCGATAGCAATTGTAGCAACCTTACTAGGCGCAAAATCCGTCCATGTGAACTCACGAAACAGTTAAATGATATAAATTACTAGCAGAACCCGGCAAACGTCGTTTCGCTTTCAAGGAATATCTCTCCTCCTCTTCCTCTGCTCTTCATCCTCGACTCTCCTACTCTCACCCTCTCTCTCTCTCTCTCCCTCATCACTCTCTCTCTACTGCCTCTCTCTCTCTCTCTCTCTCTCCTCTCTCTCTCTCCTCCTCTTCCTCTTCTCTCTCCTCCTCTCTTCCTCTCTCTCTCCTCTCTCTTCCTCTCTCTTCCTCTCTCTTCCTCTCTCTTCCTCTCTCTTCCTCTCTCTCTCCTCTCTCTCTCTCTCTCTCTCTCTCCTCTCTCTCTCCTCTCTCTTCCTCTCTCTTCCTCTCTCTTCTCTCTCTTCTCTCTCTCTTCCTCTCTCTTCCTCTCTCTTCCTCTCTCTTCCTCTCTCTTCCTCTCTCTTCCTCTTCCTCTCTCTTCCTCTCTCTTCCTCTCTCTTCCTCTCTCTTCCTCTCTCTTCCTCTCTATGTACATATCTTATGAAAATAAACCTCTAAATAAATCCCTTGATGAAGTTTAAATTGCCTTAGAAGCATTTTGAGAGCAGTTCCTACATTTTATACACAAAAAATAGCATAAAAAATTGAAAAGATAGTAGACTCCCGGTCTCGTTTCGTGGATGGAACTATTCACTTAATCCTTGCGACACATTGACTGTGCGAATGCAACAATTCCGCAACAAAGTGGGGAAGAATATCGCCAAAAAAGTAGAGAATCATTTAAACAAATCGAAATCTTCAATTTCTGATTTACTTTATAATTTTTTCTTTACCTATCCGTCAAAGCTGGAAACATTCTTAGCCTCTTTTGTGACTTATCTGAGACGGAATCTTCTCTCACATTTGATAAAAAAAAATTCACTTCATTTTGGTCAATCAAATTATGCAAAATTCCTCTTTTCTTTTATGCTGACGACCAAAAACGTCATCCAATCGAACTTTGTGTTCTAGAATATATTGTTAATATTATCGCTTTGTATTTTTTTTTTTTTTGTTTTTGGTTATAAAATATGTAGAAAGCCATCAATGAATCAACCGGTTAATCACTTGAGTTAATAATTTTGAGAACGAAAAAAATCTGTTTCATTTACATATTGCCGAGCTGTGAAGGCTATTTTTGTTTTCGCAAAAATCGATGTTATTAGTCCTTACGTCAAAGTAGCAATAAAATCGGCTTTAATAAGCTTTTATAGCATTCAGTCAGGCTAGTCGCTTTATTCTCCCGATGCGTTAATATACATAAGTATAGTATGTCTATCTTAACGTTATACTAAGACTCTTAAGTGTACGTTAATAAAGTTGATGGTAGTTAAATCGAAGCAACGCTCCCCGTCGAGAGTCGATGTGCGGCGTTCTCGAAAGCAAATCGGTTCAGTCGTTGTTAGAGCGCGAAGGCCCACGGTCAAGCAAACGCTTCAATATTATTTGTAGGGAAGTTCCCGTTTATTTTAAAACCAAAAGCATTCGTTCAAATTGAAAAATAAAAAATAAAAAAACAGTATACAAAAAAAATTGTTTTTATGGAATTCCAATTTTCAACTGAATTCGTAAATGCGAAAAATTCGTGTGATTGGTGCAGTTAAAAAGAGAGTCGAATAAAATAAAATTGTGAAAGAAAAAAAAAAGAAAACTTTTTAACGGAATAATACAAAGAGTAAACAAAAGGTTTGGTCTTTTCTTTTTTACTAAAATTTATTTAAGTATATTCCATAAAAAAGAAATCAAATTCAGAATTTATTCGAAGCGGAATTTTCGGTTTGGCTGTTGCCTTCTGATTTCGATGAATTGCAATAATTTTGAATTTTGCGAGAATTTTAAAGAATTCAGAACATTTTGACTAGACTAACAACCCTGACCTAATCTAAAGTTTTGGCAATCCGATCGTGCTCTAAAAAAAATTATTTATAGCATTTTCTACTTTGCGTGGATTTTGAGTCAAAAGTCCGATTGCTTAAAGGTACCAAAGTTTTATTTTATTTATTTTTTTTTTTCTTTTCAATTATTTTTAACAAAAACTTTGATACGCAATTCGTTTTTAGTCATTGAACATTGAGAAAAAGATCAAGTTCTAAGCGACGTTCTACAAAGAGACAAGGTTATTTTTGAATAAATCAATTCGGGAAACGACTTGAACGATAACTTATTTTGGGAATATGCATATAAAGTTGATTATTCATTTAAGGCGGTGCATAAATTGAGCTAATTGCCTAAAATAGAATACTTCCTTGCTCTGCCCACGCTCCACACGCTCCCAGCCTCAAGATCACAGAAGCCTTCAGATTTGAAAGGCCTTAAAGTAATTTTAAAGCTCGGTAGCTCAAGGCAATTCTCTACTGAAAGGACCATCAAATGAGACTGATTTTCACAGTGATCCAAGAAAGAGTGATATTTTATTGATCCTTCGATTGAATTGTGCTCAAATTTGTCCAAAAGTATTTGCTGTGAATAGGAATTAAAAATTTTAAGGACCAAGAGAGAGACACAGAGTTCTCCGAGTTATGCAAAGCGGACTAAGTGGATAGTATAAAGCAAACTTTGACCCATAAATATGTGACAAATATAGAATTTTTATTTAAAAATAACCGTCTAAGGCCCGATTTTATTTAAATAGTTTTATTTACAGTCGACTCTCGTTTATTGAAATCTGCGATAATTCGTAATATTTTAAGAGTCCATCGAGTTTCGAATTAACTAGAGTCGACTGTACATAGCTTGATGAAATCGGGCCTAAGCCCTTAAAACTAAAAATCATTGAATTTTATAAAAATTCGTTCAAAATGTCAGTTGACTTTTTACGAGTATCATTGACCCAACTATAAATGTTAATTGTTCGAGGTTTACGATCTTACCCAAAATATTTAACATCCTTAATTAACTTTTTGTTTTCAATTACCCTAATTTGAAAAACTATTAAAAAAGTCTCTGCCGGGTTCTCAAGGTCAAGGAACGTACGTATTCGATAAAGAATTAAAAAAGATTTAACAATTTTGATGGAATTTGTTCCTTTAAGAATAAGAAATGTGCGAGAACCTCAGCTGACCTATTTTTTTTTCGAATGAAATTCAAGGTGAAGTTCAAATTTCACTAGTAGGTACAAAAATTCTTATCAAATGAAATTTTGTTTTGGCAGTTAAGGCAATAAAACTCTTTAAATATATGTATAAACACGGACCCGTTTGAGCGATGTCTAATCCCTGTAGCTATTATCTTACACTTTTGTCTATAGGGGACTAGTCCGCGATCAGTTGAAAACTCCACGTGGCAGCATTCACGTGGTGGTGTAGCGGGCTCACGGACCTTAGCTAAGCCTTCACTATTATAAATATCCGGTTGATGAGATTTTGAATAATATTTTCGGTGTATAGCAGCGCCGCTATGCCCAAAAGTCTAACCATTTCCAGTAGCGCAGTGAGGGGTGACGAAGGGGGAAATCGCCCCGAGCGCCAAATCATATTTCAATTTTTATGAAGGTATTTTTATTGAGGCCGATTGGATTGGCTACGCTACTGACCATATCTCCCAAGTGATCATATATAGACAGGGGCGGACTGGGCCTGTGGGCAACCGGGCAAATGCGATGTGCTTTTTAGCTGTTAGGTTTTTTTTTGTTTTTTTTCTTAGGTAACAGGACCCCTTTGTTCAAACGCCCCGTGGGCCCTTTGACCCCCAGTACGCCCCTGTATATTGACATACATATACATACATATGGGTTTGTATTTTTCGGAGGGGAGTTAAAAAGATCCGCGTCATATTTAGGAGACCTTGTCTGAAGGGATTCGCAGAGATTTCGTTTGATAATTGGAAAAGGATAGCCATTAACCCCGTCCAAGGACTTCTATATTTCAAGATAAGATTGGTGCACTGACCAGACGGTGGTGCCCTCGGTTTTTTTTTTTTTTTTTTTTTTTTTTTTGTTTTTGCTAGGTATGTAATCGAACATTGGAATGCTGTTTTTCGAATAAATAATATTCATAACAAGACTAGCACAGACCAGGGACTATCTCCAAGTACGATCTTCATCGTGGACCTGGCATAAGAGTAAAATTTATTATAATCTTCATAAATTCTTAAGCTTGCTAGTTCTTTAATGATGAGAGCGAAAAATGTTGCACTTCTTCAAAAAGGGCTAGGGGATTGAGTATTATTTTGTCTAACCGATATTAATGTAGGTTTGATTGTGAAATGAAACGATTTTGTTTTTGACTGTTTAAAAATTTATAATCTAAGGCCCATTTGCAACTGTTCCGCTTAATGTTTATCGTCACGATATCCTCTCAAAATGTCAAATTTTCATACAAATTTTTTTGTTTTTCGGAATAAATGCCAATGGACCGGAATAAGTGCTTTACAGAGAGAATGTAGCGGAGTTAGTTTTGGAGAGTTTCAACTGTATATGTACCTAAAATATAATAAGGACCTGTGCGACCAATAGCCAATTAACGGTTATCATCTTTCGAAATTTCGAATCTGTTATCCAATGCTGCTAATAATTTGTTCACGACTGTAAAGAAATTGAAATTTCAATGTCACGGACATGTTTAAAATGTTCGGATATTAAGTAATTAAAATGTTTTAATTTTTCTCAGAAGCGTGTTTCCAATTCGTCTAATTGGTTAGCCGGGTAAACGTAACGGAAAATGTATGTTTGTATGCCAATTTGTAGAATAAATATTAATTTAATTGAAATGGGATCTTCCGAATGGTCAAGAATTTTATTCCCGACTCAGATGCGTTACCGAAATGAGTCAGCGTTATATAGAGCCATATACAATCCGACTTTTTTTTATGTAACAAAGTTCAACACGCGATAATACATATATGTATATGGTAGGTATGTAGTAATATGTGTATATAAGCAGATGCATGCGTGCACAGCCATGCACATCGAATATCTTCACAATCGAACACTTTGCAAAAAAATTGAAATATATATATAATATATATAGGTACATATATGCACGTATATACAAATGTAAAACTAATCAGCAAATTCTATGTTTATTTGTCGCTATTTTGTTTCTATAAAATTAGTTTAGTTTTACTTGCGATTTGCATGGCATTTGAACCAGCGGAGCCGCGACGAAACGCGCAAATTATAATTTCTACTTTTATCGGTTTGTAAAATCTATATTTATTACGAAAAAAAGGAGCTATTTTTTTTTTTTTTAAATCAACCATAAAAATGATTATCTAATTTTTTAAATTGCCAATTGAATGTGTCGCGTGTGAACTCTGATGCGACTTTGAAAGCGTGCATGACAATTTGCGTTACAAAAGCGAATGGAAAAATGAATAAAATTATATTTGTGATCAATTAACTTCTGTGAAAGATATTCGAAAGATGAACTGGGAGAGATCATTCGACAAAAAACAAAAAAAAATGCAATTGAACTTCTTCTCAAATTTCTGGTCCTGTGATTTCTTCCATTTAAGGGGGTTGTCTCATTGGCGAGGCTGTTTTTGGAACTTTTTTTTTTTAATTACTGACAGTTCAAAAAGTTCTCGGCCGTCAAAGTGGATGCTCAAAAAAAGGTGTGCTGGCTGCCACGATTCCACGTCTCCAAGTTGTCCAAAATGGAAAAGAAAAACAGGGTTATATTCAGTATAGATGTCATTATGGCGTGAACCTCCAAAATAATTTTAGGATTTTTTTTGACAAAATGGCGGTCATTGAAAAATTGACCCATCGATTTCGTGTATATTTTTTGTAGTTCAGTGTAAAAAAAAAATAGTAAAAAATTATTTAAATTTATGATTGAGGTTCACGTCATAATGGTGACAATTCTGCGCTGATTCCACTTTGTTTCATTAAAATCTGTCCAGTTGAACTGGAAATATCGTGGCAGCCAGTTGCAAAAAAGGTGGTTTCGGAGAAATGCGTTTAAAGTTTGAAGCAACGCTAAAATAACTCCTTTTAGCGCAGACCTTGCTCGACAAAGAAGGCTATATATTCAAAACTATTTCGAATTTCAAAAAATCCTTTTAGCACGATATTCTCCAATATCCAACCTATAAAAAAATTCAAAAAAAAAAAACATGTTTGCCCAATGAGACAACCCCCTTAAGTAAGTACGTTTCATCGCAGTCTGCTGACATTAAGGGTCGTAGTCTTCAACTCGATTTAAGCACTTCGAAACTTGAAATTGTCGAATATATTCCTATAGTCTTCATGCCAGTTTAAGTCAAAAAATACTTTGGCTATACATATTTGAAATTTAAAAAAATTTTCATATAAAATTAATAAACCTGGTTTAAACTCTCCCGAAGACTATCATTTGAATGTTTAAGGGTCAAGGTGCAATAGTCTGAGAGTCGTACGTGCAGCACTCCTTGTCTCGCTCTCCCCCTATCTCTCCGTATCTCTCTCTCTCTCTCTCCCACTCTCTCTCTCTCCTCTCTATCGCACGCATTACTCTCGAACTATTGTACCTTGGCCCTAAAACGTTCAAAAACTTTTAATTGGGTTGAAGACTATGAGCCTAAATCTTACAGAAGAAAATTAACTTGAAGCAGTGCAAAGCTTTCACCCTTGAAAATATGTGGTTTTCCCATGAGTCTCATTACTTTAAAGTAGGGGATGACCATCCTCGTGCGCGGGATAAACCCTTCATCCGCCCGCCGAATATATCCGATCAAGGAAAATAAGAACGGCATTCTCTTCTTTTGTCCGAAATAAACGCTTTTTGCTTGCATTCGACGGTTTTTGTAAAAGGGCGAAGTTTTCTTTTTTAAAAAGGAAACACGGGAATAGGGAACTTAAGCGGAGAGTAAACAATTGTGGAAATAGTTCGGAAAGTTCGTTAATTCAATGAAAAAATTTTGTGCGGTTATGAAAAACAGTCATGGCACCCTTGCTTTCAAAAAAGTTTCGCCATCCCTGCTCTTGGGTATAAAAGAAGCCGGAAGGGAAAATTCTATTATAGATGAAAGATGGTTTGGACCTTGAATTCAATTTTTTTTTTTTTTTTTTTCATTTATTCTGGATTTTCGAAAATGAGAGCGATGTATGTACACACAATTGAGGAACAGATTCCCAGAAGAGGATTACGAATTTCTCTTATAACCCAGGTTCAAAGGTCAGCATTGCTATTATTAACTTCAAAGCGATTTATTTTTGTAGTCCCAATCAGGAGCGGACGGGGGGTCAAAGGGTCAACCGGGCGCTTGAAAAATTGGTTCCCGATACCTAAGAAAATAAAACCCTAATAGCTAAAAAGCACGGCGCACTGGGGGCCCACCGGACATTTGCCCGTTGGCCCAGTCCGCCCCTTGGCCCAATTATTCACTGCCGCAATATAAAGCAATCGCAAAATTTTTACAATTGCACTCGGGCACATCAAAATCTGTTAATTTTTAATGCCATATCAAATTGCTTAACTTTGCCTGAGAGCATTGTGCAGGTAGGTATATATTTCTGCTTGGTTGCTCGAATGGCAGAGGCAATTATATTTAGTGTCGTCAGCGATCTACTTTTGCCCCTTTTTTTTTGGCTGTGTTAATTATTTCTCTAAAGTACTTATGCAGATATGTATGTGCGTACACATATGTAAGTACATAAAGTTTTTATTTTTCTGTTAACATGCGCAGAAAATACTTTGTTTAGTTTTTGCGTTCAATTTTCGACTTTTCGGCTTCTGTAATTTGAATGCTTTGTTTTTGCATATTACTTTCTGCGTGTGTGTTTTGTTTTTATTCTTTTCTTTTTCTTTTTTTGTTTATGTACATTGTACAACAAGTTCAAGGAGATCACACATGAAAAAAAAAAAATCGGATTTGCTCAACTTCAACAAGTTTTCTTACGATTGCAATCGTAACTTAAACAGACCACGGTTCAAGCGAACGAACCTAAAACAAAAACTTAAGGTCGTGAAGCGGAGCATAAAAGTTGTTTGACGCAACTACGGAGCGAATTAAATACAGTAGAACCTCCACTATCGGGATTTCCGATTAACCGCGTTCATTCTTCACGGCTCTAATTGCCATACTTAAACCTGATTTGAGACGATTTCACAAATTACTTTAAAGTAAAATTTTAAATACTTAATATTCCACTCGACTTTTTTTGATTTGTATCCAAGTCTTAATGACGCATGTTAGCCTGTTATAAAATTTAAAAGTTATTAAAATTCAATTATTATTTGAGTTGATTTTGAAATCGACTGTCCGGATATTCGATTATACCTACATAAACAGTGCCGGTTTTAACACTACCAGCGCCCTGGGCGTGATTTCTGCAGTGCCTCCGAACTGCAATTCAAACACGAACGCTAGTAAGTTTAAAAACGCCCCTTTATATCCTGCGCCCTATCCCACCACCCAAATGCCGCTACTGTACACAATAGCTCCAGTTTTATCTAATTCCGATAATCGGGCTTCTACTGTGGGTCATACGAAATTATGCATGCACAAATTTGTAGCGAAGCCGAGTAGAAGATGATGCCAAAATTTTGTGCGTCCATGGCTCGTGAAGGTTCAGGAAGTCAAGCTCAAAATGACGTAGAGGTCATCGGAAAATATGAGTATCCGATATTCGTTAATCAGGTGTAACGTGCTGCCTTGTAGATCAGCTCTTGCATCAATGAATTTTTTGCTTATTGAGTAAAAGAGAAATAATTGACACAGTTTTAAGCCGCAATTAATGGTAAAATTATGTTTTTTTTTTATTTTTAGTAAAAAAGAAAAGTTCATTGAAGTGTGAACTTTTCAGATCATCTATTGCTTGCTCATGGGGAAGCACGGAAACCGGGCGAAGTTCAAGAGGGAAGTTTTTTTTTTTTTTGAATCTCCCTTCTTTTGACGATCTTAAGATCAAGGCTTGAAGAAAGAATTTTGCGATTGATTTTTGCAAAGCATCCACTTAGGGTATTCTGGTCGGCTTAAGGGGGTTGCCTAACAGAAAACAAAAAGAGCTTTTTCAATTTAAACTTTTTATTGTGTTAGGAATGAATGAAAGTTAATAAAGAAGTAGGTACTTTGTTTTTTTATGTGAGGGCGGTTCAAAATATTCTCAGCCGTCAAAGTGGATGCTCAAAAAATAGGTGTAGTGCTGGCTGCCACGATTCCACGTCTCCAAGTTGTCCAAATGGAAAATTAAAACTGGGTTATATTCAGTATAAGATGTCATTATGTCGTGAACCTCCAAAATAATTTTGGAATTTTTTTTTTTACAAAATGGCGGCCATTGAAAAATGACACATCGATTTTGGGTATATTTTTTGTAGTTCAGTGTAAAACAAAAATAGTAAAAAATGTTTGTAAAATTATGATTGAGGTTCACGTCATAATGGTGACAATTTTGCGCTGTTTCCACTTTGTTTCATTAAAATCGGTCCAGCTGAACTGGAGAAATGGTGGTCGCCAGCTCAAAACAAGCTCAAAAAATCCTTTTAGCACGATATTCTCAACTATCCAAGCTATAGAAAAATGAAAAAAAAAATGGCAAAAAAAATTGACCCATGAGACAACTCCCTTAACAACTTCGAAAGTTTAAATTTTCGAACATATTCCAATAGCCAGTTTGACTTAATCATATAAAAGTTCAAAGAGCGTAAGCTAAGATGAAGGCAACAAGCCTTATAGGCTGTAGGAAGAATGGGAATTTCCATAGGTTTTTTTTTTTCAAATTACGTAGATAGGAGAGAAGGACAGTGGAAAATGAAATTGTATATTAACGATGGACGAACTTACAGTAGTGCAGGGAGGGGCAGCTGCAACCCACAAAATGTTGTCTGCTAAATGTACATCGCAAAAGAAAAGTATCAATAAATGAATCAAGAGAGTCGAACTTATGTTTCAGGAGACATACGGCTGCATGAGACACCCACCAAAAGTCTTTGAATAGACATAAAGCAAACTATTTATTTCTTTCCCCTCCCTACTGAAATATTGCATACGCCCATGATAATAACCATAATGGTTCAAAGAGAGCTTTTTATTGAAACTCAGCGCATTTTAGAGACTGTTGTTGTTGTCCATAGACAAAATTTAAAAAAATTTATTGCCACAAAACGCCATTTAATCCATTCTTTATTCTGGCATGTTCTTTGTTCATACGTGAAAAAAGAATACAGTCGAATCTGGATATAACGAATCCCTGAAATAATGAATATCTGGAAATAGTGAACGCTTTTTTGTTACAGCGAATTTTCTAAATAATCAGGCCTTAAGAGAGGGGGACGGAGAGGGATTTTCCCGGGGCCGGGCTTTCTGAACGGGCCCACAATTGGCATGGGACTTTTTTTGAGGGTATCCCCAAATTTCTCTCTACGGGCCTGTAAATAATGAAAAAAAAACATTTAATCTCGCCAATACGAACATCTGGATACAAAATGAACGGGACGTGCAAAAATTAATTCACTGTATCCAGATTCGACTGTATAAAAAAAAAAAACATAGTCAAAATGTTGGTTTTATTATTAACTAATTAAAAAATCTCAAATATATTTTCGTTGTCTTTGTGAGGATTAACTTGATTAGTTTTTTCGGTTCCGTTGCGATCACTAGACTTCAAAATAATTTGCTTCCGCTGAAATTGCTGAAACGGCTTTTACGACTGCACAGCCTCTGGCGGTGTTTTGCATCGACATTGTACATATCTTCATTGATATTGTTTTAACGGAATCATACTCTGTTTCCCTCAAAGGTTGTCACACACCTATACCTAACAATATTATATGTACCTACAATATTGATGCATCCAATGTTCTCAATATTTTCGATTTAAACCTCTATTTTTGGGACGGGCGATATTGACAAATGTATCGACTTCGATAATATCGACTGCATTATCGATAGTTATTTATCGCCAAAATGTATCGATATATCGACTATTTCAATTCTGCATTCTTTTGTTGAACAAAATCCTTTTGTTGAACCTCAAACAAACGTCTCTTTCCCCGAGCTTTGCGCGAAGGCGATATCGTAAACAATGAGGTCTCTTTCCCCGAAGCTCACTGGCGATAGCCCAAAAATATCGTTCTTTGATATTGGATTTTGAGTATCGATTTCTGATATATCGAAACGAAAAATATCACTCATAAATTTCATATCGAAAAATATCTATATTCCTATGTATCGATATTTTCAGTCCATCCCATCCCTACTCTATTGAATGATTTATTAAATAAGCGGGGGGAAATTTCTTTTCGTGTAAAATTGTTTTATTTACCCTTTTCTGCAAGAAATATGCGGAAAAACATTTTTCCCCCTTTGCTGGATGATAAATCGAAAAAGCCCCAAAAAAAATGTCCCCCAGTACATTATTTGATTAAGGCTTCAAAATAATTATAAATCGTTTTCCATAAAAAATTAACTTATGTTTCCATTTTTTGTCAGAAACCATATATGGATTCGTATGCTATAGAGGGATAAAATAAAAAATTTCCAAAAAATTTATATTTACTCTAAACTTATTTTTTTTTTTTAAATATATTTATCGACCATGTTCGGTATAATTAAATATTATAAACTAACGCCTGTTTTTGCCATGGCAAAGAAGCCTTCAGGCCGTTTACTCTAAACGTATTTCAATAGTTCCATACGTGTGAATCTTATAACTTAGAGTGAGAAATTTTTCAGTTAATAGCGCTCCACGGTTTCCTCTATGCCGCATCTTTTTCGATAGTTCAACGTTACGTCGGACAAATATTTTGATTTTGCTTCCGCAGTCAAAAGCGAATGACTTGACTAGACGCTAGGAGTGTTCGGCGACGACTTGAGCGCTTGTTTTCATTCAAGTTCGGATTTCTTCTTTTTTTTTTTTGTTTTTGTTTATTTGCAGATACATTGTTCAAGTTCGAGTATCTACAGTGGTGCTGCAGTCGAACATTGTATGTTAGTATTTTCGGTTGTGTTGCTTGTGTAAACAAATGAATTTAAAAAAACTCAATTCGGTGGCAATGATTCGAATATTTTTAAATGATTTGTGGAATTTTTCATTACTTTTCTAGAGCGCCCTTCGATTCGCTATGTTCTGCCAATAAATACTGTTGTTAAAAAAACGTTATGACAAAAAAAAAAAATCGATGTTAATGGTGCATAAATCGTGTTCAGATGTTGTATTTAAAAAAGTTGTGTTCCGAAATTATTGTTCATTTAGTTAAAGCCTCCAAGCGCAAATTTCAATTGGATTTTTAATTTTCGGATTTTATTGTTAAATGTTTTCTTAAGTGCAACACTTAAACTCATAAAGAGTCAGGCACCGCAATTAATACTTAATACTATTAAGTTAATAGCGATGCCTATTTGATAAGCGGTTGTGGCAGAGTATCATTCTCAATGAAGTTCGTATCTGCAGAAGCACTTGAAAATTGTTTGGTGATAATGAAATCATCTAGTTTTTTTGAATTTAACCGTTTTACTCGTGACTTCATCTCATTCACTGTAGCTTCCGTCACTACGAAGAGAACAAGGATTAAATAGTTGTTATAATAATAAATTTCAATTCAAACCTTCAAGTAGATCAACATATTTGGCATAATGGCATTTGTGGATTCTGGTATTTTTTTAAAAACGTGGGTATTTGGTACTGTGCTAGCATACGATTGTACGTTGCGTATACGACAGGTAGGTATGTAGGTCCTCAGTGCGTATACGCAATGTATGCTCGTACAGTACCAAATACCTACGTTTTTAAAAAATAAAAATAAAAATTCAGTTTTTTGCTTATAACTTTCATATTTGTCATCCGATCATTCAGTTCTGCGGCTCTAAATGTTGGTTACGATTCTCGCAAAAACTGATATGCCTAGTATTGGGATAATTTGCCCTGGTTGCTAAGGTATGGCACGATAAGTGAGTGAAAGTAGCGAAAAATATGAGCGAAAAATGGCCCTTATAACCTCTTAGGACCAACAATTATAGTCGTATATATAGACGCTTAGGCACTTAAAATTTGCGTACGGTCTTCACCTTTTCGAATTAGGTCTATTTGCTTGTTTATTTTATATGGTAATTGAGTTATGGCCCTAAATATGGGGCAAAGTAGAGAAAATTGACTTTTTTCACATTTTGGGCCATTTCTCGGAAACGCTACTTCAATCCATCATACCAATGACCTTTTTGGAATGATGGAGCCCTAAGCTAACATAAAATAACCATTAGAAAAAAAGTGTATAAAAAAAATATTTTTTTTGTAGCATTGTGTAATTCATGATGTCACTGGGCTTATACCGAATTTCCGCTTTTAAAGTATTGAGAATTTATATATATATATAATATTGAATAGTGACATTGCCGTCTAATTCCATATTTAACTGCTCGTTCGCCATTTATTCCAACTCGTGTTTTGGATAACCGAATTTCGGGTCCTATTATGTATTCCAGCTTTTAACTTGTGCGTCTGGCAAATATCATCCAGCAGATTGATACGTGTCACTTGACTCTGTGAAGCACTTTCGTCCCATCCTTCGATCACATACCCAGCTTTACTTTCATGATCGATGGACATCGCTTCAGCATAAGTGGAGCTCTGCAATTGACCAACAATGTTGATATCCTCCGTCAAGCGTATCCATTGATTGCAATCGTATATGTAAGCCATGAGGACATCGCTTGCATTGTACGGGCTTGTGCGTCCACCGTATATGACCATTTAATTATCGGTTGTTACAGCTGAGTGGAAATAACGCGCTCTAGGCAGTAATGAATCGGGTCGGTTTAATTCCTTGAAAGTTGGCAGTTCACTCCATGTCATTTTCTGCAGATTCAATGCGTACAATCAAAATGTTTTGTGGCTCCAGATAATACCCGCACACATACATAGGTATATGATGTGCGGTTCGGCATGGTATATCGCACTGTGCCTAATATCTAATATAAGTATTTAAATTTCTAGCACTTAGTGTCCGCCATTAATTCAAGCCTGCCAATTTAGCATGATACCGATAAGAGAAATTTTATTATACTTATTGTAAATAAAATAAATCAATAATGAGATTTTTACATTCGAATAAGTTGTTACAAAGTCTACATTTTTTTTAAATTAATTAAGTACTTAACTAATTACAGGTTTCCATTAATCGATAGACTTTGGAAGTTTAGCCTATAAATTGAAAGCAGTGACAACATTGCGACAATACTGTGATAGGCTTTGATAGTGAGATTTATGGCTGCCATTTAAAACCATCACAATTGCCATTCAATTATTTCTATAGATAAATATTAGGTATAATCAAAACGTTCAATTATATTAACAAATTATTCAATTTAATCAAAAACCCCTGCAGCTGCACTATTCTCCGCTCATAAACTCATTTAATAAACAATTAGTTCCCGGCCGTTTTCATTGCTAATCTAAACAACGATAAAATATCGACAGTTCGTGTCGTTTAATATTCAGAATATAATGCGCCCAGTTGGGAACTTCAAAACTGCATCAATTCGTTTGAGATGAGATACAATCGAATTTTTTATCTGATTAATGACAAGAGACTCCCAAAAATAAAGCGTAGGTACACAAAAAAAGTCACAAAATCCGAATAGAGCAATTACGTTCCCGTGTGGGAAATAAAAACTTCATCACGCCGGGATTTATTTGACCGTAACTCACTTCATCGCGCAGATAGAAATCTTTACCCGTTTGTTTTTCAACGTCAAAATACGCTGAGAAAAATTATGAAATGATTTATTGTTTAAAAAAAAAAAAACATTTTGAATTTATTGCAATTTTTTTCTCTTTTCTGTTCACATAACAAGTTTTGATGCAACTTTTGATTTATTCACTCCTTTCAGATGGATACAATGTGCTGAGGAGATCTCATTAATTCGTCGAGTAAACACTTTCAGTTTTAGAGAATTTCTTCAGTCCAGACACGTAACTGGTTCCCGGGAAAAAGCAATCAATCGCAATAAGATTGCAGAACAACTTTTTTTTATGTGAAAATGGAAAACAAATTATTGGGAAAGCGCGTGCGCACCGTTGACATTCAGTTCAAAGATCTGACATATCGGGTCGATGTGCCAAAACAAAAAGGTAAATATTTGCTTACAAATTATGAGAAAAAATTCATTTTTGTATGTATATGCATATGTATAAAGAATGTTCTGTATTTGTTGATTGTTATATTTTTTTTTCTTCAAATATTTACTTATTCATTAGCCTTTGAGATAATATTTGAACTACATTTTTTAAACGAGGTACTCTAAAAAAAAATTTTTTCATATGACACCGTAATTTGTCATTAAGTAACAATGAATCAATAAGTGTATTGAATGGGTTTGTATTTATGATATTGTAGCTTGTCAGCAGGGCAAAATCATTAGTGATTTCTCTGGGTCATACAGGTGACATTGTCATGCATGCCACCTTGGGGGCCAATGTCATCGTGGAAGCATGCTGTTCATGTGCTTGAATCTCATTGGCTGCTTTCATTTAAATAAGGTCTTAGTGTCGGTTGACCGTTAGAATGCAGTGGCAACGTAGGTGCGTGCTCGCCTCATAATCCGAAGATCGGGAGTTCGATCCCTGGCATCAGAAAACAATAATTATAAAAACAAGTAAGTGTTATCAGTTCAGGCGAGTCCTGACAATAGAATACCCGACACAGACACAGTGTTCAAATAATTTTTAATATCAAAGGTGTTTAAGGAATTATGGGGCCAAATACCACAGACTTTTGTTATATTTCTATAATATAAAATACATCTGCAATATTTAACAATTATCAATTAACAAAAATGCACTACTTTTCGAATAAATCATTTAATAAAATGTTCGGAGTTTTATGTACATCTAAAAAGATAAATAAGTTTGCTTAATATTAGAAATATGCCATTGGAATTAAAATGCCATTGTTTGTGGAATCGATTTTTTCGATTAATGACAAGATCATATATAGTGACAAAAAACAGTACAATCGAAGGTACATTCCTTCTGGAAATAAAACTCTCAGCGAAGATTTATTTCCGTAAGTATATGTCAATGTCTTACAAAGTTGTTTTCAATAAATAGGCAAAAATTTGAAAGTCATGTTAAAGAAAAAATTTGTTTGGAGACAATTTTCTTATAAAACTTTTCTGTTCTAACAATTTAGCCAACTTTGATTTATTATTTTCTTGGAACAATTCGGAATTTTAATTGCATGAAAATTTCAGATTTTCAAATTATTCATCAGCATAATTTCCGATAAAATAATGCAATAATTGCAAACAACTTTTTTTTTGTAAAATGGAAACAATGTTTGAAGCTCGAGCCTACTTTTAAGATATTTTCGTACAGATTGCCAACAAAAAGGTAAATTTTCTACACTTTAAAAAATTCTTTTTGATGAAGTTCCAAAAATTCTGATTGTGTTCCTTACTCATTTTCAAAGTGATTAGCACTGCTTTAGATATTTAATATTTTTGAGTACCTCAAGCACAATTGTCATTAAGTAACATGAATCATAATATGAAGGTTGATTTATGTATGACTTGCAGCAGGGCAAAGGATCAATGATTCTGGAACAGGACTGTCATGATGCCTGAATCTGCGATGCGCTGATCATTCTATTAGTCTTTTGGTGCTTTCTTAAATCAAGGTCTTAGGTGGTTGCCGTTAAGCATCAACATCACGAAACGCATAATCCGAACTCGACACTAGAGTTCGGATAATAAAAAAAAGATATTTTTTAAAAATTTTGCGATATGTCATGCATACCGGCTCCAAAGTCACCCTGACGTCATTGATTCTATCAGTGTGACTTTTCCTGCTGGGTTATGTCCGACATTTGTAGGATTTCTAATATCCTCTCAGTTCATTAGGGAAAAGGTTGCAAGAGGCATATATCCGTGTAAAAAGCATAGGTATATAAGAGATTTATTTTTAACCACATGGTCCAGAACGAACAAATCCCTGGGGCTGTTCCCTTAAATGTGTATTTTCCGTGTACGTGTATCAAACAAAGACGGCTAAAAATTTAATGAATCAAGTTTTGTATGAAAAATTTTACACTTTTCACGCCTTTTCAATCTCCTAGCTTTGAAGGGAATATCCTGCCTATGCAGGCATAGCTTTTCCTCGTTTTTCTCGGCTTGCATAACTAGCACTGAATTCGTGGTACTAAAGTCCTAACAAAGTAGTTTGTGTATGACAAGTTTAAATGTGTTAACTTTCATTAGAAATCGCTCGTTCTAAATAATCTAGATTTCATCTGTCGAGCTGCCACCACTTCAGTTCCATGTCATTTTATAAAGTCCTTTAGAATGCCTTTGAAATCGGATACGAACGCCCTTCTCTATCAGAAGCATACACTCTTTTGACCTCAGAAGATAATACCCTCTGAAAAATTTAAAGACCAGATTAATACCCTGCACCACTGTGCGACCACAATTCAAGGTCAAGCTTAGAGTGGACAGAATCCTGTTTCTTTTCTTTTTTTCTTTTTTTTGTTTTACTTAATTTCAAGATTGCATATTCCTCTTTAAATTTAAACAAAGAATTCTTTTCACGAATTCTTTTGCATTATAAAAATTCTACCTTTGTTAAGTTCTTGAAAAGACGCTTTTATGCTTAGTAAATTCTATTTGCCGAGTAACAAAGTACCCTGAAGGTAATAATAAATATTACACACAAAAACTCGGTAAATAATAAAATCACGTAGCAGCTATGCGCACACACACAACACATTCATATATAATATATATATATATATATATATATAGATTATATATTTATATGTATATAAAAAATATTAAAAATAAATAAATATATCGCGTACATAAACAAAAGTCATAAATTGAAGCTTGGAGTAAAAAGAGTTTATGCATTCTTTTCGTGCGACATCGTTTTTGATGAGTAATCAGAAAAGCCTTTTATTTGAGCTTTGAGCTTCGCTGACGGCGCGAAATAAAAGACTTCCGATAAAATACTAAACTAGACTCATTCGAATTGTTTTTATTTTATATACATATATACTTTTTTTCTATTTCAAAGTTCAGTTCAAGTTCAATTGTTAAGCATTGGAAATTTCTTAATCTCATAGTGAATTTATTAAGCGTTAAGAAAGAGCAGTTCAATTTAATCATTGAAACCAGTTCCTAGACTTTTCTTCTTTTTTATTTTTAAATCAGAACGAGAGCAGGTTATAACTCTGTTTTAATAACGATATAAACATCCATAATAAACACGATAATTATAGTTATAATTATAATTAGTTTAAAATATTTAAAAAAAAAAGCAACGCTGAAGGTTGATGGGGAAATTAAAGAACGCTAAAAGCATTCTTTGTAGTCTTGTTTTTTTTTTTTAATAGAAACTTTCAATTAAAAATACATAAAAATTAAATTTCCTTAAATACGAAAGCAAGTTCCCTCCCATTTAAAATAATCTATTATAATATGTTCGAAAGAATTTAAATAACTGCATTCAATTTGCTGGCATTACTTATTAAAATAAAAGAGCGGCGCGACTGCGAGTGAATTTCATCACTCATTAAATCATTGCGCCGACAAATGGGGAAGTAAGTAAAAACAAAAATAATAACAACCCTGTAGGAAGAGTGGGGTGAATCAGCGGCTAACTAGTAGCGACGATATTCAACTCAATTTCGCCGCAAATTAAGTAAATAGTATACCTGTGCGTGAGTAGATAGGCCGTGCAGTAGTATTCACTATAGGAATTGAAGACCGAGTTCGAATTCCTTGTCTCATCCACACATTAATGTAATATATGTATATGCTGTGCGTGAGTCAGATAGGTCCGTGGCTTAGTGAAAGCGTATTCACTTAGGAATCTGAAGGACTCGAGTTCGATTCCTGTCGCAGCCCTGCAGGAAGCCTGTCGCCATATGGCCCCATGTCTATATTGACGTCAATATAGACAACAGAACTAGTTCTAACGTCAACAGTATTTATAGGCAGTGTCATTAAAGAAACTGTACTGTCAAGAGGTACAGTTCATCTTTATTGACTATGTCAACAATGTGTCTCCTTATAAAAACGAAAGAGTACTCCTTTTGTCTACATAATAGTAGCAACGTCAATAATTCGTCAATATTTCTTCGGTCAATTGTTGACATGCAATGCCCACTCAATGATAAAATGTCAATAGGCAAAGGCTTGGGGCGGGTATAACTGGTTAGTAGTGACGTTGACGCGGTCAGTAGAAAAAGAGTGTAGATTCACTATTGACATTTCCTACAGGGAGGCGAAAAAATGTGGAAGAATGGCATGTTTCGAAAAACTCAAATAATTGGATTGAAAAACAAGTCTTCAGCAATGCTGTCTCACAACTTTGCGCACAAATTCGCTCAACATTTTCTGCCAATTTGAAACCTTTCTTTTTTATATATTTGCTTTTTATTCCTCTTAGGATTCCAATTTTTACTAATAATTAAAAAAAAATCGGCGTTCGCTTGGCCCGGGATTTGAACCTGGGTCCTACGGATCGCGGGCTGCACGCGCTACGCTGTGAGCTACGACAGCGCGGGCCGGTCCCCCATCTATCAACGTAGTATAGCAAATTTACTGAATTGGCCATGTTGCCTCTACTTCTGCACTAGTTCAAACGTGACTGCCGATTTTCGAATGGCACCTCAGAGTAAAAGTTTACAGTTCAATGCATTGGCGGGGAAATTACGAGCGAGTAGTACTGTTGATTTGGGAAGTAGTCGAAGAATACTTCTGCACTAGTTCAACTTCCTACAGGGAAGTAATAATTCATTATTCGAGCTTCGAGAAGAAGTTCAAAAAAAATCACAGATAAAAGAAAAAGCTTAGGAAATTTATAACAAAAACTTTCAAATATTAATAACTTGTTTTTATTTAATAAAAAAATAACATAATAGACATTTGAATCGATCATTTCAAAAACCTCCTAAGTCAAATTTTTTTCGAAAATTTTTTTTTCTGAAAATTGTTCCTTAAAGGTAGATGCGTCTTTTGGAAAAGCTAAACGTCAGATTAACCTATTAAAATAACACTGCGTGGGAGACGTTCATTGCAAAAACCACATAAGTCAGTGACTTCAGAGGTTTTTGCATGTATGTACTACTATTAAAATCTAAATAAGATTATTTTTAAGTATAATTTTCAACAATGAGCAATGAAAAATATTATGAATAACACTTTTTGGGTTTAATTATATGCTACTAACCCTAATTATTGCTAAAAAAAAAAAAACAACCTAAGTCAAGAACAGTTTTTCCGTTTTTTTTTTCTTTTTTTTATTAATAAAGTGTAAAAGTTATTTGCTATTTCAATTTCACACCACTCAAGTGCTGAATTGAGCGTAAAAAATTTTTTTTAAACTCATTGGTTTATGTTTAAAACAGTTTTTATTGATTCCTGAAAATTCTAATTTAGTGACTTAGGAGGTTTTTCAAATGACCGATTCAATTATTGTCTAATACTTGAACAAATATTTGCTAGTCAGGCACCGACGACATTGTAAACATTACAAAACAAGTAAACAGTTGTTGTTTTTTTTTTTGTTTTGTTTGTAATGTTCAAAGTTATTGATACCCGGCACTGATCACATTTCCGATAAATTTGTGTGGATTGTTTGTGATTGAGGAGACCATTTGGGGCTCATAGTCTTCAACCTAGTTTAATCTTTTTGGAACTTTAAGAACCAAGTCTTCAGGTCGGCTTAAAATTTTCAAAAGTTTTAATTTTCAAACATATTCCTTGACTCAATCAAATAAGTTGGCTATATTCGAATTTTTTAAAAATTTTCATAAAAAAATTTACTACCTGGTTTAAGCTTTCGTAAAGGCTGTCATTTGAAAACTTAAACCTTCAAATTGCTTAAACTAGGTTGAAGACTATGAGCTGTAGGACTTACACAGGATAAAAACCTTTTAAAAAAATTTTTTTTAGGCGGAGACCCCACACGGACTAACTGCGGGTATAGAAAAACGAATGTGAAATTCTTAAAAATTGTTTTAATTTTTTTTTTGGTTAAGTTAATTTTTATTCCAAGAAATTCCGCCTAGAGACAGATCATTAATTAGAGGCTTACGGGTATGTGATTGTTTTCTCTTTCCCCGGGAAATGAACTCCACTCCCAAATTTATGTGATTTATTTCCCTTTACCAAATTGAGTGATAATTTGAATTACCGCTACGCACAGTGTCGCGAAATCATACAAAGAGCGGCCAAAATTAGAAGCCGTTGTCGTAGAAAGATGAAATTTTGCATGGAGGTTTATTTTGTTGAGATTAAGAAATTTAAAAAAAATTGTGGATTTATGACCACACCAACCCCCACCCCCTTCCATATAAAGGGGTGACCAAAATTTCGCAATTTGAGTCCCAAAGTCTTCAAATTCGGAGCAGAGCTTAACCCTCTAATGCCATAATATTTTTTTCAATGAAAATCTCAGATATGACTTATTTTGGGTAGAAAAACACGAATCTGAAAATATTTTTATCAGTTTTTTTTTTTTTTTGGTAATTTGTTCGAAAAGAGTCCGTCTAGAGACAGAGCCAGGAATTCGAGGGTTAATGTTGTGTTCCAAAATTGAAAAAAACTTAACATCGATATGCTGCCACGTCCACTTTTGCTGCCACGCCCACTTAAAGTTGGCGAATAGAGCACTCATGAGCCCCACGTAAATCGTATGAAAATTTCCAAAAAAAAGCTACATAAACAAAAAAAAAGTTATTAACGCCAAGAGCAAAAAAAATTTTCATTGCATTACATTTCATTCATTAAAGATCTTTCTTTCAATTTTTTTTTTCTGTTGGTGTTCTTTGAATGTTCCCACAACCGCACAACTTTTCAGTTCTTTTGCTAACGACAATTCCAGTTGAACCTGTCAAGTAGAACATTCGTATTCAATTCAAGTGTGTAATTACTTTCAAATGAAGTGACATTTCGAGAGGGTGGATTGAAATAATGATTGACAAATTCATTCATGGATTGAGTTAATTTATCGCGAAAATCTCATGAAGTGCTTATTACGAAAATAATTTTAGTTTTCCAGCCTAAAGAAACTCGTCAATTGAAATACTTGACAACAATTTGCGATTATTAATTATTTGCAATGATTTACGACGTTTCTCGTAAGATGCCATTGTCAGCAGTAGATTCTATGAACTTATTTAAAGAGCTATCGAATTGGGCCAGCCATCGAGAAACGCTAGTAATTAATGCTCCTTAGTTTCGATAGATTGAGAATTCCAATAATGTATGTCAATTTTCTTATTGTCTAGAGAAAAAATGCGTTCTCAAAGGTGTCTCCGGTACATTTCGCAATGGTGAACTCACCGCCATCATGGGCCCGTCTGGAGCGGGAAAATCTAGTCTTATGAATATATTAACCGGCTTTGTGTAAGTTCATTGCCATGCGCCGATATGGAAAATAAATATCAAAAACCTCTAAGCAAATCTATTGTCATTCTTTAGTACGAAAGGCGTTACGGGAGCGATCGAATTCGGGAATGCTCCAAAAGCGCGGAAACTTTGCTGCTACATCATGCAAGATGATCATTTCTATTCGTGGTTCACAGTGGAGGAGACGATGATGTTGTCGGCGACATTGAAAATCTCCAACGCATCAATGAGTATGAAGGAGAAGAAATTGCTGGTAAGTGTCAAATATTTTGGGATTTTTATACCCATTAATTAAGCACGTAAGGGAGATTTTTTTTACCATTGTTATTTTTTTTTTTTTATTTCGCATCAGATTGAACATCTGCTGGATACGTTGAAATTATCACAAGCCAAATTGACACGTTGTGGAAACCTATCAGGTGGACAGAAGAAACGCCTTTCAATCGCCTTGGAATTGATTGACAATCCAGCTGTTTTATTCCTTGATGAACCAACGACGTAAGTTCAATGAACTTGAAGGTTATTAACTTGCCATCGCCATTACCATAAACCATTCTTATTATTTAAAGCGGCTTGGATAGCTCGTCATCTTTTGATGTGATTGAACTGCTGCAGACGCTAGCCAACGAGGGGCGTACCATCGTCTGTACGATTCATCAGCCGTCGTCGACAGTCTACAATCTTTTCGATCAAATCTACGTCATGAGTCAGGGCCATTGCACTTTTAGGGGAGCGCCCGGCAATACGATAACCTTTTTGAAAAAGGCTGGCCTCGAATGTCCGGAATATCATAATCCTGCCGATTTTCGTAAGTACCTAGATACCTAAAAAAAAAATTTACAATTTATAATTTACGTATATCGATCTGTGGCGTTTGTCGTTGACTTCAAACTGGAAGTTGAATTTCCTTTTAATGAGCTCAAGTAAAATTCCACTGCACCCAAATGCCCTTTCAAATGAAATTATTTAAAATGATTTGTTTTACAGCGACATTTATTAGCTTCGTTGATTAGTCAATAATTCAACAATAAAAATTTGAATAAAAAATTAATAAACATACATATCTCTCGGAATGATTCAAATTATCGAGAAAAGATAAAATATTTTGAACTCTATGTCTGGTGCATAAAGTGCAGGAGTACAGGAATTCCTAAAAATATTCAACACTTGCAAACATATGCAACCACCCTGCAGTAATGAGTCGGTCAGTTTTCTAAGAAGGACTGGCTTTTGACCGGTCCAAACCCTACCGGTTAAATTATGGCAGTTCGCTCCATGGAATTCGGCTAGCCGGCGGTCGGTAATAAAGGGGTTAGTTTATGGGTATTCTGTAAATGGCACTTTCATCAACTTAGAATATATATTAAGAAATTTGTTGTTTATTTTCCTCATTTGACTATCCTAAAACCAGACAAAATTACGACAATTGACCCAAAAAAAACTGGCCTATGATCAGCCGTTTTGCGGACTAGTCCCTCCCCTAGGACAGGCCCATGTTAAAAAGGTCAGTTGAATACATTAGAAGTGGAATTATGAGGGGACTAGTACTGGTAACATGAAGGACTGACCGAAAGCTACACTTTGGTCAGTCCATATTATTGCAGGGCAGTTACAATCAACAGCGCAGTTGATTAAAATTGATTCCATGTGTTTGCATGTGTTGAATATTTCCAGGTATTTTTGCACTCTTGCAAACCAGGCATTAATTTCATGCGAGATACGCAAAACATTATCATTGCATATATGTATTGCCTAAACTGGGCGTATCAACGTCGTTTTTTCGTAAGAAGTTTCCTTTCAAACAGGAGAATTCAATAGGAGAGAAGTCTACGTGGAGGACTTAAAAGAACAATAAATTGCTTAGAGAAGTCTGATGATTTGCTTGGGCCTAGCTAGATTTGCCACAATATAGACAAATCAAGGCTGAGTCTAAACAGGACCTAGACTAACAAATCTTAACTCGCCCCTGTATTGGTGATGACGTGAATAATCTAGACAGTAATTTTCTTTAGGTAAAGCCGGATAGAAAATACTATCCTGGCGTCATCGTGGGCATGGTTAGTGCCGCCTCTTCAGTGGTCTTATTAGGAAAAATGTTGACTGTACTTCACTAGATTTTACTATCCCTATAGCCAGTGTATATGTGAACTTTTTTTCAGAGAGAGAAAATTTGAGAAAACATTTTTTTTGCAATTCTCACTTAGTTTAAATTCGCGGAAATATAAAGCGTCTACTTTGCATGTTGAATGTCAGCTCTGCGCAGAGGCGGTATTGTAACCAATGAGATTCTACTGAGGTGCTAGTTAAATATTACTTATAACCATAATTGACACATTTCGCCAATATGTAAGGATCGCAAAATAAATACGAAGAATATAGTAAATGAAAATTGACTATGGTAGATAGTATGAGTTCAATAGAATTGATGTGACTTTTTAAAAATTGGAATTTTCTTTCATAGACGAAATAAATAGTCTTTGATTGAATATTAAATACAATTGATTACATATGGTTTGGATTTCTCAATATGTGAATATTTTGATCTCTGAATTTGTCTAGTCCTAAAACGAAAAATATTACCACGGTATGGGAATGAATTGGCAGATCTGGATAGGTCCTGGGCAAAAGTTACTAGCTAGGCCCATTCTAACCGAAGCATTAACAAATTGGCAAGGGCCTGGCTATACTTTACTGGGCAGGCCCATGATATAAGCTAGGCAAAACTATTTAGGGCCTTTGCAATATTGTAGTAAAAATTTAGATGAGCTTTCTCAGAGATCTACGCAATTCCCCCATAATACTACCACAAGCGGCCTTTCTATGGCCGATTCCGTTATGACTCAGCTATGTACAATGCCTTAAAATGGACACAACGAAATTCGTTCTTTTTCAGTACTCGAATGTGTAAACGGGGATTATGGTGAATACACAAATATCTTAGCCGAACAAGCCAAGGATCCCGAATGGCTAACTGAGTCAGACGGTGAGAATTCACAATCCTACAATCAAGTGCGAGTAATCAAAATGACTGAAATTAACTCCGCGAAACGAATAAGACCAGCGCGAACACCTCCAACTGAAACAACAAAACATATATATCCACCGCCGGAATGGGTACGTCTATGGATGCTAATCGGACGTTGTCATGTACAATTTTTCAGGGATTGGGTAAGAAAAGAATTTGCTAAGTTTTCCAAAAACACGTATTTCAATATATTTGTCATTTCAATTATTAGACCGTTACTTACCTCAAACTGGCTGTGCATATACTTTGCGCTATTTTAATTGGCCTGCTCTATGGAAATTCGGGATCCGATGCCACAAAGCAGATCTCAAATTTAAGCTCATTTCTAATTCATTGCGTTTATTTGTGGTATACAACAATGATGCCGGGCATTTTACGATGTAAGTTATTCGATGAAAGCTTGAAGTCTGAGTTCCTAACTTATTCAAGCTCTCTCTCTCTCTCTCTCTTCTCTCTTTCGCTCTCTCTGTGTTTATCTCTGATTCTCTCTTTCAGTTCCGCAAGAGATTGAGATCATCAAAAAGGAAACTTTTAATAATTGGTATAAATTACGGACCTATTATTTGTCGACCCTAATCACTTCGACACCAGTTCATGTAAGTGGGGATAATCCGTTGGTATAAATTGGGACTAGAAATTTTAATTCCATAATTTCAGATAATATTTTCGACGATCTATATATCAATTGCCTACGTTATGACGGATCAACCCTTCGAAATTGATCGATTTGTTAAGTTCCTTTTGACGGCTGTCACCGTTACGATATGCGCTGATGGTTTCGGTATACTTTTGGGTACACTCCTTAATCCCGTGGTGAGTATTTTAATGTGCATAAAATTTCAGAACATTCGCAAATTATTAAAAGAAGAGCTTCAAAGAATTTAAAAGTTTTGACAAATAGGACTTCAAAGAAAACTCCACGGGCTCATTATGTCTTGAATATCGAAAGACGATCAGCTTTGGAGTACTTACCTTTTTTTGTGACTTTAATGCCTTTTTTTCAACCGTGTAAGAATTCCTTTCCACCAACTCCTCAAAATATTCAATACATGCAAACATATGGAAATAGTTCCAACCGATTGCGATTTTGATTGCAACTGGTTTCATATGTTGAAATGTGTTGAATATTTTCAAAGAGTGGTGCCTAAGAATTCCTGGACTAATGATTTAGGGCGTTTACTGAGGAAAAAAACTATATAAAATGCTTTGAAAATAAATTAAAGTTGAATTCCTTCCATCAAGGCTAGCTGAGCATTAAAATTTTAAATCTGTGGGTAATAATTCCGGTGTTATTGAAAAACGTTTACGAATAGGCCATCTTATGACGTATTTAAAAATTATACTGCTTTCATTATAAATAATTAAGATGCAATTAGCAATTAAGTATTTATCTAAAAAGTAGTTAATAGTGTTAATTTACAACGTCAGCAGTTTTATAAAGTCGTTTATTGATTAAAATGCAAATTTGCGTTACATGCAAAATTTAATAAATTACAAATAGGTACATTGTGATTCCGTTAGGGTAAATTATTACTCTAATTAAAAAATACGATTTCGGAGAGCTATAAAATAATAAGATCGAAGTATTTCTAGTGCTGATGTTGATTCCCATAACATGTGTTTTTTTTTTTTTTTTAAAGGTCAAAATCGAAATCTTTGAAAAAATTTATGTCCAATAAGTCTAAAATGAAACAAATAAGGGTGTTATAGTCGGGCTAGGTTGACAATAAATTACCCGACACAGTAACCAGTACCAATAAGAAAGAATATTTTAGAGGTTTTTAAGGCCATAAGGGGCCCCATACACCGACTTTTGTTCAATTTCTTTATGAAAACCGCCCCTTCGCCACGTCCACTTATCCAAAGTTTTTAGAATTCTAATCGGGGGCTTAAATACATATACGGGTATGTGATTGTTTTCCCTTTCGCGGGAAAGGTAATTCAATATCGAAATTGAAGTGATTAACTCCCCTTTTTTTCATAAATTCAGAGGGAAATTGAATTACTTTAATAGAGAATGCATATCGCCAGTTAGATCATGCGGTAATTCAAATTCCCCCTCAATCTAGAGAAAAGGAAATGACATCAGTTGGGGAATTGAATTCCCCGGGAAAGGGAAAATAATCACATACCCGATATGCTCAAATTCTAAATTTCATTGAACTATTTCGAAAAAGTTCGATTTTGGGGCAGTTTTGGGATTTTTGTGACAGACCCTAGTACTGGAGGTACCCTTAGCAATGGTCCGATCGGGTCCATTATCGAACTTGTTTTTACACATGTCCCCGTGAGCACGCGCACTAAATTTCGTGCAGATAGCTCAACTCCTTCGATAAGAAAACTGTATACAGAAAGGCGGATGGACAGTCAGACAGAAGGACATTGCTAAATCGAATCTCCTGGTAACGCTGATAATTTCTATATATATTTTATGGTCTATCTTGACTGGTTCTGGGTGTTAGACACAACCACTCAAACGCAATAAACCCTCGACACAGAGTGTGTCGGGTATAAAAAGAGTTGGAATAACAGCTTGGCAATCCAAAAGTCAATTTCTAGACCTAACCTACTTTAATTGCTGTTCCATATTTCCTTTACAGAACGGAACTTTTATTGGAGCAATAATGGCGTGCTTTATGCTGATATTCTCAGGATTTTTGATTTTACTAAAGCACATGTCGAATTATCTGCGCATTTTATCGTATTTATCACCAATTCGCTATGGACTGGAAATGATGATTCTCTCTATATACTCGAATAACCGCGGCAACACAAATTGCAACGTTATGTATTGTCATTTCAAGTGAGCAAAAAAAAAAAAACAAAACCCTTTCCGCTTTATTACTTAAGAAAAAAAAAATTCTTAAATTTTATTTTTTTTTTTTAGAAATGCAAACACGGTATTAAAGACCTTCGGAATGGAGAATGGCAGCTATGGATTCGATATCCTCATGATTATTTTACAATTGGCGATTGTTAAAAGCTTAGCATTCTTCACGTTGCGGCAAAAGATCAAATTTTTATAGCGTAATAACAAGATGTATCTGATTGTTTTAAGTTTAGTCATAAAACCGGGGAAATGTAGGTGCTTATAGCTATTTACATTACATTCTGATAGCGTTAATTTAATACATTTTACAAAATAGTATTTCGTCTTAAGGCCTTATTTTTTTTACCAAATAACAATTTTTGAAAATCTTAACGTAATAATGTTAAATTAAATTATGAATTCATTAAGTCTATTCTTATGATAGTGTTTTTTTGAGTGTGATAAAATTGTGAAAACTAAAGTAATATAAGCAAAAAACAAGGAAATATTTTAGCATTATTTTTATGTGCAACATTTCTAGTTTAAGTTTCTACCACTAGATACTAACACGCTAGGTCCAAAATCTATGTAGCACTTCCCTGACTCCATATACTCCGTATATGGCTACTTACTTGACTGAACCTATGCAGGGGTGTGTTCAGAGAAAGATTGCTGTGGTAGTGCATATGTTTGCCACAGTGGTATATTGAACAAATATAAGACATTAACCCAAACAAAGTTTGCGGGGCTAGAGGAAGTTTCGAGAGTTGTGGACCAAAAATCCGAAAAATTCATGACGTCCGATTTATATATGGAATAAGTAAAAATTCTAAGAATTTTGGCGCTAAATTTTTTTAAATTTTCAATCACATTAATTGCCTTTAAATATGTTCAAATGTCAAATTTCATCAAAATATCTTGAAAAACTCTGGTTTTAGAGCAGTTTTTGTGATTTTCAAAACAGACCCTAGTACTGGAGGTACTCCTAAAACTTGTCCCATCGGGTCCATTCTCGAACTTGTTCTTACTCATGTCCCTGTGAGCACGCATACCAAATTTCGTCGAGATAGCTCAACTACTTCGATAAAAAAAACTATATACAGACAGACAGACAGACGCACATCGCCTAATAGAATCTCCTGGTGAAGCTGTGTTATTAGGTTTTTCAAATTATGTTCATTTTTTTTCGCCAGCTTAACTTGAACACATTTCAAGACAACAGTAAATTTCAAAACAATAAAACGCATACGATGCGTGCATACACAGAAAAATACAGCAACAACAACACTCATTGCACTCATTGAAATATAAAAGAACGCGTTGTTTTGGTTTTGAAAAAGCAAAGCCGAAGAGACTTTGTAGTGGTGAAAGCACAGTTCAGTGTTTGCTTTGCAAAATCAAAATGCATAAAATGCACGCTCTCTTTCTCTCATTTGATTCAAATGCAAAGCATTTTAATCCCTCGCTTTGTTTTACAAGCATTGTTCTCGAGTATCAATACACCGATGCGTCGAAGTAAAACATCGATATTTTCGATTCATCGTTGTTCAATGCTTTTTTGTCAGTCACTCGCGAACTCTTGTTCAAGCAATACCGCGTGCGCATCGTACTGAAATTGCAGAAAACACATTCACTTTTTTCTTTTGATTTTTCCGATCACTGCTTTAAAATGTTAAAGCCAAGATTTGATATTCACTTGGAAAAACTGTGCATGAGCTTGAAAGAAATCAAGCGATTTTGTTTCAAAAAATATCTGCCATAAGAACTTGCAAAACTTACAAGGCTATTTAGTGTTTCTATGAAAGTCAATAGTTTGGAATAGACAGCTCCTTGTGTTCTGTAACGCGGCTAACGCGGCATCGTACGAAAGTGAATGTACATATGTAATAAAGCTTTAACTGTATAAAGAAATGTGCTTAAAATGTAAAGAAAAGATTTGATCTTCACTTGGAAAAAACTGACATAAGAACTTAAAAAACTTACAAGGCCATTTAGTGTACCTATCTATGAAAGTCAATCACGCCAATAGTTTGGAATAGACAACTCATTGTGTCTTGTAACGCGTCTAATTAAATCAGGTAATTTTTCCTATAATTTTCAACTTATTACAATATTACTATAATTCATATTAAAATATAGAAAATTTAGTCAGTATATTTTAAAACTTCTAACACTTTTGTGCACATTTTTATACCCGACACTCTGTTTCGAGGGTATTTTACGTTTGTGCGTCCGTGTGATACACCCTGAACTAGTCGAGATGGGCCGTAAAAAATACGTATTGAAATAATCAGCGTCACCAGGCGATTCGATTCATCCATGTCCATCTGTCCCACTATCCGTCTGTATTGTCCGTCAGTCTGTATACAGTTTTCTTACCAAAGGAGTTGACCTATCTGAACGAAATTTGGTATGCGTGCTTACGGGAACTTGAATAAGAACAAGTTAGAGAATGGTACCAAACGGACAATTCTTAGGAGTACCTCCAGTACTAGGGTCTGGTACGAAAATCACAAAAACTGCTTTAAAACCGGAGATTTTCAAGAAATTTTGATGAAATTTTGCAATTGAACATATTTAAAGGCAATTAATGTGATTTCAAAAATCCCGTATCCCGTATCGTGATTATGAATTTTTTTGCGGTCTACTGAATTTTTGACCAACTAAAAAGCTGCTAGCTTCACTTAGTACCCTGGTTCGATTTACGAATTCCCGGGGAATTTGCATTTCTCGGAGAGTAAACTTCTTCTTTCTTAAAAATTTGGGGGAATACCTTTTATGGGGAATGGGTATATGAAATTCGGAAGTCAATGAATTTCGGAATTTGAACTAATATTTAAGCTTCCGAGCAGAATTCCAAAAATTTGGAAATGTGGGCGTGGCAAAGGGGCGGTTTTCATAAAGAATTTGAAAAAAGTCAGTATATGGGGTCCCTTATGACCTGAAAAATCTCTAGAATATTTTTTCTTAATGGTCCCGTTTTTTGGGCGTGTTTTAAAAATGATTAAAACATGTGTGTCTGTGTCGGGTATTTTATTGTCAGGCTAGCCTGACTATAACACCCTCACTTGTTTAAATTTTGTGTTTATTTGTTTTGATTTTGTTATGGTTATTTACCCCTTTGTCGCCCGAAGTTGCTTATAAGCAACAATCGAACGTTCTCTCTCTTTATGCAGTTAGGCCTATGGGGCATTTCACGTCAAGTGTACCCGCTCAAAAAACTTCGTACCTGGGATTTCGATGAAACTTGGTGGAAATGTTGCGCTATGAGAGTACATGAATTGTGCAAAAGGAGGAGGGGAAATATTGACCGGGTGTCTAGATACAGGGTGTAGAACCCAGCGCGACCCACGCGCCAACCACGCAGAAGCCGCTATTCAGCTGTGGCTGCTGAACTTCTCAAGTTGATAAAGCTGAATAGCGGCTTCTGCGTGCTTGGCGCGTGGGTCGCGCTGGGTTCTACACTCCATTGAGCTTAGTTTCGAGTCCATCTGTTTAAATGTATTTTGTGAAATAATTACTTCGATTTAATTTTTTATTATTAAAAATTGCATTGGAAAAATTGCTTTAAAATAAAAACTGTTTTTTTTGCACAATAATATTCTGGGAATTGAAATTTTTTTTTCACGTCCACTCTTTATGCATTATATGAGAGATTTCAATACAAGTTCTATAAAAATTCTTTATCTACAGTTTGTTCATTGTATTTGCGAACGAGAATGTAATTTTGCAATAAAGAAGGGACATCAGAAAGTGTCTAGACATAGAACTGTATCTAGGCAACCCGTGCTCATTTCATATGAGCTGCAACTTTTCACAATTGATGTAAATCTGAATAGCGAATCATTTGCATGCCGCAGTTCACTGTTAAATCCATATGAAGTTTCTTTGAGTTTCGGTAGCATTACTGTTGAAGATGTCATATGTTAATATTCAGAATAAGTTCATTTGTTCTAATTTTTAAAAAATAGTTAATGTGTAGGATTTTTAATAAACGTTTTATTCATCAATACAATTGAATTGTAAATATTTTTTCGAAATCAGAAAAATCATTACTTTTACAATTTTCATTATGCATAATATCAGCATTTTGAATTTTTTGATACAAAAAGCAAACTGTTTATACAAATCTGATCTGTATTTCGAATCACCATTAAATTCATTTCATAGCAAATTTCAGCAAGTTTCGAAATCCATATGAATTTTTACGTAACTTAAAAATGCTATGGAAAGAATAATTGTTATTAAAATCAGTTTGGTGTTAACATTAAGGGAATAATTGCATTTTCATTTTTCAAAGAGAATGAATTTGTATTAAATATATAGATAATAAAGTTCAATTTATGAATTTTTAAAAGACAATAGAATTTTATAATGAATCTAGGAAGAAATTCATTATTAGAAATTTCATTTTTGCAGAAATATTGAAGCGCAACATACTAAAATGGACGAAAAAATGTGTTTGAAATTATTTTACATGAGGGGAACTTCGAATTGTATAATTCACTATATGAATTCGATTATATATATTATATGTTATGTATAAATGTAATCGTTGGCAGCTCCATACTATCAAATATGTTGTTAAGAATGGCAATACTGAGCTTATTATGAAGCACGTCTTGAAAACATCCCATTTGAATGCATGAGAAAGAAAGAGAAGCACAGATTCTTCCGGAACAATTAACAAACAACCGTCTCTTTCCTTAGCAAGCCTTTCCCTACGTACTTAACTTAATTGTTTCAAAACATTTGTTCGAGTGACTCTGCAGTTAACGGCGTGCAATAAAATTGGCATATTGTAAAATAAGATGGATAAAATTTGTCATTCTTCTATAACAGATATTGAAGAAAAAATTTTTTTCAGTTGCTCATAATTTAAATCCCTCGATAAATATTTTTTACATTGCCTGATAACAATTATGAATGAGAAAAACTTTTTCACGTTTTTTGTAACTTTTATTTTTCAATAAATTGTTTTTACATTACCTAATATTCACCGCGATCAGCAGCGCTATTGATGATATCAATGGAATGGTATCACCATTGTACCACTATATAAATATTTGTCCTCTAAACGAAATAAATTAAAAACTATTTATTGAAAATAAGATTTTATAAGAAACGAAATAGTTTTTTTTTCTCATTCACAATTGTTTTGAGGCAACGTAAAAAGTATTTATTATGAGCAACGGAAAAATTTTTTTTCATTCATAATTGATATCGCAACGTTAAAAATATCGCAGACTAATCACTAAACCGGCACAATTCAAAATTTTTTCAATCCATTTTTTCATGCTCGCCAACATTTTACTGCAGGAAAAGGAACACTTCGAAAATGAACATTGACATTTATTGATTTTGCAGTTAATTACGAACAATATAAATTTAGAAAATAACTTGATTTTACAGGCGTCGAGAGTTATAGGCTGTTTTCCCGAGAAATGCAAAATTTTGAGTTGTGCCGATTTATTGAATAGTATGCGATATGTATAAAAAAAAAACCTTTTGAGCAACGAAAAACAAAAAAACCCAATCATAAGTTATATCGACTAACGTACAAAATGTCCGTCGTTTTAAAGTAAATGTTTTCGATTCTAAAAAAAAATTAATAGTTATTTCGGATCTCTGGGATGAAACCTAAAACAGGTAAGTTTCCTAATTTTCAACATTTTTAAATATTAAATACTATTAAATACATTATTATTTTCAAGAATTTTAAGTCTACCACAGTTTATACAAATCTTCCACTTTTTTTCTATAATTCTGCCACGTTTAAAAAAATTCCGAGCGCTGATTATGAGCGACGCTTCAAGATATTTGCAGGCGCTGTCATATTTTTTTTATGTTTCTTCATCAATTTACTACACATTATTCATCGAACGTTATATATTAATGTACCATTTAAATAGATTTGAACTGTGTCGTAACGGTCAATAATTGACTAGTGTAAAAGAGCTCATCGATGTAAATTAGTGATGGCAAATTGTCGATAGTGAGAAACGTCGAACGAGGACGGTAGGTTTTCAGTTTTCATTTAGGCCTTTTACACTAGTCAATTAGAGGCCATTTACACGTTAAGACATTTCGATAATGAAACACACTTTTTGATGGCTAGGGACGCGCGAGGATGTGGTATGGTAGCGTTTTTCTCTCTTCCCCCTTCCTCCCTTGCCATCTAAAATTTGTTTCATTATCGAAATGTCTTAACGTGTAAATGGCCTCTTATTGACCGTCAATTCTTATTTATAATCACTTTTAGAGCTACATACGTGTTCCCACGTATGGAAGAGGGGACAAGACGAACTATCGAGTACGTGCGACGAAAAAACGCTCAATTTTTCTCCGAAATCCCAAACTTTGCTTGCCCAAAAAATGATAATCGACGTCAAAATTGACAAGTGTAGTAGGCCTTTTATTGTAAAAAAAAATTATATTACGATAGATTAAAAATTGTACCTTTCTTTGTTATTGAGTTATAGTTCTTTAAAAAAAGATGATTTTTCTATGTAATTTTAACTTGTATATATATATAAAATTTCTTTTTTATATACAAAATGTGTCTTCTTTTAAAGTGATATAACTCAATAACGGACATTTTATTCAAGTGGTACCAAGAACAAAAAACAAAGTTGATGGAAAAATCGTCAAACTAGATCGTACCAACTCTGCGTTAGCAGACATTCCAATTTTTAGTTGACCCAATAAAAAAATTGTGTTCTGCCACAAATTTTAAATTGGCCAATTGCGTTGTGTTACATACGTTCTTATGGGGCGCCACACACTACTCAATTTTTAGTTGGTAGTGTTCCATAAACACATTGTACAGAATAATTAATAAATGAGTAAGTAATTAATTAATAATAAACTAATTTGATTGAAAGTACCCAATTTTAAATTATTTAGTCGGCGCGCAAGACCACTTTTCCAACTAAAAATTGGCCATCTAAAAATTGAGTGGTCGGCGCCTATCTTTAAATGTTAACCCAGGGTATATTTTCGGGTTAGATGATTTTTTTTTATATGTGTTTTGACATTTGAAACCCTGGGTTTCACCGATAACGCTAACCCGGCCTAGTGAGAACATAGCATTACATTGTAAGCTTCTAAAATAAAAAGAAAAAACAACAAAAAGTACATATCTTGATGAAAGGAAAAAAGCGTTGCTTTTCGCAGCGTTGAACTAGATGTCAAATATTAGTGGGGCTCATGCAGCTTCGCAAATTGTGGGAAATGAGAAATTTGTCACACAACTGTCAAAATTTTTATGAAAATTTACGATGGCAAAAGTTGCGAAGGCATTTGCGTAGCTGCATGAGTACCACTATTATCTGCAGTTACAGTAAATTACCAACCCTAAGCGTGAGTGATGGATGCACAATCGATAAGTTCTATCGATCGTCTGCCATTACTAGTGTAAATAAACAACAAGCGAAAAAAAAAAATAAACTAGACCAAGAAATTAATTAAATCACAGATGGCGAGCAGTAATGATGATTACTTCAATGATTTCGCATCGGGCGAGGATATGTCAGGCGGTAAGAAGACAAACCAAACAACTCCAATAGTGTGATGTCGAATTAACAAATATCTTCATTACTTTGCAGAAGAATCTGACAACAAACAAAGTAACATTGGGAATTTTATGCTTCTACGCGAGCAAGATCGCTTCCTGCCAATATGCAATATTATCAAAATTATGAAGATACCAGTACCAGAGAACGGAAAGATCGCCAAAGACGCTCGCGAATGCATACAGGAGTGCGTATCAGAATTCATTTCGTTCATAACATCGGAGGCGATCGAAAGGAGTATATCGGAGAATCGGAAAACCGTCAATGGCGATGATCTATTATATGCATTTGCTAATCTTGGCTTTGACAACTACGTCGAACCGTTATCGATCTATCTACATAAGTTTCGAGAGGTTAATTGAATGAGTATTAATTTAAGAATTGATAATGATTTTCTTAACTTTTCAGTCAACCAAATCGGATCGTAACCTTTATTCAGATGCGAGTCTATTGACGGACGACACGTCGAGCGATATTCGTAAGACTTGAGCAGTACAAATAACATCCTTAATAGAAGTACACGTTAAAAAAAAAAAGAAAAAATAAAAACACAAATCAATGTACAAAATGAATTATATTCATACACGAAAAAACGACAGTAACAAAGAATACACAATAGGTATATCAATCACACAAATTGGCGTCCTCATATTACAATAGAAAAGCAAAATTACTTTCTCTTTTCGACGCAAGCTTTTAATTTCAACTCAAACTCAAACTCTCTACAGCGATGGCGTCAAATGATGTTGAAGAATATACGGTCGATTCATCGTGCATTCAGCATGTAGCAGCAACGCAAGAATATGTACTGCCATTAGATCCATCACAAAGTTCATCAATAGCCACGGGAACGTCAATTACAACATCGAATCAAAATATCACTAGTTCGTTTAACGGTATTGGATCCACTTCCACCCCACGGCGTTCTGCACGTCTTTCAACAAATCAGCATCATCAATTGTCGCAACATGATTTGTTAGCTACTATGGCCACAGTCAACAATGACGCCAACGGCCTTTTAAACGCCAATGCTTCAACTAATCATTTAATTTACTTTGGCGCCGATTAATCAACAAACCTATCCACATCAATGAAGCTCTTTTATATTTATATAAAGAAATAAATATAACAATCTTTGTAAATTCTTTAATCTTTCTAATCATTGCGGAAAATCTTCTTCTTTCAGCAACATTTCGAATATTTTAGCCCAATTCTAAATATTCATATACAGCCCGATTCTGAATATTCCCGGGGAACGAATTCCCGGGGAATCCACTTTTTTCGAGACTAAAGTCCTCCCTTTTTAAATAGATAAGGTAAAGAAAATTATGCGTATGGGTCAAATACTCATTCCCCATTAAAATTTCTTACCCCAAATATTTAAAAAAGAAGAAGTTTACTCTCGAGAAAAGTAAATTCCCCGGGAATATTCAGAATCGGGCTGATAGAATTTTTCCATACGGATTCAACAAAAGTTTCTCCCATTCTTAAGACACTGGCAAGGGGATATAAAGGGAGCAAGAAATTCGAGTATTTTTAAGCAGAGGTCATCACACTCTCCCTGGTGACGTTTAGAACACTTTTTTTCACGGAGAAAAATTTCCGGGGAATATTCATTTAGAATAGGGCTGTATAAGATTTTACCAAGGCATATTGAATTCTTTTTTACCCGAATTTTCCATCCGTCTATCTCTATACAATTTTCTTATCCAAGGAGTTGAGCCATCTTGACGGATCGGAGCTTTTTTAGGGTCTGTTATGAAAAGTAAAAACAATAGGCATCACAAAAGAACTGTTAAAAAATCAGCTCTTACATCAACAATTCATAAGGGAATTAAATTGAAGTCGGTATATGAAGTTCTTTAATATGAATGAAAATTCTCCTGCGTAGTCGTTCTTCAGGTCGTAATCTTTAGGCGATTTTACAAAAAAAGGAAAATATTCATACTTATTTTCTTTTTATACCCGACATACTCTGTGTCGAGGGTATATTGTGTTTGTGTGGTTGTGTGTAACACCCATAACCCGTCGAGATAGACCATACAAAATAGTCTGTTGATCTGTCCCACTATCTATCTGTATGTCCGTCCGTCTGTAAAGTTTTCTTACCAAAGGAGTTGACCGATCTGGACGCAATTTGGTATGCGTGCTCACTTGAGTAAGAACAAGTTCGAGAATGGACCCGATCGGATCATTTTAAGGGGTACCTCCAGTACTAGGGTCTGTTACGAAAATCACAAAAACTGCTCTAAAATCGTAGTTTTTCAAGATATTTTGATGAAATTGGATATTTGAACATGTTTAAAGGCAAGTAATATGATTTCCAAAAATTGAAAAAGTGGGTGTGGCAAAAGGGCGTTTTTCGAAAATTGTCTCCTACACCCGAAATTCAAATGGGACTTGAACGAAAGTTGGCAATAATGCCTCGTTTGTAGCCACAAACATCCTCCCCAAAAATTTTCTTGATCGGTCCATTATTAAGGGTACTTCCAGTACCAGGGTCCGTCACAAAAATCCTAAAAACTGCCTCAAAATCGGACTTTTTCGAAATACTTCAATGAAGCTTAGAATTTGAGCGTATATTTAAGATTCCGATTAGAATTCAAAAAAATTGGAAAAGTGGGCGTGACAAAGTGGTGGTTTTCATAGAGAAATTTAACAAAAGTCGGTATATGGGGCCTCTTATGGCGTTACACACCTCTTGATATTAAAAAATATTTGAACATGTGTGTCTGTGTCGGGTATTCTATTGTCAGGCTCGCCTGACTATAACACCCTTACTTGCTTATTATTCTATTCGGGACAGTTTAAATCTCTTTTTGGAGCTTTTCGTTTGTGACATAGTCGAGAAAAGTGGAATTGAAACAAATATTTTTTTTTTTAGAATTTAAAGTTTATTCGTTAATGTTGCTTAACTCATATCTGTATATCATATATTTTAAATCCAAGTAATTTTCAGAGTTTTTCCTCTCATAATATTTCATTTATACTTGTGCCAACCAAACACTTGCTGACAATCTTTAAGCTTCGTTCGAGTAAGAAAATTTATTCTTCCTTCACCCACTCTATTGGGCACGATTGCTTTACGATCTGCAGCAAATGCAAGGGGGGGGCGTTAGGTTAGCAAAACACCAACGACGAAATGCTTTATAGCTTAAAATCAAATTTCAACTACATCTAATGAAGTTAGAATTTTTTTTATTGCTCAAATCGCGTGTACAGCTTTAAACTGCATTACATTTTATATATATATATATATATGTAATCACTTTTAGACTTAAAGGAAAATCGAATTTAGAAAATTGACAAAAAGTCCGTGTAAGCTTTTCTCGAACTTAAATCAAATACTTTAACAAAAACTGTGTCTTTTAATAATGTAAGCATTACTTTTACTCTTACGGCTTGGCAAATTTCACGGTAAACAAGGACAAAAAAAAAAAGACTATATACAAAGTGTTCGTAACTCTTTTGATCAATATTTTATATATCGTAATAGGATGAGGAATTTCGTATATGTTTATAAGTATATATGTTTTTTTTTTTCATTCTAAGGCATTCCTTATTTGTTTATGGTTATGTTATTTTGATCAACTCTTCCATTTTCAGATATTATCGTTTTCATTAAACTTTGCGACTGATTACTTAATTTTTCGTTGGTTAAAAAAAAATTATTTGTGAAAATAAAAATATATACCTTTTGAATTTAAAAATATCTTCAATCGTGTATCTCCTTTTCAAGTTATAAAAAAAGAATAAAACCAACTAAAAAAAATATTTTTCATAAGTTCATGCATCCTTTCTAACATGGCACAAAAACAAAATTTCTCCTTCATTTGCAATGTAAAAAAAGAAAAAAAAAGAATCATTTTATGACTTTTAAAAACATTTTATGAAAATTGTAGTTTTTCTTTTTGCAATCAGTCAGAGCGTTTTTCATAGCGCAAGCTCTCTGATCTCATTTTGCAAGGCTGCTACGAGACTTTCTAGGCTCTCTTGTATTCTTTAAGATAACATTTACTTAAACATATTTTTTTATTGATAAATCGTTAGTTAATTCTTTGAGCTTAGATCTGTAGCGCTAAATTGCTGTGTTGACAACATTGAGGATTTTCATTTTATCAAAGTCTTGATTTCTTCTAAATCTCTACGATATTTTTCTTAAAAACTAATTTATTTAAGCTTCTCGATGCCATTATACATCAATAAAGCAACGTTTTTTTTTTTTTTTTTTAAATAATATTTTTTAAGTTCTTAACTATATTCCAATACCATATCATCATTATCGTAATTGTCATAATCGGCGTAACCAGTAGTGTTGTAGGCATTCTCAACATTTTGTATGTTGTTGTCTTCGTCATCGTCGTCATCCAAAACGACAACATCGTCATCATATGCAGCAAAACTTGCTGGTGTCATCTGACTGGAGCATGGATTATTAAATTGATGGCTATTGTAAGTTTTAACAGGCAGTGTACTAGAATTCTCATATGAACCCCTATTTGGATAAACTAATGATTGTGCATAGCCCAAGCATAGGGTGGGTACTGCTTCTGCATGGAGTCTTCCGTTTCGCATGCAACTTTTATGGAAATGTTTCCCACAAACTCTGAGACTGGCATCATCATTGGCAACTTGCAGATTATGTGCCCAGAGTAAACGCAACGATGGATTCCGAGGGAATTCGAAGAGATTATGCTTTTCAGCGCAGCCATAAGCACAACATGTGGAAATATTTATTAAATGTTGATTTGGTTGCTCTGCTGTTTCAAAGTTGACTTCTTTCATTAGCTTTTTGTGTCGGCGTCGGCCTTAATGTTGTATAAATTTCATCATCGTGTCCCAGGTTGAGTGTCGGCACAGCCATTTCATCAAGCCCGTCAGGGTTAAGAAAATTGCGCGAAAAGTGTTCACTGCAAACATTGAATTCATCCTCAACATATTTACGAGGATCGACTTTTAGATTGAAACACCATTTGGTAAAAAGTTGGAAATCGTTTGGAAATTTCGTGAAGATTTGTACATTTTGACTTGTATTGTCACAACCTGACACATTGCATGTCAAATAGTTTATCGATGATTCCGTATCCTCCATTCGTTGTTGTGTCGGTGTCACAATCGCTGTTGGTGTTGAAGTTTTGATTAGCTGTTCATCTTTGTTGTTTTCGTTCTTTTGATTGCCTTGATTCGTTTGATTCGAGCTTGATGGTTGAGAGCAAAGTTTTTTAACGGCTTCGACTGATGCTACAGACGACTGTACCGTGCTCGAATGTATATTGAATTTTGGTACAGCATCTCGTGATAGTAGACGACGTGTACCAATTAAACGAGGATCGAAATGTTCACTACATACAACTTTGTTGCGTAGTTCGAATTCGTCAAGTTTGAGTCCCAAAATGCGTTGCCATTCAAGTGCCACTTCACGTTTCACTGGGAATCTGAAGAGCTTTATAGTTTTCGAACGATATTTACGACAGTGCGGTATGCAACAGCTAGCGGACAGAGATTTACTTATGCCCGATCCCGAGCCAATAACGCTCGGAGACGTGGAACTATTTGATGACATTGTTCTGTCCTTAGAAATTCCTTGGTCGCTGCATTTAATATTTAGTAAGGCATTTTTGTTTCTTTCATCGACTTCATCAGAACTGACAAACTCGTTATCATCAAGATCGTCGTTTATAATTTCCGATTTTGTCAAAGACTTCATTGTATCGTGTTGTCGTGCAGTATCTGTGAAAATTATCAGAGGTGCATTATCACCCAGATTTAAAGTTGGATTAGCCCATTCATGTAGCTTTATATCTGTCGGTTTTTTTCTGTCTAAAGCAGACTTTTCAAAGTGTTCGCTACAAATGAAAAATTTCCATGGTGTTTTTGGATCGTAACTTAAGCCAAGATTGTGAACCCATTTATCAATTTGTTCCTGTGATTTTGGGAACTTGAAAAGCTGCACTTTATCACGTAAGCTTCTCTTTTTACAATGTAACAAGCAACATTCATTGACCTGGGTATAATCTCTTTTATTGGTACTCTTCGGCTTTGATAATCTCGTAGAAATTAAATGATCGTTTTTATATATGTTTGATGGTTGATTCGGTCCGAGCTCTAATGTCGGTACTGTTCCGTGAATTAATTGGAATCCATTTCGATAGAACTGCATTTCAAAATGACGACTGCATATGCGATAATGCCGCCGACGTTCGCTGTTGGGATCAAGTTGACAGTTATAGACCCATTTCGCAGAAAGGCTTTCTTCAATTGGTAATGTATGCAATGATATATTTTTACTGCCAACTCTGCTACTCATACAACCAGGTACGTGACATTGGTGAGCGCTCTTTGGAACTTTTTTTTCTTGAATTGGTTTAAATGTTGTTTCTAGTCCACTGGCCGTCGAGCTTTTAGATCTTGAATGCGAATAATCATTAAAAGCTGAAACCTCCGCATCGTTTAACTGTGTGGAAATATGCTCATCTTCAAATTCCATTTGATCTTCTTTAAAGTCAAGTTCTCCGGAATAATTTGTCATACTATCATCTATAGTGTTATCAAATGATGGCAATGAGTTCACTGAAGATTCATCTTTCAGTTCATTTTGTTGACTAATTTCAGTTGAATTGAGGAAACTTTTACCTTCTACACAAGTGTATGGACTCGATGAATTCTCTTTTCGATTTCGTGAGTTTTGTTTCAATTTTTTGATTGCCCGTGGTTCAGTGTTTGGTTTATGACGTTCTAAATTAACGTTAAGGTTGTAATCCAATTCCAGCTTATCCTTCGATTCGGCTATTAACGGAGATATGTAAGATTAATTAGTTAATAAGAGTTAAGAAGATAAAATCTTCAAATTGAATGAAAAAAAAAAAAAAATTAAATCATTTATAAAGAGTCGAATATTTATGTGTTTCCAATGCTTCAAAAAAAAAAAAATATAATAATAATAATAGTTCTACTTACACATAACTGGAGAAAGCCTCCTTTGCTTTGCCTTAGGCGGATGGTCGCCTAGAGTTTCCTCATTTTCATTAACAACTGAAGGACTATCATATGCCCATTGTGTGCTTTCATTCGTGTTATCTATTATTAACGACATCTGATCAAGAGAACGATCTACTAAAGAGTCATCCGTCTTGGAAGTTTTAGTTCTAGATTTTTCTGGCCTCTGCTTTATTTGAATATCAGGATTCTCATACAGATCTTCGCCTTCGGTATCAAGACGTAATGTTGGGATAGCCCAGCTCCGTAAACGCTTATTAAAACAACGCGGTTCAAAATGAAGGAAACAAATCCTCGCCTTATAAACTTCACGTTTCGATAGACCGGTATTGTGGAGCCATTTTTGCAAAAGAGGAAGATCTTTTGGAAAAGGAAAAATACGTAGATCATCCTTTTGATTCGTCTCATTGCCTTCGCGATTCGATTGATATCTGTCTTTTGAATTCGGACAACTTTCAATGCAGCAAATGAAATTCTCAACAGCAATGCCCAATCGTTCTGATGAACTTAATGCTGGATTTGTATAAATATGTTGGTCATCCGAAAGTGATAAATTCAGCGTTGGTATAGCCCATGAACGCAAACGTTTCGATATCTCCAGGAAGCATTCATTTTCAAAATGTAAATAACATATTCTGATGAGATAGCGTTGTTCTTCCTCAACTGAAATACCAGCGTTCATACACCATTTTGAGGATTGCTCAAGGTTTATTGGTAATTGATATAGTTTTGCTGGAGTATTATTAACTGATTGAAAAGCATTCGAACGGCAATTAGCGACTGAACACATTTGAATCTTGACGCGCGACAGCTCTTTCACTGATTCGTTTATTTCAGAAAGATTTTTTAAAGTTTCTCTCTCGTTTTCATTAAGTATATTCGAGCACATGAGACTCGCATATAAATCATAATGTTCGTCATAGAACAATTTAAAGTGAACCGGACAAAGATTAGGTTGTTGTTGTGTTTGATCTGCAACGATTTCTTTTGTTTTTAGAGCTGCATCAAAAGTTTGCTGCCAAGCTTTTTGTAATACTTTCGGGCATTCTGGCAAAGCGTAAACATTCTTCAATCGTCCTTTTTCTATTTCTCTACAATCTGGATAGGAACATTCGAATGTTTTCAATATTTCTTCAGTTAACGGCGTCGAATGATGATCGCGATGATGACCGCGTTTTTTCGCCTTATAAATAAGATCTTCCTCAGTGACAGTATGTAAATTATCTGTTTTATCATGACCCAAGTTAAGTGTGGGTATTGAACCAAATTTCAAGCGCTTGTGCTCGTAACAAAAGCTTTCAAAATGCTTGTTGCACACTTTTTTATAGTAATGATGCTGCAGACTAACTTGCGGCGCAATGTTCAAATTATGAGCCCACTTTTCAAAGAGCGAACGTATTTTCGGGAACGAACTAAACGTCAGTTCAGGGATCGAGTTTCGTACTGTCGCATCCTTTTACAATACAGTGCACAAGGGGATCACGGTACTGGAAGTCTTCAGGATTCTCGATAATTTCTAGACCTTGAAGATTGGAATGTCCCAGCAGTAAGGTGGGCACGGCACGTTTGAATACACCACGTTGACTTATGCAACGTGCTTCGAAATGAAAATTGCAGACAAGCATATCCTTGCACTCATCAGGATTTAGATTGAAATTGTGACACCATTTTATTAGCATTTCGTTATCATCAGGGAATTTATAGAGTCGAACGTCATCGGCTTCTTTTGTACGTCCACAATTGCGTATGCCGCACTTTTCTTCAACAATTGGAGAAGGTGTTCTTGGCAAAGCCGTTGGCAGAATCGACAGTTTTTTATTTTTGCGTGTAAATTTAACAAACACACTACGATGTATTTTTGCTTTGGCATCTGAAGATTCAGTTTCATAGCCTAAATTAAGTGTAGGCACTGAACCATAGCGTAAACGTTTGTTTGGATCAAAGCACTCCGCTTCAAAGTGTGCTTCGCATATACGAAAATTATAACGGGCCGCCTGATATGAATAGTGCCGGCAGTTTTCAGCCCACATTCGTAGCAATGGACTACGTCGTGGGTACTGATATAATTGGGCACCATTTGCCTTCGATTTGAGACAAGAAATGATCGCACAACAATTACCACGCACATATTTTACTTCCCCAGATTCTTTTTCTTCTGGATGATATTTGTTCAGTTGCTTCGGATTCTCATGAATCGGTGGATTATTATCCAACAATAATGTGGGCACGGACAATGGTCGCGGATTTGATTTTCCAATTGCATGTGCCTCAAAGTGTAGTTCGCAAATTACCAATTTTCTTGAGCATTCGATGTCCTGACGTGTATTTTCACACCATTTTTGTAGCAGCCAATCGATTTTTGGAAAATGATAAAGTCGAATTTTCTTCTCACTTTCTCCTGATTCAGTTTTCACCATCTCTTTGCAAGCTGTCATACAGCATACACCTTGAACGGGATTTGCTTCGGAATCGGCATTATCATCAACAAGATTCCGCGATTTTTGAACGCGAATTCGATGCTTTTTAACTTTTTTCGGATTTTGGAATATCTCTGTTTCGTTATGTCCAAGATCTAATGTTGGGACCGCACCGCGTCGCAGATTACGATGACGTATCATATGCTTTTCAAAATGCAACATACACAGACGAGATTTGCGGCATAGTTCGGAATCGAGGCGTACATTGTGAACCCATTTCTCGAATTGTGCTGGATTCGGAGGGAACGCATATAGATGTATCCCGGCTTCGGGATCTCTTACTTGCCTACAAGTTGGTATAAGACACATATTATATATTACAATGTCAACGGCATTCTGATAAATTTCCATTGTTGTATCATTTTGAATTGAAAGTGGTAAATTAAGGGTCGGTATTGCCCAATATCGTAACCGGTTCTTTCGACTAAAACAATAGGGCTCAAAGTGTTCAGTACAAATACGTCTTCGGCGTAGCAAGAAGATATGCGAGGCATCAAAACCCAAATTATAGCACCATTTTTGAAGCATTTCTTTGTGTTTGACAGGAAACGTCCAAAGGTGAATTTTCGCTTTGGCTTCATTATTTCCTCTATTTTCATACGCATCACTGTAAACATTATTTCGACAATTTTCGACACAACATGTTACCAATTTAACTCCCTTTTCTTTGTTCTCCGAATTAGACTTGTCCTTATGGATTATTTTAATACCCGCAATATTGTATTCAATATTTGTTGGATTTTCATAAATTTCCCTTCCATCGTCACGCGGTGGCAGTTTCAACGTGGGTATTGCCCAATGACGTATGCGCTTTGATCCAAAACAACGTTCTTCAAAGTGAAGGGCGCAAATCTTATTTCGGTGGCGACGCTCCGTATCGGCGATCACTTGCGTATTATGTTGCCATTTGTGGAATGTTGAATTTTCTTTCGGAAACTGATGAAAGGTTATATTATCCGTGTATGTTATAGTACAGCCGGGTACGGCACACATCAGATATTTCAAATGCTTTGATGTCATCAAGCTTTCAAAACGTAAACGTAGTTTCTGTCTTTCAACTGAGGCTGGTGATTCATCTTCGCTTGTTTCCTCCTTGGTGTCATTCAAACTGAGCGCACGATATGCTTGTATGAAGTGTAAAGCGCAAAGTTTTGGTGACACAACTGATTTCCCCGAATCATTTATATAATGGAGCCATTTTTTACGCATTTGCTCATCTTCGCGTGGCAATGAAACCAAGCACAGCGCAGAGCTTCTTACCAAATTACAGCCACGAATCACACATTTCGAATTTGGTATCGGCATACCGTTTCGTTTACGATGTTTCGGAGAACGCATTTTCCCCTCGAGATGTTTTGTTCTGTTTTGAAATATCGATCGTTTGCGCATTACGCCTTCGGCAAATAAATCGTCTAATCCCAATGCGAGCGTAGGAAGTGAACCATGTAATAAACGTTTATTACGTATGCAATTCGGCTCAAAATGGAGCTCACAAACTTTATTGTTTTGTACGATCTTCGAGCTTGACTTTAGACCGAGATTATGCGACCATTTTAGATATAAACTTCGCAGTCTCGGAAATTGATATAAACGTACGCCATCCGTGCTTCTTGCTTTATTGCAGCCACGCACGCAACAACGTGTCACCCGTTCTGGATATGGACTTTGAAATACTTCTTCTGGATTTTTATAGATCTCGAGACTTGTTGTCGAAACATTCTGGTGCTCGGAGGATTCGATTCCCAAATTTTCCGTTGGTACTGCCAATCTATGTAAAATACGTTTCCGAATGCAACCAGCTTTAAAATGCAAGCTGCAAATGAAGAGGTCCTTACAGTTTTCAGGTCTCATTTGTAAATTATGACACCACTTCAGCAATTGATCTTTCTCAGTGGGAAATGGAAAATGTGATACTATATATTTCCCTTTAAGGCCACCGCAATTTTGTATACAGCAATTGATGTTTGATTGATTTTGGTTCTGCTGTTGCTCAACAGCCGTTGCTGTTGGCAATCCAAATGATTCTTCCAGTTCGCTTGCATAAATGTCGAGACTATCGTGGCCTAGAGCGATTGTTGGAACTGCATTAATTTTCAAATCTGCATTCGATTCAAAACATTTACTTTCGAAATGTTGCGCGCATATTTTATAATCTTCCTGTTGGGCTGTATAAGAATCAAAACGTGTATTGTGTGCCCATTTTCGTAATATGGCACCACGTTTTGGAAAGCTGTATAATTTTGGTTTGTTTTCATCCTTCATTTTTTCATATGCGCAACCAGACACACAACAGTAGCTTCTTGGGGTTTGGTCCTTTTTTAACGCCTTACCGCTGTAGAGTGTAATTTTTTCTTCATCTGGATTGTATCCTAAGTCTATAGTTGGTATAGCGTCGTTTTTAAGTTCATTACCTTCGAATTGATCAGGCTCAAAATGTTCCGAGCAGATCTTTTCAATTTTGCACGTTTTCAACGATATGCGTAAGTTATGCGACCACATTTTTCGCAATTCTTTATCCTGAGGGAAGTCAAAGGTACGTGTGCTAGTGCTATTCGTACCTGTTGACTTCTCTCGTTTCCTATTTCTACGACGACAGTGTTTGAGGCAACAAAGCCGAAAAACCGAATGATCAAGTTTCTCAGCATAGTAGTCGTCCTCTTCAACAACACTCATATCGGGTTGTGGATTTTCTATTGTAGTTTCATTCATGCTTGAATTATTTGCTTTGTTAACTTCAATTTGTTCTGTTGAAGTGTCGTGGCATTCGACTGTCGTATTTGTATGTGTTAATTGTTTATTATGTCCCAAGTTTAATGTCGGAACTGCTCCTGGTTTTAAGCGACGATTTCCTAGCACACGTAGTTCAAAATGCTCGATACAGACACGACCGATGCAATCTTTCGGTTTCAACTGTAAATTATCACACCACTTCGATAAAAGTAATGGATCCTTCGGAAAACCAAATGTTGTTAGATGTTGCTCGGCAGTCTTTTCCTTACGACAATGCTTTAGACAACATATTGGTGCAATATTATTTGGCGGTCGTGCTTTTTTTTCGGCCATCTGTTCGTTTTTACGCACATCATCAGTATACTGAATGGATTTATTAAGATCCAAGTCTGGCGGCTTTGATTGATCTGAGTCCTGTAATTGTTTCATATTTTTTTCTATTACATCATTTGTGTATTTAGGTTTACCATTGTGACCTAAATTCAGAGTTGGCACCGCACCATCCAAAAGCTGTCCTTGAGGACGGACTCTTCTCTCGAAATGCACCTTAAGACAAATACGGCGTTCTTTCGTCTCAATATCATCGAAATCAATTTTAAGATTTTCGCACCACTTTTCGAATAATTCGTTATCCGTTGGAAAAGGAACCGTACGCACTTGACGATTATAAGTCACATAGTTAACGCAATGTATCAGAGAACAGGAAGTTAAACTTTCACTCGTACCAGTGCAACTGCTAGTTGTTGTCTTTGGATTTTGATAGATGGTTTCCCGATGTCCCAAATGCATTGTCGGCACTGCCCATGAACGAAGTTGTTTGTCATCGAAGCAGCGCTTATGGAAATGTACATTACACACCCGCGATTGTTTGTTCAAATTGGCTGCGATCATCTGCAAATTGTGACACCATTTCTTATGCATAACAGCATTGCTCGGAAAGGGGTATAAGTTGACGCCATTTTTGATTCGACTCTTGCCACAACTTTCAACACAGCATTTTATAATTGCAAGTGACTTCTTAATTTTAACATTGGCAACTGCTATAGATTCAGCTTCACTCTGTTCGGTTTCACTTACATCCATTGCATCGGTACCTGATCGAATTTCTTTCTCTACGATCTTTGACGGGTTCTGATGAAGATCGGATGATTTCATATTACTATGACCTAGCTTTAAAGTTGGTACTGCCCACGAACGTAATCGCGATTGACCCAAACAATTTGATTCGAAATGCTCTTCGCATATTTTATAAAGTGGACATTTCTCTCTAGGTAATTGCAAATTATATGCCCATTTTTCTAGAAGATTCTCATCAGTTGGAAAATTGAACAGCCGGACACTGTTGTCCTCCGAACGCTCACGTCCACAATCCGCAACGCAGCATTTATGTGTGATACGACCGAGCATTCGTCTTTCAACGGAATTCAAGTCTGGATTTTGATGTAATTCCGATAATTTTCCATCGGTTTTATTACGGTTAAGATTCAATGTCGGTATCGCCCATGGACGAAGACGTTGTGTATCGGTTAAACAATAATTTTCAAAATGACGTCCGCATACTTTTTGTAGATAGCGTCGATGTTCATCAACATGAACACCGGTGTTCTGCGTCCATTTTTCAATGAGCTCCCGATTATATGGAAATTGATAGAGACGATATTCCGCGTTTGACTGGTTCGTCTCACAGCCAGATACGCTGCATTGTGCACTACGTATTGTTAACGAATTGCATGCACGATTGTATGTTCGTGTTAATGCGTCCAGCTCAGAATTCATTTGCTCATTCTTACTAATCCGTTCACTGGTTAACTCATATAGCTCAATGAAATGCAGGCCACACAATTTTGTCTGACCACACAGCGATTCCGTTGTTATTTTCATTTCTTGACACCAAATTTCAAGAACTTCAGCTTGCTTGGGTAGTTCATAGCTCTCCCGGAGCACAGTTCTAGATGCAGCGCAATCAGGGTAATTACACTTTATTTCACTCTCCAATGTGGCATTTGCATCTGAACTAGAATTGGCTATATTTACTTCATTCTCATCCAATTCATTATAATCAGTTTCCATTGAAATACTTCTATCTGCATTGGGTCTCAACTTTCCAAAGAGTATATAGTGCATATCTTCGGCTTTAACCTTGTACAGATCGCTTGTATCATCGTGTCCTAAGTTTAATGTCGGTAAGGCACCATGTTTCAATCGATTTTTACCCTTGCAGATCTCTTCAAAATGATCGATGCAGATTTTATATTGATCTCGTTTCTTGAAGTCTAAATGCTCCAATTTGAGATTATGTTTCCAACGACGGAAAGTGCGCGGATTTTTGGGAAAACTGTTTAGCTGAACATCATCAAATTTACGTGTCTTTCCGCAATTTGTAACACAACACTTGGCAATAGCTTCAGAATAACGATCTTCAGGCTTGGGATTTGATATCAATTCAATATCAGCATCATTGTGTCCTAGTTCTAATGTGGGAATTGCCCATTTATATAAATTCTTTGGTCCCATACAGTCGTCCTCAAAATGTTTATTACAAATACGCACGCCAGTGCAATCGATTGGATTCATTTTGAGATTGTTGCACCATTTCCACAACAGATCTTCGTCGTCGCATGGGAATTTGAAGAGACGTACATTGTTATCGGCATCTTTAATGGCATTGCAGCCAGATACCACACACTGAATTTCACTGAAGGGCTGTGCTTCATTCGCATATAATGAATCCAAATCATTATGACCGACATTGAGTGTTGGTATAGCACCTGGTACTAGACGCTTTGCTCCAAACGAATGCGGCTCGAAATGTGATGAGCAAATGCGCATTTGTGCCCGTGCTGTAATATTTGGTGCATGACCCTGCCAGAGACGCAAATTGTGCACCCATTTACGCAACTGTGCTCCCTTGTGTGGCAGACGGAACAATTGGACGCCATCGTTTCGTGTCCTCTTGCAACTCGGCACACTGCATACTGTTTGAACACTCATTTTGACGGCTTTCAAACGTGATGGATTTTGATAGATTTTGTATCCTGGCGGAGTATTTAAGTCTAGTGTAGGCACGGCCTGCGGCATCGGGCAACGTTTGGTCAAAACATGCGGTTCAAAATGTTTCGAGCATACACGTCGCGGTTTCGTCTGGGTTTGTGGAATCTGTAAGTTATGACACCATTTGGCTAGCATGTTTCGATTGTGATGTGGTATGCGGAAGAGCTGCACATTGTCCACACCACGCTTGTTGCGACAATGCGGCAAACAACAACGCGGTGCCCAAGGAGCTTTGGTCAACGAATCAGAATAATCTATTTCTTTTTTTACGTTTTTAGTCAATTTTTCTTTCTTAATGTAAACCGGTGGATTTTGAGCTGGATTTTCATATAGGTCGACAATTTTTTTGCCCAAATTCATAGTAGGAATCGCCCATGAGTACAAGCGTTTACCAATACAGCGTGCCTCAAAGTGTAAATTGCAAATACGTAGTACTGACAAATCGGTTGCATCGATTTGTAAATTGTGTGCCCATTTAGCTAATATATCCGGATCGTCCGGCATACGATAGAGTTTGATATCGTCGATCTCTGGATTGCGTTTGCAGGACTCTACACAGCATTCGCCTTCTTCATCGCCTGTATTTGCGGCTGGTACATTAATTCGTGCCCACATTTCGGCAACTTCAGCCTCTGTGGGTAATGGGTAAACGATTTTATCGTGTCCTAAATTTATCGTTGGCAGCGCCCATCTTTCAAGTCGTTTGTTACGTAGACAACGGTCTTCGAAATGCATTTCACAAATGGCGTCGTTGAAGAGACGAGAACCATCTGGTATGGGTTTATTTAGATTGGCACACCATTTTGCTAACACTTCTGGCTTCGATGGGAAACGATGCAAGTTCGCACGATCGCGGTCACGATTTCTTTTGCATTGCGGTACGCAACATGTCTCACGTATATTTAGTTTCTTTATAACATCAGGATTCTTGTGAATATTCTCATCGTCGTGACCGAGATTGAGCGTAGGCACGGCAAATGGTCGCATACAACCGCCAATGCAATAGGGCTCAAAGTGTAAATTGCAAACGCGCAAGCCTTTGTGTACCTGCGATGGATCCATTTTCAAATTATGACACCACTTAAGCATTTGCTCTGGACGACGTGGTATCGTGTGTAATGTTATATTTTCGGTACTGCGAGTGCTTGTACATCCCGGTACACAGCACAAATCGGCAAAGTCCATTAGATTAATTGAGGAACTATTTGGTCTGGTGTCGGAACTTGCTGACGACAAATTCGTTGGAGACGACGATAAAGATACGGATGCGTAATGCGATACCGAAGACATAGAAGGAGAATTCCCCATATTAGCATTAGTATTGTGGAAGGTAAATGTCTTGGCAACTGGAGGTGGTGGCGGTGCCGCATACAGTTCGTTTTCATAATAGTTAAATGTATCGTTGTGGCCAAGGTTTAATGTTGGAACAGCGCCTAAAAACGGAAAAACATTTTGTTTTAAAATTTAATTTCTCATATAATCATTTTTACAGATTTTATGTCTTATAATTCATAACCAGTGTTGCCGTTTTGTGTACTTTAGTACGCATTGCGTACTTTTTCAATCACCTGAGTACTTTTTATGTACCAAATTATTTTTGGTCGATTTGCGTACTATTTCGATCAACTCCGCATTAGAGTTGCAGGACTATCGATTTCAGTTTTTCTTTGATTGTTAAAGGTTAAAATTAGAAACTGGGCTAACGATCAGCTCGATTCTGAATATTCCCGGGGAATTTACTTTTCTCGAGAGTAAACTTCATCTTATTTAAATATGTGGGAAGAAAATTGATAGGGAATGGGTATTTGACCCATACTCATAATTTTTCTTACCCTATCGATTTAAAAAAGGAGAATTTTAGTCTCGAGAAATGTAAATTCCCCGGCAAATCGTTCCCCGGAAATATTCATAATTGGGCTGTATTTCTTGCATTCCTCTTTGTTTCTCTTTATGATTTTTCACTGATGTTTTATGTTGCTCGTTAAACCGAGTGCAGAAAAAAAAAATTGTGCCATTTTCCTCGTTATATAAAGTATTCAATAGAAAGAGTTTGAATGCTCGTTAAATGCGAGCCTCGCTAAATCGAATGCTCGTTAAATTATTTTTAATAAGTTTATACTCAAAATTAGTCTTTTAGTCTAGTCTTTGACTACGAAAAAAAATTCATCTTGTATAAATATATTACCATGATGAAAAAATTACGTTAGTTTTTGTGATTTTTCTTTACAAAAAAAAATATATGTGTGCGTACTTTTTCTATAAAAAAGGTCCGTTTTGTGTACTTTTTGCTCAGTTTTTTTTGGCAACACTGTTCATAACACAAATACGCTTAGTTGGCATAAATGAGTGGAATTAACAAAAAAAAAAAAAAAAAGTTTACAAAAATTTCCTATTCTTAGTGCTCATTTGATTTCTAACAGATTTTAAAAGTTATTCTCGTTGTCTAGTAAGGAATATTTTGTTAGGTTCGCCATTGGTAATAGATATTTGATGAAAACTTACCCGCAGATAGCTTGCGTAAGCCGAGAACTTCCTTAATAAAGTGGCTGCTACAGATTTTATGATTCTTGCCTCGATATACGTCAGGATCGAGTCGCAAATTATAGCACCAACGTCTTAGCAAGGTTTCATCACGTGGAAAACGATATAGGGAAAGGTTGAAGTCCGACGACCGTGATCGTTTGCAGTGGGACAAACAACATTTTTTCTCCTCCAAGATCATTATACTGGGATTGTCATGAATGCGTCCATAGGGAGTTCCCAAATAAAGTGTTGGTACAGCCCACGGTTTCAGCCGAAATTTTCCAAAGCATTGCTCTTCAAAGTGACGACTACAGAAATGCCGTGGTTCCTTTGTGTGTACAGGCAGTCGCGCATTTTGACACCATTTGATCAGCATTTTTACTTCTTTTGGGAAATTATAGAATTTCAAGTTGCACTCTCCTCGTTGACTGGTACATCCTGGCATGCTGCAACGCGCATTATCGCCGGTTGTAAAGCAATTTGTTATTTCTCGATTCTGATAGAGATTCGCCATATCTTCGTGACCTAAATTAAATGTTGGCACTGCCCAATAGCACAGTGAGTAGCGATTGATGCATCGTTTTGGGAAATGTAAACTGCAAATTCGCAATTCATCCAATTTCGTGTCATTGTGGCGATGCATCATTTTAAGATTGTGCAACCATTGATGCAGATATTTCTCGTCACGTGGAAAGCCGAAAAACTGTAAAGAGGGGCAAGTACTCTTGCGTGTTCCGCAATTCGGGACACAGCACAATGAGTCTTCGTTGTCATCGATGATAACTTCTGCTCGTGAGCTAGTTCCGAAATTACTTGACGTATCGCTGAAGTGATTACTAAACGTTTGCGATGCGTTCGATGATGATTCACTGGCGAACGATTCATCTGGGAAATCGTTGACAAAACGTTGCTGAGACGTCGGGGTGTGAATGGAAGAATGTGGTGAAAATTGATTGGGTGAAAATAGTAAATCCGTTTCAGGTTTCGATTCCGTTTTAATGCGCGGCAGAGGCGAAGGAACATTGGCGTTAACGTTTACGTTACGATTAGCCATTGGGGCCATATTTAAACGATCTTGTAAATGAGAGCGACTGTTCTGCGAAGCAGTGGCTGTTGGTGGGAAGTGTCGTCTTGGTATGCCTGAAAATTCAAAAAATCAATTATTCAAGTATTTGGGTCTGTGTAAGTAAATTTATTCGAAGCGTATTGACAGCGGATGTTGGTAAAAAAAAAAAAAAAAAAAAAGCTTTCAATCTCTTCCCTCTGAATGCTTTGCAAAAGCATACAGTTTCGGGCAATATATTTCTTTAAAGACGAGAAATTGCGGCATTTCTGAGACCGCAGAGAATACTCCTTATGTTGAAATATCTAAATTCAAATTCCACCTACCTTGTGGAATGGTGCTACTGGCACTTGCGGATCTTCCATCAGGTGAATTAAATCTGGTACGTTGTGAGGGAACTTGTGGGGATGATGCATGAATATTTGGCGATCGAAACTCTAAGTGTCCCGCTATAAAATATGATATTGTTTTGTTGTTTTTTTTTTTTTTTGTTTTTTGTTTAACGATAATCCGAAATCGTAAGAACTTACAACTTGCTTCGTAATACTTTCCGCAGAAATACGGTGATGCTATACGATGTTGATGCAGTTCTAGCGGTGTTTGAAACCACAATCGGCAAACTGGGCAGTCATAGCGGGGCTGTTGTCTATGTTGTGGCATATGCGAGAATAATAACTCTCGATTCGGGAATGTGGCTGAGCAGATCTGTAAGCAAGTAGGAGAAGACACAAAAAAAAAAAAAAAAAAACGAAAGGAAAGAGTTTTTGGCTATAAGAAAAGCAAAAAGCAAAAAAAAAAAAAGGATTTTACGAACGACTTACATTACAGACAAATGTTGCATACTCATGGTGCTGGAATTCGTGCATTTCACATATTTCGATCGTATCAAAATATTTGCCGCAATATTTGTGGCAAAAGAATTTGTTCAGTCGATGCAATTGTTCGTGTGACATCAAATCCTCATTCGACATAAAAGACATCGAACAGACGTCACATTTGAAATCGTATTCGACAATATCACAAGTCGATTGTGCGACATGCCGTATATAGCTTTGCTTCTTGAGGAAGACTTGTTTACAACGCTGGCATATGGGCAATGTACCGGAGCGTTCCGTTTGCACCTTCAAACGAGGAAAGTTGGGCTATTAAATACAAAAAAAACAATAAAAAATGAACTAAAGAATTCAAATTCATAACAAAAACAAACAAACTCTCATAGACAAACCTTTTGTTGTTGGTGGTGTTGTTGTTGTTGTTGTTGTTCGATCGGGCGGGGAAACTCTTCTTTAATATTGACTTCAGGGCAAAATTGCTGAAAGTTGTCATTTCTTGACGACACTGGCGGAAACGATGACACTGATGACGAAGACGGCGGATATAGCATAGATGATCTGCGGGGAATTTGTTGATGTTGTTGCGATTTTCTGAGGTAATTGTTATAAGCATGTTCGTCTGGTGGCTCAGCTGGAAAAAAGAAGTCCCATATTAGTTTTTATTTTGCTAAAAGAAATTCATCAAAAATGAATTATATTCGTTAGATGATTATAGAAAACTTTGAAAGTTTCATTTCGTAGCATCGTTCGGGCCTGGTAAACAAAAAAAAAAAAGTAGGTCAGGGAGAAATGTTGAGCTGCTTCAACGCGTTGGTTTATGCAATTCGATGTTACTTCGATGTATTAGATAATAATGTATAACTCACTTATACAAATATAAGTATGTATGTAATTTGTTATCCCTCTCAGCCCCGAATTTTAACCTGCTGTCTAATACCATTATTTTCGACTCAAAACGAAAGGTGATGGTGAGTTGTTGAACCAGGCGAAGTTTTGAGTTGTTTTGATCCATCATATTGGTGCTGAAATAAATTATCTCCAAACAGAAAAAGGCCTATAACTTTTTGAACAACCAACAAAATTACAAAAATTTTATTTTTCCTCATTTTTTGTTATATTTGCGCTTCAAGTCTGCAAAAATGAATAGTAATCAAAATTATTTTTAATCAAAATAACCAATTACTATAAAGTCATTACCTTTGAAAATATTCAAAATTTTAACTAAGTATTTTCTACATGTCCACACTCTACGGCAAACAAATTTGAAATAAAAGGATTCTCTTTGAAAAATTGTAACGTATTCTTTTCTTAGACAATTAATCGACGGCACTTTATTAAAATCAAAAAATTTTTCTGCATCACATAGCCGTAGCTGCAAAAAGAAGGAGGACGTTCGAATGTTGCTTATATGCAACATTGGGCACGAAAGGGTTATGTACCTAAAAAACTTATTTTTCAAAAGCAAGTTAAATGTAAGGATTCTTCCGTTTTCTATGATATGTATATTATTTTCGCCTTAATTTACCTCAATTAGACCATATAGTATGTAGCTACTTCTTTAAGGTTTTATCAGTTATGAGTTTATCTTATTTTTGCGTTGCACTTAAGCGGTCGGCAGCAATATACTTCCTTCTTTGCTAGCCTCTCCGAAATTAGAGATTAGGTCAATATGACTTCTTGTTCGAAAATCTTTCAAAAGCATTTTAATAAAATGCTTCAAAAATAACTCAAATTAATTTAATGGAACTTAGACACAACTCTGTAACTTTTTTCTCTAAGACGGGACTCGGTTTTCAACGTTGCCATTCTTCATTCTTCTCCAATTCTTCTGTATTTGTGGAAAAAACGACAAAGTTTTCATAAGAAACTAGCCATTATAAAAGCACAAAGTTCCTGAAGACTTGTAGAAAAAAACATTTCAAACTCATGGGAAATATTTTATATTCTCATTTTTTATGATTCCAAAGTAAAATGCCTTTTTTAAAGATGAAATTAAATCTGTGTAATATAACAAAGCCTTCAAGTATTTATGAAGATATTTAAAATGTCTCATATATAAAAGTTGATGAATATTAATGCTTTGGCGTGCTGGGAATTAATGCTGACAAGAGCAAGTTTAAGTGGCATGGGGTGCAATAAATTCATTGCAATGGATTTAAGTGATTTTTTATTCAGTGGAACGTTCCATAATTCTCAAATAATGTCGTTTGTTTATTGTGCTTGTATAAAACAAAGCATAAATAATAAAACGATATTTAAGAAAAGAAAAAAAATGAATAATAATTTTAAAAAATATGCTCTCATAAATTGCTTGTCAGTCATTAGAGAAAATCAATTTGAAACGTGATATTACAAGCCAAGAAAATAAACAAAAACCCTTCAAAGTCAAGATTTTTCCTACAAAAGTCGAAGAAATATTAATTCCAATGCTTAGGCGAAGCAGATTCAATTTAAGTCTGCATATATTCTGTATAGAAATTTTATACCAGACATTATTCAGTAATAAAAATACAAAGGATCCCTAGCATAAATATCGAGAAAATTAAGAAGATATAAATTATTTGGAGTTCTCCTTCGTAAAGAGATTAATATAAGAGATAAAGAGAGATTATATTAAATAGCAAAATATAGTTCCACTAGGAAATGAGAACATTTGAAAAAGTGTTCGTAAGTAAATCTTTAAGGTACATTTTTGAAAAGAAAAACAAATATCTTATATACTAAGTTCAGTTAGTTCAGAGATAGAAGGAAAATAACTAACCTCTTGAACAAACAGAATATTGAAATAAATAAAATAAATAATTTAAAAAAAAAAATCTCTTTTGGACATTGAAAGATAGATGTACACAACATTATCTAAGACGCTCCATACAATTTATTGCCAAAAAGACGGCAAAAATTTGAGAGATTTTTCTTATCCAACGAAATGAGCTACGTTCAGAGACGAAAGAGAAGTTTCAACTTTCAATGACGCTGGATTGAACGACGTACTGTTTAGAGTAGAAGTGGTAATGACATTGCACAACCGAACGTTTACATATCCTCATGCTATAAGCGCGACGTTAGGGCGTTGGTGTTTATTTGTTCGATTTTTTGATAACCGAAGCAAATATTTCAAAAATGTTATTGATTTTTCGAACGTCAATTATTATAAATTATATTTTTGCAAAGTAAAAAAAAAATATTGAAATATATATATATATATATATATGTATATATACATAACGGTTGTCGGTTAGAGAGTAGATGATTTAAAAAAAAAAAAAGAGTTAATCGGTTAGTTTGTAGATATTGCATGTAAAAATCAATAAAAAAAAACCACGTATGAAAGTGTGTATGAAATTTATAGGAAATTAGTTTGAGAGTATGAAAGTACTTAGGATCGAATTATAGTATAGAGAAGTATGAGAAAATATAAATAAAGAAGAACAGAAAAAGTTGCACGTTTGCCAATTTGTCGGTTTGTTCCTATTTCTCTTCATCCTTGCGAAAGTTGGCTGAGTAATCAAAATGATTATTTTAACAGCATCATCAATTTATTTCTGGAAGTCATCAAGTCAAGTCAGTTTTCGGGTGCGGCATTGACGGAGGCAAGTATGGTATAGAAAACCTCGGTGTAGATACACAGAGAGCAATGCTCACAGTGCCCTCTAGATACAGATACTTCGGTTATAGCATAGCCAGACAGTCAGCCAGTGAAACAGTAGAGAGTTGTACAGTCTCGCTACGTTGGTAGATTCAATGGGGATTCGTTGCTGGTTTGATGGTTGCTAATGCCTGGTTGCGGGTAATGCATGAAATTTTTGTTATGGATGGTTTCATATTACACGATGAGTTAAATAAAAAAAAAAAAAAAAATATTTAGAAACTATTAAGATTATAGAACGGTTGGTTTTTATTTCAGACTACAATTTCCTTTTGTTACTTTGGTTTTTGTACTGCTTTTAAGGCTATTTAATTGTACGGACAATTGCTAGGCAATCTTTTCGAATCTAAAAGATACAAAAAATCGACCGACCGAACGACCGGCCAAGCAACGACCGAAGACCATCCGACCACTCCACAAGCATTGGCGATGGCAACAACTACAACTACAACCACAAATGCAAAAACAACATCACGAACTACGACAACGACGACGTTGGTGATGGTGATGGCAATAGTGTGACGACGACGGGTTCTATAAATCTGTACAAATACAAAAAAGGGGCAGTCGTTATACTACAATGTTGCCGGCACCGTATACGCACAGCATGAGTGTTAAGCTGACATAAAAACGAGGTTGCTACGGCGTGTGGTGGAGGGACGATGAGTACTACGGAGCGTTGTATCAAGAAAGAACTTTGTGCTGATTGCCAAAAAAAAAAAAAGGAAAAAAAAAAAATATATATATATATATAGAAGATAAATGAGACAGCGAGGCAAGTCGGGAGAGTTGAGTAGAGTCGGTTCGACAATGCGTCGAACGAAACTTTATATGAGAACATAATACCATGCCGTACATGTCTGAATGGATGAAAACTGAACTAATGAAAGTACTCAAAGGCAACGATAAACCGACAAAACTGAATTCAACCGAACTGAACTAAACTGAACTCCACCGCTCACTCAACGAAAAATTTGTACGAAAATGGAACGACTACCGAGCATGGAACTCGTACTGAACGTTGACAATTTTTGTCAAGAGAAACTTTGGATATTCGAACAATGAAATATGAGTTTATGTAGATTGATAAAACCGTTGTACTTGTATTTTTTTTGCTTTCCACTTTTGAGGAATATGATGGATATTCTGGATTCTGAAGGGTTGTTAAGTAAGGTGTGTTCTTCTCTTCTTCAAAATATTTTTCCCTCTTCTTATGCATTTTTTCAATGTGTATCTATCCAAGACTAAAGAGAAAATCGATAGAAACTAGTTTTGTTGGCTTTTCAGGCAAGCCAGTGTTCAACTATACTTATTTATATGCATGCTACAGATGTTTGCAAAACTGAACTGAACTGAATTATTAATTGCTTTGGAAAAAGTCAGTGAAAGGTTTTTAAATTAAATTTTTATAATAATTTGAACAATATTTTACAAAACTGATTTCTTGTGTATTTTAAAGTTTTTTTTTTTTTTTTTTACTTTTTTTGTTATAGATATAAATAATTTTTTTTGATTGCTTTTCTGGATATTTCTAGATTTCTTTACATTACTATGTTATGGGATTACCTAGGTGGAACGGTATTATTTGTTATACTTTCTTATTTAATTTTTCATAATTTTATTATTTGTACTTTTCTGAAACAGTGTAAGATTATTCAGGTCCTTCGAATTACACTGGTTTCTAGATTTTGTTCTCTTATTTAATATTGGGAAAAACTTTCATTTACTTCAATAAGTTTGCATTTTATCTATTATGATTCAAAATAAGTAGATGGGCAAAACATCTATCGATATAATTACAAAAATAAAAACAGAGCAACATATGAAGTAAATAAAGATCAAGGATACATTTGAAGCGAAAACTAAGTATTCGTCTCTAAAAAATCCAAAATGAACGGATAAAGTGGCCCGAGCAGGTATGGGCTCGCTAATGAATCATACTGTAACCGAAAAAGGTAAACCAAAAATCGAGTTTCATGAAGTGCACTTGTATGAGTTCAGAGAATAACGTGACTGTACAATAGTTTTATATTACCATGGTGTTTATGCGTTAAAAAAATGAGAAAAAGGTAAGCGCTAAACAAAACTGTGACACATTTGTTGGGAGTATCTTCACATACAATAGAAACAATATGGGGAAACCTAACGCAGTGGCGAAATTGATATTAGGATACATACCTATTTGAGTTTTAAGTATTTGTTTAGTTTTCCGTATTTTGTAGTTACTAACGCCGGATATTTTACCAGTTATAGAGACTGTAAAATGTTTTTCTTCAGACTAAAAAGTAATTGCAATCAGCATTTAAAAATATATTAAGCATATTAAGGTTCCTAACTAACTAACTAATTACCTTTAAAAGGCTATTTTTTGTTTTGCACGAAGTTGTGCGCAAAACGAATCCCATTCTATCGCGCTGCCAAGGCTCCTGCGCATACAGGGTTAGCTCTAGCTAACCTTAAAATACGCATACAAGCTATCCTATCCTGAACTACCTCATTTGTAATAAACCTATTCGTTGACCTAATTTTGTCATCTGACTAACCCATGAATTCTTTTTCCTACCTCTTGTCCTAACACCCTGTTCCATCACTACTGACAGTGCCCTTTTAACTGGATTTGATTCGGGTCGTCTTTGGATATGACTATACCAACTTAATCTGTTCTTTTCGATTTTTTCTATAATTGAATTTTCAATTTTTAAACTTTCTCCAATAAAGGAAGACCTTATGCGGTCCAGCTTTGTTACCCTAACTGTCATTCTCAGAATTTTCATCTCAGTAGCTGCCATTTTACTTTTGTACGATTCGTACATTGTCCAGCACTGAGTGCGGTATGTCAAAGCTGGTCTAATGACGGTTGTGTAAAACAAGAGTATTAAAGTTTCTATCAATTGAATATGAAAAACCATGAAGTGTCATCTTTTCTTGAATTTTTTCGTTTAAATTCTCATAGTATAATATTAAAAGAAAAACAAAATCGTTCAGCCCACATACAAAGGCGTACAAATTTTAAGACCGGCTTTTGCATGGAAAAAACAGAGCACAAAAGTTATGCATACACAAGAATAATAATATTGGGAGAATTGAAAATAATGGGCAAGAGTCTAAAAGAGCCACAAAAACACGAACTAATAAAAGCCAAGAGATAAAGCAAATGGAAAGATACGTCGTTCACATTTCGAAAATGTCTGCTCCATAAATATATAAGCAATACCGAACGACACATACAATGCAAAGAAGGTTTCATTGTATGACAGATACATACTAAGCGGACTAGTCTCGAGTGGAACATTTTTTTTGCAACGCAAACTCTCGAAATAAAAGACGTAGAGCAATATTTTTCAACCCCTAAAATCATTGAATTCGTTTGGTCTCTGTAGAGCTTATAAACTTATAAATTTCCTAAAGTCGTCATGACTCGGAGAAAATGAAGCATTATTTCGCTGACTCTTTTGTTTGTTATTCGAAAAGAATTATTTTTTGTTTTTTTTTTGGTTTACTTTGTTGAATTATCGAGTCCAACCTTCGATCAAAATCAACGAGTAATAAAAGAAAATGTACTGAAGAAAACTAGAACTGAACGAAAGATCTAAAATGTAATCCCAGGAAAATTAAAAATGACATGACGACATTGTTTTTATAAGATAAGGGGTCGAATTATTTTAAAAATAAAAAGGGAAAACACATACAATAAACTTTATTATACTATATAAAAATTATGGAGTAAAAATCAATAACTCAAATAATGGATTAACTGTTCACCTTCTATAGAACTTCCAAGGTACAGCATTGTGACTTTATCAGGAATGTTCTCGTTGTAGTTTAGATCAGTGCTGCCGTTTAAGCGACTTTTGCGCTAGTTCTAGCGGAATTGTGAATCAGTTTCTGGGATCGGGAAGTTTCCTTTTTCCTTGATGGCCTTATTAGTATGACTTACATTCTTTTAGAAACTTGTAATTTTTTTTTTTTTGTTACTTTTGGGCTCATGTTTCCCCCTATTTTTAGAATCTCGATTTCAACGACTTCTTAATGTTTTTATTCCCTAGGGTTTGGCCGATTTTTGAAAACGTTTTAGGGACTTGATTACTACGTTATTAAGTGGATATAAACACAGTCAAAACTCCAAAACGAATCTCTTTTACAGGGATGATAAAAAAATATGAGCTTCAGAAAGATATTCATAATGAAAATCCAGTAGGTTCTATTAAAATACAACAAGAGGACAACGTTCTCCCAAGCAGAGGGTAACACATATTTTGTTTTTTTCTTTTTTGAGGCTTTCCAATGGAATATTTACTAAGCTACGCGTCTACTACAAACCTCCTCAATAGTACTGCAAGCACTGAATGCAACGTGAGAAAGAGATAGACAATCTCTAAGGAGCTGTACTGAAATTACCGGGAAGTTTTTTATAGAAACTATCAAAGGTTTTTTTGATTTATTAGAATATAATGATAATATATACATAGGTACATGACAAGAAGATGAGGTGCATTGCAAAATCTCAATTCAAAGAAAGTTCTACTTCAACGTTGGTCTATAAGAACTACAAACACTAAGAAGTGTTATCTAACATGCAACATAAATTGATTTTGAGTAAAGTGTTCATAGTTTTATGTGGCTAAAGGGAGGTGAACGAAGGAGAATCCTTGGATTTCGAATATGCATATATTCTGTCTATAAATGCACACAAGTAGATGAGGAATTTTGTAGCTTCGTATTGGTTCTTCCACTTACGTTTAATAATAAGTTCTTCCATTTCAATCGTTGGCGTTAGTATTTGTTCCATTGCATCAATGGGTTCCGATTTGATTGGTTGGAGCTGAATTTGCCTTTGCTGTTGTTGTTGTTGTTGTTGATGATGATAGTGAAATTGTTGTTGCAAGGCTAACTGCTGCTGTTGTTGTTGTTGATGATGTTGTTGCTGCTGCTGATGTCTTCTTGCTATCTGCAAAGCAGTCTGCTGTTGTTGCTGTCTTTGCAGCTGATTCGGATTCTGTGGAAAATTGCCGTAATACGCATTCGGCCCACGTCCTCCCATTTCAAGGTCATAGCTGATGTTATTACTACACATATTTCTTCTACCCCCATCGCTGCTGCCTACACCGTTTCCAGGAAATCCGCGATAAATTCCTGGAACCTGCGATACCGTTGATGGTGCAATACCGGTAAACATATTCATATTATTGCTAAGAGCATGTGCGTATTGCCATCTTTGTTGTTGTTGCTGCTGTTGTTGTTGTTGTTGGTGGTGGAGGTGTTGCTGCTGCTGCTGTTGTTGTTGCTGTAGCAACCGCTGTTTACTGTATTGCTGCTGCTGCTGCTGTTGTTGTTGTTGTTGTTGCTGCTGCTGCGGTTGTGACATTGCGAATGCCGGACTGCACACAAACGCAGGCACACGCACCACAGCAAAACAACGTTAACCGGCTTTTTTAATAAAAAGAGGCGAAAGCAGAAATGCAAACAAAACACAAAACACGAGACGATATATAACCAGGCTCAAAATAAAACGTGCGCTCTTGTATGAAGAGTTTTTGTTGACGGAAAATGAAGAAGTTATCTCTCTAGCGGATTACACACACACAAACAAACCAACGCTGCGCTCCTTGCACTTATGTATTAGTTCTTTCTATATGTATTTTTTTCTGATGTGCGATAGCATTCCGATTTATGCATTTTTTCGATTATTTTCTTCATTTTCTTCGCCATTTTCCGTGTTTGAATATTTTTGTCTCTTAAAGCAATCGATTGCCGAAATATTTTACAATTTTCTTCGCTTTTTTCTGCATTTAAATCGTCGATTGGAATATTCTTTATGCGAGCAACCCGTATCACTGTGTTGCGACCAACATTTCTATTACAACTATTTGTGCTGCAACGATGATTAACGTCGCTCTCGCACGGTCGCTCGTGTATGAAGAGACAATGGTACGGCCAGACGAAATGTCGTCGCACCGAAGCACAAGAATTTCAATCGATTTCAAACATATCTTAATGTGATTATTTATTTATTCGGTAGAAAAAAAAAAAACACAATAGCAAAAAGAGGAACATTTTTAGCGAGTTATGTGTCTGACTTAGTTATCGTGAAAAATCTTTTCAGTCCAAATCACATTTAAATTCGTAAATAAAAAATTTTTTTTGAAAAATCATATGTTTCAAACAACAGCTGTTGAAAAAAAACTACATATTTCGAGATAAAACTATAAAATATTCGTGTTATTTACACCGATATCGGTAGTTGGATAATTCGTTAGACGATACTTTTATTTATTGATTTTGTTTTTGTAATTTGACAACTCAATAGAATTATAGATACAAAGTGCATATAAAATAATGCCGACTAACGAATTATCAAACTACCGACATCTTTGTGGATACCACTATTAAATTCAGACAGAGTATTTGTCTTCTTCTTCTGTCCAAATCTCTCTCATTTGCGCAATCGATTAGTTCGGGGCAGTTTCGTGCAGTATGGGAACATATATTTGAATATAACAACTTTTGATTTCGTTCAAAAGTGTAAAAGCAACACAAAGGCAGAATTTGACATTCCATATAAAAATGTATGGACAATTCCGATCGTGAATGCAAAGAAATTGAAATCAATTATAATTTCCTTCGGCTAGTACACAAGAGTGAAAAAGAGCGGAGGAATTTGACATAGCGTTTTTTGTTTTAATTGTCTAACAGATGGCGCTGAAGCGAATTCTTCGCCATTTATTTGCCGAGTTGAATTAATTGCGAATGGAATTTTTGACATTAGCAGCTGAATCATCGAAATTTATGGTGACGGTTTATACTGAGTTCGAATATTAAATATTACGCTCAACAGCATGTATTTGTATTCAAATTTACGCCCTATGTATCTGTCAATCTGACATTCCTTCGCGGAAATAAAATTTATTCGAGCTCAATTCGCCAATGAATTCGCATGCCTTTGTGTACAGACTTTAAGCAAACGAAATTCAATACAAAAATTTGATAATTCCGAGTTGAAAAAAGGAAGAAGAAAAGCAGTTATAATTTCCCACCAGCTAGTTAAATTCGCATTGAGTGGATGTACACTTGTCTAAAAATTACCCACAACCAAATTGGAAATTTGCCCGTACACAAGTCCAATTGGTTTTTCACACGTACATTTTTTGGTGCGGCTTTTTCGCTGGGAAAAAATTAGACAAGCTACCCCTCACGTCCTTGCGTCTCTCTGTCACCGAAAGTTGGGCAATTGCCTAAGTGTATATTCAGCCATTGGGAAGAATATATATATATCGAAACATTATAGATAAAAGTGTCTTATTTCCGTGGGTGTGCCGCTTAAACTCCTACCAGATGTTTTCTGTGATTTGCTAAAGCTCCATTTATACTCAACCCCGAGGTCTATTTATAGTTAGCTACCCATTCGGAAATTTCACCTCTTCCGCACTGAGGTCGCAATAGTAAAACTGCCTGGTGCGACTACTTGCGTTACTAACCCTTAATTCTAAATAACTTTGTTAGGAAATGGATTTCCCTACTCCAAAAGCTATCTATATTTCATTAGGAAATGATGTGAATGACTCCTCTCCTCATGAAAACTTCCCTTGAGCAAAGAATACATGCTGACTGGCTGAAATTTACTGAACGCGCATGACCATTTAATTAAAAAAAAAAAAGATGTATGTGCTTCTAATAGGAATGAAAATATAAGTTTCGATTTCTTCATTGTTTTTATTTTCATATTGATACATAAATGTTAAATTATTTTGGTTTTTTTTTTTAAACAAAATTCAATAGTTTTTTCTTATGACTTAAATATGCGTATTTATGTCAGCTTATATTATAAAATAATAATAACAATAATTAAAATTGACTTATCGGATTACATTAAATTTATCTTAAAAGCTTTTAAACGATTATATTATACAAAATTCATAGCTTAAAGTATTAATCAATATGTGACTTAAATTTCAAAACAACTATTGCTTACAAAATGTGTATACGAGTGCAAAAATCTTGAAGAAAGGTTTGTGGTATCGAGCTCTGGTTTTTATAATACAATATTTTCAACAGAAGATCATTCAAAAGAGCATCAATCCCTTTACATATGAACACGGTGTGGCGCTTCGTATGCATTAATGGCTTTTGTCATGCGTCCAGCAAATTCCGCCTGGGTATGTTTTGAAGGCCCAGTTATAGTCAGCGCAATATACGTTAAATAGAGTTATTGGGTTTTTGTAATGGCAGAAGTTAGATAATTAGAGTTTTAACTAGCTCTCCACATAGAAAAATAATTCTGTAGTTTCATAATGCAGAGTTCTGACCGCTTAAACTTTTTTGTGCGCGGTCAATGCTTTTTTCGGTTATGGCAGCCCTGGCATGAAAAAGCTGGAACATTAAGCCTGATTTCTAATTATGCATCAGCTGCGTTGCGTCAATTGGCGCAAACATTCAACACATGAAAACATATAGAAGCTGTACAAATCAATTACGTGCGTCAAATTTTCGTTAAGTTGAAAATTTTACGCCTATAAAAATTTGAGAGCTATTATTCAAATAGTGCTGTCGAAACTATCGAGTTCCTACTTTGGAGTACTTCGTACTTCCTAGAATACTTCGTACACATGATACAAGAAAACAAGATAGCGCCACTTCAGTAACGCTACTTTGAGGCTCTCTTTGAGAGCCGAAAATTGAGTTTGGGACGTCACTGTAAAAAGCCGGTTTAACATGGGAAACAACAACAACAAATCGCGATTTTGAGTTTGTGACGTTTCCTCTCTCAAGTGGCGCTATCTTGTTTTCTTGTATCATGTTCGTACTGATATATGAATACTATGTTCCCATATCTTTTTGTTTTTATTTATTGAAGTGTATTTGAGTGAGTGCCATTTTCTTATCGTTTGAATTCAAACTTTGGATTATCTTCTTATCAACCATAAATACAAAAATATACTGAGTCGAACACTTTTCACAAGCTTCGCTAAGAAATCTCAAGGCAACCCCTATGTTCACATTTTCTAAGAATTCTATTCGACACGCTTTTGAATAAAACGGCTCAAGTTTGTAAATAGATCATCTCTCCTAGATATGTGATAAAAAATATCGATAAATAATCGAAAATAATCGAATTTTTGCGCATCTTTTCAAAATGCTGGAAAATGAGGTTCAGTATACAACAACAACATAGATAACTATATATGTCACTCAGGAGCCGTTTCCATTTTGGCTCTTTTCAACACGGTCTTGGGTACCCACCATGGTTTTGGTACCCAACAAAATGAACATTTTGCACTTAGGTACTCACCAAAAGCATTTCTCGCTCCTTTTTTGCCTGCCGCGTACCATCTCTTTCTAACTAGCGCGAAATATCCCGCTCAAAATCTATGAGAGTGACATATATGGTTATATGTGACAACAATTTCATGTGATTTCATGCCGCATATTTCAGCATTTTGTCAAAATGCTGAAAAATGCTAAATGTGGGTATAGTGGAAACAGAACCTAAGGTGTATATGCAAATTGTCTTGTTATGCTCTTGAAACATTCAAAGAAAGTGTTAAACCATTTGCAAATTAAAATAAGTAAGGGTGATAAAGTCAGGCGAACCTGACAATAAAATACCAAGCACAGATAAACGGTTGGATATTTAGGTATGTTTAAAAAATAATTTATTTTAACTAATGTTTTTAAATTACATTTACTGCCTTAAAATATATCAAATTGCATCAAAATTTCTGGAGGCACCCCTAAATGGGGTCCGACCTGGTCCATTGTCGAACTTTGTTACTCAGGCGTCCGTCAATGCACATACCCAACTTCTTCAATAAGAAAACTGTGTACAGACAGACGGCCAGACGAACGGACATGGTAAAATATGTATAATCTCTCCGTGACGCTGCTCATATACGAATTTAGTATGATCTATTTCAAGTAGTCGGGTCTGGATGTTGCATACAACCGCACAAGCTCAACACATCCTCGACACAGAATGCGTCGGGTATTAAAAGGCCCATTGTTCGTCGAAATGCCTTCATTTTATGACTAATGCTTGTAGAATATACTCCAAGTTGTGACAGACACATAATATGAAGGTATTCAAGGCACGTTTTTGCTCCGCATTCGATTCCCATTTCTAAGATCCTACACAACATGAAAGAAACTATTACCAAAGAAACTTGTTTCTGCTTGGCGCTCTCCAATTTAAATATCTGAGAAGTTTAATGACACCAATGGCAACTTATCGAACCCTACAGAAATGACTTATCAATGGAGCGAAGGCTTACATTTCGTTATTTGAGTTTTACATTCATTCATCCTAAGCGATTTCTATAAAATGCAGTAGCTCTGAAAATTTTCTTAGTCGTTAGATTCCGCTCGAAAAGGAACGTCCGTTGATTTGCAATGCGCAGTGCTTTGGCTATCATTTTCAGTGTCTTCGCGTGTTTAGCTTGCAATAAAGTGAATTCTCTTGCCCGCAAAAGCTACGATAATTTCCACGTCTACGATTTGAAGCCAAACAACGAGGCTCAATTGTCACTATTGAAGTCTTTCGAAAGTCTTCCCGATTCATATGTCTTTCTCAATGGCGTCCATTTGTCGGAAACGAAAATCAAAATGCTCGTCGCACCCGAAAAAATCGAGGATTTCGAAAAAATGGCCAAAACGATTAGAATGCAATACGAGTTGTTAGAGAGAAATGCTCAAGCTAGTCTAGAGGATGACGAAATCGGCGATTTAACCGAACGCGGTAGTGTTTACAATTGGTCTCGCTATTATACTCTAAATGATACGTACGCTTGGCTAAGGTCTCTGGCCAATTTATATCCGGAACAGGTTACACTCTTCGTTGCTGGAAAGTCCTACGAGGGTCGTGAACTTTTGGGCATTAAAATCTCATACGGGTCGGGAAGGAGAGCAATTTTTCTTGAAGGTGGAATGCATGCACGCGAATGGATAAGTCCGGCAACGACAACGTTCATAGCAAATCAGCTATTGACCAGCAAACAAGCGGACGTACGCATGATAGCCGAGAAATTCGATTGGTTTATATTGCCTCATGCTAATCCGGATGGTTACGTCTTCACGCACACAACGGATCGTTTGTGGCGTAAGACACGCACCCCATATACAAACAATTGCTATGGTGCTGATCCAAATCGTAATTGGGCATTCCATTGGAATGAAATTGGCGCAAGCGATAATCCTTGCTCGGACACCTACGCTGGACCGAAAGCATTTTCCGAACTGGAAGTACGATCCTTGGCCTATTACATCAATCGTCTGAGGAACAGGCTCTTTCTATATATATCTCTCCATTCGTATTCGCAATTGCTGCTATTTCCGTATGGGCATACCGCAGAGCTGCCACCTAATTATAATGATTTAAAACGTGTGTTTGATGCAGCCATTTCCGGTGTAAGTCGACGATATGGTACTAGGTACACTGGTGGCAACATATATGACGCAATTTATCCGGCTTCTGGTGCCAGTGTTGATTGGGCTTACGGCGTTGCAAATGTTAACTATTCCTACTGCTATGAGCTACGTCCTTCTCATCTGTATTTTTGGACTGGCTTTAAGCTACCTGCCTCACAGATCAGACCAACCGGGGAAGAAACTCTAGACTCATTGGTAGCAATGGTTAAGGAGGCCGCATTTGGGCAATCGACTGCAGACTAATCAGCTACATTTTTAATTGAGCAAATCATTGCACGTGGAATTTTTATTTGCTTGATAAACCAGTACATAACTACATATGAATTGTCAAATTTATCGTTTGGAGAGTAGCTATGGTTAATTTGATTTGATTTGAAACTGAATTGCATGACGTAGTTTCGAAAAAATTCATTGATACGTTTTCTACAACAGGAAAAACGATTTTCATTCAGAAATATAAAATAAGAGATCAAATCTTTAATCGTTTTATGAGATAAGCTCCTAGCTTCTATTACAAAATATTAAAATCATTATTTTTCGTGTATTATGATTCATTATCATTTCGTGGCTCAAAAAAGTGCAAAAAATTGTAGCGTAAAAATGACAAGAAAAAAAAAGCTTTAGCAAATCAATTTTTTTAAATTAAATAATATTTATGATAGTGCTCTTATCGGTACGATTATGTAGACCAAGAATCGTAAAACAATTGTAGGTAACAAGACTTCAAATGGGAGATTTTCAATTGGAACCATTTAAGCCACTTCAAATCACAGAAAATCCTATTGTGATAGATAAGCCTCGGCCAACTGATATTAGCGATCATGGGTGTATGTACAGTAGGGCAGGGAGGGGCAGCTGCCTCTTCCCCCTAAATGTTGCTTGCTAAATATATAAGAGGTTTTGAAAAGTATCCAGAAATGAAAAAAGAGACCCGCAATCATTTTTTTTTTGTAGATAAAAGCAGATTTGTGCTTGCCTGAGATACTGAGATATGAACGCATACGCAAAAGTCTTAAAATACGCATAAAACAAACTAAGTTGAAGCTTGAACCTCCAAAGTGATATTCTGGATACGCCCATGTCTGCGATTACACCTCCGCCGTGCATTATTCACGAATCTATGGAGGCACCTCTGGTATGGTTTTGCGATATTGATAAGCTCTTCAAGAAAATTTACTACCTTAATACAAATTTCTTTATCGTCGCGAAAAACAATTTCGAAGTTATTTGATTTACACGTCCCACTTGGACTATAAAAAGCGAAGCTCCACAAAATTCTCTTCATAACCGATTCAATTGCGTCCATACAATGTCGTTGAAGGTTGGCCTAGTTTTGGGTGTGTGCTTTTTAGCAGGACTCAGCGGGTGTTTGGGAGAGCGCGCGCGATACGATAATTACCGAATTTACAAAGCCATCAGCTCGAGCGAAGAGGAATTGGCTTTCTTGAAGAATCTTGAGGGTTCCAGTGACTCAATTATTTTTTTGGATGGCGTTCACGGAGTCGGCAAAGAAGTTAAAATCGTCGTTGCACCTCACAAGGTCCCAGACTTCTTGGAGCTAATGGGAATCAATGAAATTGAATATAAAATGCTCGATTCGAATCTGCAAGCTTTGTTGGATGATGGCGACGATGTTCAAATCGCACCGCGCGCTTCTTTATATGACTGGACAAAATACCATCAGTTGGATGATACCTACAATTGGCTTAGATCTTTATCGTACGAATACCCTGGCGTTGTTACAGTGGTAGAAGGTGGAAAAACCTATCAGGGACGTTCTATTTTGGGTGTTAAAATCTCATTCGACAATGGAAAAGCTTCAAAGCCTGGCATCTTTTTGGAGGCAGGTATCCATGCGCGCGAGTGGATTGCACCGGCTACAGCAACGTATATTATAAATCAATTGTTAACTTCCAACGATGAGTCCATTAAGAATTTGGCCTTCAATTACGATTGGTATGTATTTCCTCATGCTAACCCGGATGGTTATGTTTATACCCATACTAAGGATCGTATGTGGCGTAAGACACGAAAGCCCTATGGCAATTGTTTCGGAGCTGATCCTAACCGTAATTGGGGCTTCCATTGGAACGAAGTTGGTGCAAGCAATAATCCTTGCACAGATACATACGCAGGACCGTCGGCCTTCTCTGATGTCGAAACGAGATCATTGTCGGAGTATATCACCTCATTGAAGGGCAAAATCCAATTGTACATTTCATTCCATTCGTACTCGCAGTTGTTGTTGTATCCATATGGCCACACCAGTGAATTGCCCGATAATGTTGAAGATATCAGACGTGTTTTTGATGCAAGTCTGCAAGGGATAAATCAGCGTTACAATACCAAATACACTGGTGGCAATATCTATGATGCAATCTATCCGGCTTCTGGTGCTAGTGTTGATTGGGCTTATGGTGTCCTTGGTATTAAAATGTCATTTTGCTATGAGCTGCGTCCATCATCAAATTCCGCAATTGTCGGATTCAAACTACCTGCCGCACAAATTGTACCTACTGGCGAGGAGACTTTGGATTCGATCAAGGCTATGGTGGCTGAGACTGCGAAATTGGGTTACTTTAGAAACTGAAGCGTTATGAAGATGTCTGGTCTTTGAAAAAAGTTTTAATAAAAAATTTTTACGAATTATTTCTGAGATCTTCACAACAATTCAGGGCATAAGCAAGTAAAAGTGGACAAAATCTAGGACTAATTTCAATTGGTTCGCTAGGTAGCCTTGAGTTTAAAATTCCACAAAAAGGTAAATTTTTTTTTTGGAATTCGGAGCAGAGGTGTGTCCTTTTTTTGTTACCAAATGTGCCTAAATACAAAACTCTTCGTCAACCTAGAGACACAGTTGAAGGGGAACTGGTGCTGGCAACGGACATTTTTCATAGCTTTCATATCTCCTCTGATGCTTGGTATTGAGAGGATTTTTGCATTTGAGTAGTTTGCGTAGAGTGGATGAGAGACGTTCGGGGACGTGGTATGGGATAGTTTTTTTAATCTTCCCTGTGCAACCCTCGCCTACAAATCATCTTTGTTCCCGCTTATTTGTCGCGTTTAAATAAACGGGGACTAAGTTTAAAATCACATTGAATTCGCCGAAAAGCCGTTGTCATCGGATGCTAACGATGATTTGTTATATGTAAAAAAATGGAAAACTTAATTTCGAACTTTGATAAAGCATTGCTTTTTGATAAAAAAAAAAAAAACAAACAAATACAGTGGATACCAAACAATGACATGGCGAACATTATCCGATCCGATCTGGAACGAGACGAATTGTAGAGAAGTGGACTGACGAATTTGAACGTGTGGGTACCAGCACAAATGTGCTGGAAACTGTGTTAAAAAATAAGATCGAGTTTTGTTAAAATGTTGCATTTTTTCTACTTATTCTTCGGTTTTATTGAATGCCCTAATAGCTTTGACTTGTTTTTATTTCCTCAAAAATTTACCAATCTCAGGATTCCACATTTGCTAATGACTGCCAAAATCATTAGATTATGTTATTGTAATGTTATGTTATTGTTATGCCATTCGAATGAGAATTTTGATTTTATTGTGCTCTTAAAAATCACTTCTAAAAGTTTCCCCACATGTGAAAATGTCTGCTGGATATCTTTCTCCTTTTGTTTTTTTATTCTTTGTTAATCGATTTTGAGTGAACCAACTTCGATGTGTGCCGTTTAAATTTGATCCGATTTGGTTTCAGCTCGTGCCAATACAACTCTGGATAGGACTGTTTTGCCATGGTCACAGCTAATGTTTGACTTGAAAGCTTTCCGGGGTTTGTCTTCTTTGAAATGTTTGCTTTTCTCGTCCAGTAAAGATAAAACCACTTTCCTGTGAGATAATAAAGTATTTCTATATAGCTGATGAAGCTAAAACCGTACATTAGGGAAAGAATACCGCCCAAACGATCTAAAGAATAGAGAAAAAGAGATGTATCTAGATGTATATATACATATATGAAAGTTGAAAAGAAGATATATATGTATTAGGTTAATGTGGCCAAGGGTGACACAGTTAGGCACCAAATGGGCCCGTTGTGATAGCACGTATAATGGGAAAACAAAGAAAAATAGAAATTGAAAAAACCAAGTACGCCAACTCAGCCAACTACGGCCCAGAGGCCGACAGATGTATGTATGTATTACTTAAAAACAAAGTGCGATCCGCTACAACGTCTTGGACAGTTTTTTGGGAAAATCGCTCCAGATAGAAGACTTTAACAATTGCTATTGGCTTCGTGTTAGAGAGTCCAGTGCTAAAATATTGTATATAAAAACAATTATGTAAGCAATTATCAATTGAACAGTATTTTCACTTACAGAATGCCATTCAAATACGCCGGTCCGGGAGCTCTGCGAAGTGGCATCGTGATCATATCAATATTGTACTCGACGCCATCGCATAGAGGCAGGCAATGGCCACAGCTTTCGTCACCCAGTTGCGGCCTCTTTGCTATATCAGCATAATCAAATTTCTCCCAGCCATACCAAAGGGCTTTCCATTTAGCGAGGCATTCCAGGTCTTTGAAATTGCATGTCGTCCAATTATCTAAATTCGAAATAATAGAAGGTGCAACACAACCGCAGAAATCCATCATGCGCTGGATACGACAAAGGAGAAGGCATTCATCCAATGAGTAATACGATCTGTAAGTGGAAAAGTTCTAATTTTCGTATTGATATAAAAGAGCAATCCAATCTTACGTATTAAGCAGGATTTGTCCTTCATCTTGAAAATAGCATTCTCGGAGATTTGGTCGATAGTTTCTAATCGAAGAGCTTGAAGCGAATATTATTGGCTGTATTGGGATTTCCGCAATGCTGTCGTGCCCAACTAATAATTCACCAATTGTAGTCGATTGAAGCAAAGCGTAATCTTTATTTGGAAATATGATAATCTGCAAGACAGAGAGCGAGAGATGTATTGAGAGGGATCGGGAGGGATCAAGAGGGATTGAGAGGGATCGAGAGGGATTGAGAGGGATTGAGAGGGATTGAGAGGGATTGAGAGGGATTGAGAGGGATTGAGAGGGATTGAGAGGGATTGAGAGGGATCGGGAGGGATCAAGAGGGATCAAGAGGGATCGAGAGGGGTCGGGAAGGATAGAGAGGGATGGAGAGGGATAGAGAGGGGGATGGAGAGGGATCGGGAGGGATGGAGACCAAAACGTTCATAAAAGAGTATATAGAGTAGTACGGTAAAGAATTCACCTGAAAGGCATCGTTGTACAATTCATGATAGGTAATGTCCTCCATATCGTGCTGGATTACGAATTCTATGCTATTCTGTACCCCGTTCGATTCGATTCTGAGAGCTGCAGCTCTTTGCGCGACGTCGTTTTCATTTTTACGAACTGAGCTGGGATTAAAACAAACTATTCGCTGACGTTCAATTTTTGAGAACCTAAAATTTTCTTACATATTTAACGAACTGCTTTCCCGTTGATAGTTAAACATACAGCAAACACTCGACGAAGTGAAACGCTTTGTGAAAAAGTCCTTCACCGTCATAAGAGCTCCCAGAATTCTTAAGCGAATGACAAGATCTTCACAATCCGGAGCTATATTTCGCATTATGACCTTTAGTTGATAATTCGTGGAGTTGTACATGTGGGTAAATAAATAATGAAGATTCTCTAGAGCCTTATCGTCTCTTTTAAAGTTTACACCTGGACGAAGAAAGAATTCCGTCAGGATAACCAAATGTTTCGATAGTCCTGATGCATTTCGTGCCAATAAATTTGGGTGATGTGTCTGTTGGACTTCGAATCTAATGGGAAAGAGAAAAGGCGATATGTTTTTTGTGACATGTTAGCTTTTGACCAATGGTTATTTCTAGTGCGAACTGTGGATGTTGTATTTTCAATCCTGGATAGGTTATCGACGGTTTTTTTCGGTATTATTTCAAGGCCAAAATTATTTTGTTTAATATGTTGTTCGATTCATGAAAATTAATTAATCAAAATCTTTGGCAACTAAACCAGGGGATTTTTCTTCAGTTTTAAAGACCAACTCATAGTCTTATATTGCCCTTAAAGGTGTACTCACAGCTTCTTGGAGTACTCCATAAGTTTTCTTTGACTTATTTTATTTGGGCTGCAAATAGCGATGGCGGGAAATGGACTAGTCCCCACATGTACCTTATTCGGTGACATATGGACTTCGGTTGGTTGCTGTAGAAAGTCGATCGTCATTTTAACTATAACATAGTGAGTTAAAATGAAAATCAGTATCATAAAGACGAGCCAGAGTTTTCTAAAAAAGACAAAAAACCATTTCTAGAGAAAAAATTGAAAGCAAGAAGAGCAGTTGAGTTACTTCGCGAATTTTACCGACACAGATAACAGAAAAATATTCATGCCATGAATGGTGCTCTCCTGCAATAATTCAGTTAACAGACTGGAAGCCATTTTAAACACCTTCAAGCACGTTAAGTCAATTGAAACTATTAAATTGGCTGGATGGTAGCGTTGTTTTATATTGAAATTGATTGACTATCGTTTAAGCCTGATAATTTCAATTGACGTCCTCGTAATTGGAAGGGACAATTTAATGGCTGGTTAAAGCTTTTGAAGAATTAATTTTTTAGGCGTTTCCTCAACCATTTAATAGGTATCCTTGTCCCCTTGTCTTATTTCATTGACCTGGTGGACATCCAAATGAAAACTTCAACGTATCCTTGATGGCAGAAAAAGAGTGTGGTAGAGCTCTACACATTTCGGACTCATTTCGTACTCATAAATCAGAGCACTCCGAAAATGTCTGCGGGAAAGCAGATCATGTGTTCTTTAGAACAGACATCACCAATGGAGGTGCAACTAGAAATGGTTCGTTAAACCCATTCTAAATGTAAGCAATTCTCATAGGTATCCCCCGTGAATATTATTTTCGAAGTTCGTAGTTAATTTACGATTGAAATTTGTGACAACCTCTTTAAAATTTATTTATATAGAGATACATAAAAATCGTCATTCGTAAATTATTAGACATTAAATTATTTGAGTACCACCTACAAGTCTGGAAGCAGTGAGGGATTTTTCTTCTTCGGAAATATTTCTAGTAGCTACAAATTAGGTACCTTTCTAGTCGGAAATTAATTAACTTCTCAGTGTTGAAACGATTGCTCAAAAGATTGAATATGTACCAGTAATGTTTTAGTCCGTTAATAAGTAAATGATTGTGTACATATACATATATATATATATCTTATTTGTACTTAATACTGTTTACATATTCCGAACTTCCATTTTCAATTTGAGTACATTTGAAAATTGAATATCCTTAAAACGCTTGAGTAGAAAAATGCGAATACATGGAAACAAGTTTTTCGACTTAATCTTCTCTTCCATATCGAAACATATTTATGTAATTGTTCATATCTTGTATATTAACAAGTAAAACAAAAATTGTAAAAAAAAATTATAGAAAAACTTTAACCATTTAAGCCACTTCAATTCACAGGAAAATCTCTTGCGATAGATAAGCATTAGCCAATTGATATTAGCGACTACACATCCGCCGTGTATTATCCACGAGTCTACAGAGGCACTTCTGTTAGGATTTTGTGATATTGATAAGCTCTTCAAGAAAATTTACTACCTTAATACAAATGTCTTTATCGTCGCGAAATATGATTTCGAAGTTATTTGATTTACACGTTCCACTTGGACTATAAAAAGCGAAGCTCCACAAAAATCTCTTCATAACCGATTCAATTGCGTCCATACAATGTCGTTGAAGTTTGGCCTAGTTTTGGGTGTGTGCTTTTTAGCAGGACTCAGCTTCGCAAATTGTGGGAAATGAGAAATTTGTCACACAAATGTCAAATTTTATATGAAAATTTTCGATGGGAAAAGTTGCAAAGCATTTGCGAAGCTGCATGAGTACCACTTATGTTTTGCCTTTCTGTACAGAAGTTATACAAAATCAATCTTAATGACCGTGACAGTCGGCAGACCACGTCAATTTTCCTCCTTCACCATTCAATCTTCTTAGTGAAGCAATGTCTTCATTTGTGGTCGTGGCAGCGGCCCACGCACTTATCTTCCACACACCTCTGATACATCGTTATTTCACATTTGAAGCTCCTACATTATTCCATGCGCAAGTTAGGATAGACCATTATTTGTGGACATAATTATGGGCATGGCTGTCGGAATACGACAGCCATTTTTTTCCCACACAGAGAAAAAAATAACTGTAAATTATACCAATTTCGCTCTTAACCCAACAATTTTCGCTCTTAAAATGATCTCAAGAGTTTTTAGCTTTTAAACCAACAATGTTATCATTGTTATTTTTTTTAAGAGCGAAATTGTTGCGTTAAGAAAGGTGGCTTTTAAATCTTCCGAGCGCGAAAACGGTGGATTTGAAATGCACAGCTTTTAAAATCTCCAAAAGCGAAAATTTTGATTTAAAATTGAAAACTTTTATTAATTTCCAAAAGTGACACTGTTGATTAAAAATGCACAGCTGTAGATAATTTTTTTAGCTATTCGCAAAAATAATTTCAGAAAAATGTGTTTCCTCCTCTTAACATAACACCAAAAATAGCCATCGGATGGACTTCATCCGATTTTGTCACTCCGTTGTCGTGACTGCCTTCGCAATGCTTAAAAAGTTCTAAGATGAATACATATCTTATATGTCCTATTTTATAAACCAAATGAGAATTATACCGAACGAAAAGAAATGTTATTAAGTGCTCAGTGCTCTTAACTTAAATAGTTTCGCTCTTAACAAATTCAATAAAATGTAGTTGGAATAACAGTTTAGCTGTAAAAATCCGAACTTCAAATGCGAAACTATTTAAATCTACGGATTCACTATTAAAGTTACTACTTTCACTCTTAAATGATAGCCAAGAGCGTTTTCATTGTTGGGTTAAAAGCTAAATCCTTTAGATTTAAGAGCGTTTTCTCTAAGAGCGGCGCGCTCTTGAATTTACTACGTGTTTTTTTCTCTGTGCAGGATACGTTTCTTTTGATAATTTGCTAGTGTCCAAAATATCAATGATATTTATTGAGTGGTTATCGAGTTATTGAGCGTCTTGCTCAAAACACATTGAATTTATCTGTGGGCGTGGAAGTGGGCCGATGTCTCCCATTTTCACTTAGGATCATGCTCAGAGTCTGATATACCCCTGTGCCGAACGTGATTAGTACAGCCGTTTCTAAGGTTATCCGATCAAAGACAGACGGGCGGACAGACAGGCAGATGTACAGATGGAAAGCCGGACGGACATGTTAAAGTCGATTCAGTTTTCGATCCTAATGAAAAATATATATACTCGTAAATATATGTATGTCTATACCTGCGGAGCTTAGTTCTATCTGTCACAAGATCCGCCCAAAACTAATATACTCTCTTTACGCTAGGTATAAAAAGGTGTACATGGGTGGGTGGTTATTGACAAATTTCATGATTTAAGGTCAAAGTCAAGTATCGTAAAACATTTGATAAATCAGAAAGAGTCAAATTATGAAGCGAAAATAAGAGCTGAATTTTTTTTACAGATCCAACAAGGTTTCTTCGCATAGACAGGCAGACAAATTGAGAGACCTCTTATTAAAGTCACAAATGGTAACGACGGGGAATGGACCAATACCATTGAGGTTATAATCGAAACGATGATAATCGTTTACCAAAACCATTTCTCTGCTTTGGTGTTCGATTTGCCGGTGATATGATTGAAGCCATGCAATGAGGTCGTATAACAGTAGTTCTTAATGTTGAACGAACATCGAAGCTAATGTCCTGTAAGTATCAGTTATCCTTTTTAAATATGACAACCGTTTATTTTTTGATTAATTTGTTGTAAATTCCTTCGACCGATTTATTTTGGTTAGTCATGCTTAACCTGCAATAATCAAGGGAAATCCACCGCGCGTCACGAGTAGGCATTTCCAATTGAATTATGGTATACGTCTAAAAATACTGTGACACTTTAATTTTTTTTTTTAATTTGCTTGTAGGTTTGATAAGAATACATAAGAGCGAATACGACAGAGAGAATAGTCTATATGAGTGCGACTGAAAACGATTGATAGTTGTGGGGAGTTGAAATTTGTTCTTAACTGTGTGTTAGTGACACTGACATTGTACGTACACGCGTTTTGGTAAAAGTCTAAATTTTTTTTGCGGCTGTATTGCTTTTGTTCAATTTCCAAACTGTGTGGTGAAAGTCCATGTTCCATACAATTTTTTCACCTCCCCTCACCCGTCTCGGTGATTTTTTCCCCCCATAGCCAAGTGTCACTTGTGGTATTTTTATTAATGTTGTGTCAATCTTGCAGGCGTATTCCGTCTTACCAAATTTCAAATAAATTTGTGGTTTGTTATTCGCTAATATGGTTTCTTATCTTCTTCGTCTTCTTGGGTTTTTAATTGTTCCGGCCTATCCCGGGGTCCGCAAAACGCGAACAGTTCTACCATTTTGTTCTGTCGGTTGCATCATCCGAGGTAATTCCTACAGCCCCGAGGCTGTATTTTATTGTGTCCCTTCAACTCTGTTTCGGACACCCTGGTTGTCTGCAATCCTGTATTTGTGGTGCGTAGTATTTTTTTTTTAGCACGGTTATTCTGGTTTCTTATAAACTGATTTAATAGACCAGCTGACGTTATGGAAGTCAAGGTCAAAGGCTAACAAACTTTTGACTTCAAAATAATATAATTACCACATATAACCATATATGTATGTCACTCTCATAGATTTTGAGCGGGATATTTCGCGCCAGTTAGAAAGAGATCGTACGCGGCAGGCAAAAAAAAGAGCAAGAGGGAAATACTTTCGGTGAGTACCTAATTGAAAAATGCTCATTTTGGTGGGTACTCAAAACCATGGTGGGCACCCAAGACCACGGTGAAAAGAGCCAAAATGGAAACGGCTCCTGAGTGACATATGTATATAGTTATATATAATATGACTAGCTGGCACCAAGGCTCGCTCCGCGAGCCTTCGCGCCAGCTTTGTATGACCTGCGCTCGTTTCCTCTCCCGCTACAGGTTGATATTGGGCAAAAGTAGTAAAAGTGGTAAAGTAGTATGTTTTTAAATACTCTAGGTTTTTATTCATTCTTTGTGTGAAATTTAAACATTATGCTATAAATTTTTACTTAAACTACTATCGACCAATAATTCCTCCTCTCCCACGGAAACGCGGCATTGTTTTATGTACTTAACTGTGAATATAATAGACTTAATATTCACTGAAATGCGCTTACTCCCGATTTAAATAAAAATAAATTTTTTTTATGATTTGAAAGTTTGTTACATTAAAATTTTAAATAGCTTGGTGAATTCGTATTTTTTGCCCAAGCCTACTTTGCTGCTTTTTCATTTTAAATAACCTAGATACCGACTGCAGCGGTAAAATTATTCCCCTATCTAATTTGGGGAATAGCTGTTATCCATCTATCCATCTAACTATCCATCTATCCACCGCACAAAAAGTAAACAAACGGCTACTTTGACAGCGTGCCATCGGAAGACGATCTTCAAATTTTCCGTTCAAAATTGTAGCTTGAAGAACATTGCCCATTATTTTTGTTGTGACTAATCGTGTACCGTTGCATAGCTTAGGTGCATTTAAATTCCGAAGCAAAATGATAGGTGAACCAGTGTTAATCGTAAGTTATGTGGTGGCATTCCTGGTAAATCCAGCGAATTCAAAAATTCAACAGGATAGTTTACTGCTTCGTCAGGATTGGTAACAGCGTCGATTGATTTGAACAATATCTCATTGCCGGGAAATGACTGTTGTATTTTAAAGTTAATAGCGTCAACATCGATATTTTTTGCAGCTAAAATAGCTCGTTCACGAAGCCACGCATGATTAAGATAATTAGCTTTTAAATCTGGAAATATGCTTTCAATCAAAGCATTTTGCGCATTTACCATGTTGCAGAAATTTCCTGGCAATTTGATGCATCGTGTGTCCCCATGCAATGGTATTGTTCCATTTCCAATGTTTAGCAATTGCTCGGAGAATGATAGTTCCAATGGATCGTTTTGCAGTTGAACACGTATATTTGTGTTAAAACATAATGTACTGACATTTCGCCATAGATGTGATTGTTTTGTACACGCGTTGATTTCATCCGCATATGTAGCGCGGGGAATAACGGGCAATGTCTGTCTAAAATCACAGGACAGCAGCAGTACAGCACCACCGAAAAGCCTGCTTTGCTGCCCTTTCATTTTAAAAAACCTAGATACCGGCTGCAGTGCAATCTCGGTAAAATTAATCCCCCATCTAATTTAGGGAATAGGTGTTATCTATCTATCCATCTCTCTATTCATATATCCATCTATCTATCCTTCTATCATCAATCTTTCAACCTATCAATCTGTCAATCAATCAATATTTCAATACATCTATCCATCAATCTATCAATCTGACATTCTATCAATCTGTCAATCTATCGATATTTCAATATATTTATCCATAAATCTATCAATCTGTCATTCTATCAATCTATCAATCTGTCAATCTGTCAATTTATCAATTTTTCAATCTATAAACCTGTTGTGATTATTAGGGGAATGTATCAGTCTGGCTCCTCCAGACTAATACCCAGACTTAAATATCCCTTTTAAATAATACTCCGGACACAGATAATTCATTTAAGTCCTTTTATGAATTTACTTATTACTTTAATTACAATGTTTGGAGCCTACTCTAGCTCCTAATTGACTCGAAGGGCTTCCCTAATTCCCTGTCTAACACTTAAGTCTACGCTCCGTTGTCGCGGCCCTTGGGTGAGTACGTGCATCGGAGTTGAGACTTTGAATACTGAATCAAGAGTCCCCTTGTCGATGTTGATTCTTCCCTTTTATAGGAGAAAGTGCTTAGGCTGCACTTTCTCGCCAAATCTGGAACACTTCCGCAAATGACGAACTGCTGCTGTGCAATCGCCTATTGCCCAATTTCGCTTTTCTCCATAACTTCGTGTAATAGCTGGTGCTGACGTAGTCGTTGTTCTCATTACCGCTGACCTACTTCTGCGTTCCAGTTCTAGTTCTGCTTTGGTGACGATATTGTGTCATTGTCTTCGATCGTTGCATTTCTTTTGTTTGCTTCTGTCTGTTATTCGCTGTTCTTGCGAAAACGATTGGCTGTTTGATTCACGCTAGGTCGTACAGTGAGTGCACGAATGTTGTAACTCACAACAAACCTATCAATATGTCAATCTATCAATCTATCAATCTTTCAATCTATCAATATATCGATCTATCAATCTTTGAATCTATCAATCTGTCAATCAGTCAATCTATCAATTTCTCAATCTATCAATCTTTCAATATATTTATCCATCAATCTATCATTCTGTCAATCTGTTAATTTATCAATCTTTCAATCTATCAACCTACCAATCTGTCAATCTTTCAATCTATCAATCTTTTAATATATCAATCAATCAATCTATCAATCTGTCAATCAATCAATCTATCAATCTTTCTATCTATCAATTCTTAAAACTCACAAAAATGCTGATATCTCACGACACACGCACCAATGTCGCACGCGCACCAATGTCGCACACGCACCAATGTCGCATATAGCTTAAAACATTCAGGCAGACTTCACCTTTCAAACAAAAAAAACTGCATGCAAATCGGTTCAGCCAGTGCCGAGAAAGTTCAACACAAACACATTTCGCAACATTATTTTATATATTATATATAGATAATTACCAATCTAAAACTAAGTTGAAGCTTTAATGAAGGGTAGTCATTTGCACGTCAACGATATGACATCGCATTGGTCCAGGGAACTCTAATGCTTAAATTAAAAAATATAAAAACTAAATGGATTTAAGAAATTGTGTCTGTAGCTCTTTACTGAAAATTTTTATATTGAATATTTTTCATTTAAACTAAAATTACTTTTTAAGTAGTCCAGATGTCGTAAATATTATTCAGTTCTCACTCTGTTTTAAGGTCCTTCGTTTTTCGTTGTACTAAACGAAAAAAATCACACATTCTCCAGGAAAGAATTTTTATAAATTTCTATTCTAACCACTATAATGATTGTAATAATTAAAAATCGGACGAAAGGTTAAAAAATAAATGAACTCGAATGCAGTAACTATACTGAAACCCATGATAAGTCCCAGGAGACCTCCGAAGGAAGCTATAAAAGAAACAAAAAAGAATGTAAAAAAGGAAATCGGTATAGAATTCGAAAAAAACCTACCCAAGGCTGAAAGCCAGTTTTGGAAAAGGTCCTTGCGATAACGTGTAGACATCAAATCACTAAAGAATACATGTAGAAGAATGCTGTCATTCTGCGCAAGGGATTCACTAGGAAACAATAGGTTAAAGACTTGATTAAGTCAACTTTTTCCTTTGTTTTAATTCTTAATAGTTAGGTATTTTATTCTCTTGGAAAGCTTTGATTTTTTGTCAATTTTATTATAGGATTATTCAGAAGGAAAAGCTTGTCGTTCGTAGGTACTCACTTGGCCATGATGTTATTCAAATTCAGCTCGACATTCAAACGACCCATTGTAATTTCCGCTGGGTAGTTGTTCGATTCGCAATCTGGTAGACATCCGCATGGGAAATCTTGCAAATCCTTGATGGCAGAAATAGTATTGTTATATTGTGGTAAAGCTCGAGTGAAAACTTCTAAAGAAAAATTTTTAATAATGATAAGCTTCATGATTTTTCACAATCGAAGAAATTTATACCTTTGTTCCGAATCATGCAACCTATTTGCCTTACACTACATAATGGTTTATCATTGTTATGGGGTAAATTGGGAGGAATACAGCCGCAACGATTGTAGATCATTTGAACACGGCATTGGTTCATGCAATTTACGAAGGAATAACGTTGCAGGACATCCAGTTGGCGTTCGTTGGCAAAAAGACAATTCCGTAAACTAAGATCCAATTGTCTGATATTCTGCGTGGCATACGTTGTTTCCGGATTAATGCGTACAAAACTCTCACGTGAAGATGTTATGACTTTCGACTCGGCATTTTCATCCGGGAAATTATAGGAATCGTGAATGAATACACGAAAGCCATAGCTACTGAAGTAGGTGCCAAAGTAATCCGAATTGATCGGATTGAGTAGAAGTGCTAAGCCTGTGGGATAACCACAGCCGGTGACACGGTACGGACGTTTGGGTATTTGGTATGCGATCTTTCTGAAAAATTCAATAACAAAAAAAAAAAAAAACAAAAAAAAAACAGTTACACAAAAACCGATAAACATTTCGAGCGGAGAACTCATGGGGAATAGCTACTTATTCACTTACAATGGGAAGTTGTTGGTTGACCTTCCGAAATAATTGAAGGCACAACAACTGCCGTCGACTGTTATGATGCGCTGAAAAAGACTATCACAACGTGTATTCGTACCCTTCCATAGGCAACGTGATATCATCGTCAAGCAATCAGGTGTCAACATGTCAATAAGTTGGGCGAATGTTATGTTATTCAGCTCCAATATTTGTTCAAATCGATTTGTTTTTTGATCGCTCGGAATCGAAATGTAACTGAAATACATGCTGATGCGGAAAAAATGATGCATCTCTTCGTCGGATACGTTTCCGGGGCGTTTCCTTTAAAATAAATAAATAAATTTATTCGAGTTATTTAGAATAATGGTGTCTAACTTACAGCGTTTTTGTCAGCTCCATTGCTTTGGCCTTGGAAATCTTGTTGAAGTTACATATGGTAACGGCCGGGAATGGAATATTCCATGTTGGAAAATGTGAGCTTTCGATGACCGTTACAGTTGGGGTTTGGCGATTCCACTGGTACGAGACGACCACCAATACCATTGAGGTTATAATCGAAACGATGACAATCGTTGACCAAAACCATTTTTCTGCTTTGGTGTTCGATTTGCCGGTAATATGATTGAAGCCATGCAATGAGGTCGTTTTACAGTAGTTCTTTATGTTAACCAAGAACCAGTTTTGAATATTCCGGACTCTTGTGATATCCCGCAACTGAGAGAGTCTTGAACTCTTTCGCACTTGCTGTGTATTGAGATGTTCAATTGGCAAATGATGCAATTTCGGTGATATGGACCGCTGATGAAGATAAAAAATTCGATTATTCCGTTTAAAGGACATAATTCTTGGGACGCCCGTATGTGCAAGATGGGCTCGCAACTGAAGACAATGGCGAACTAAATCTGAAGAGACAATTCAGTTTAGTGAATGCCTATAAAAAAATGAAACGAAGCCATCATCATCGTTAAACCATCATTAGTAAGGAAAAAAGTTTACGATGATATTCAGAGAAATTATTAATTATGTCTTTGACCTGAAATAATTTCAGGAATTTAATGAATATAATCAATTATAGCTTAATTCATTTGGCAGGCATTGTAAGGAAACTCTAACAGGATAATTATCAGTACAAAAATAATATAAGTTAGAAATTCGTATTTAATGGGATTGTCATTTGTACCTGACGATAGGACGAAGTACACTGATTTGGTGGCAGGTCAAATTGACATGTGGATTTCATACAATAACGTTGCTTTCTACGACCTATTCCACGTTTTCCATTGCTTGAAATGTAAACGTTCTTCACAGTTATGGGTATTTAATTATCGGCAATAAATGTTTTTTTTTTGCCAGACTTCAAGCACTAAATACAGTGAACTGTTCATAAAGGAACCCTGGATATCGGATAACCCTGTGTTATTGATAAATTTAATAATGCTAAAAACACTCCAATTTCTTCCGCATTTGCTTTGTTTATCCTCCAGTAATGAAGAGGGCAACTTGCCAAAAAGGAGTACTCTGAGGTTAGGAATATTCCTAGTCGAATTGTTGAGTATTTTATAAATGAGAATTGACTAGACCTTGAGTAGCAACAAGTGGTCTAGAAGAAGTGTAGTTTAAAAATTAGACCAAGTGGTACAAATGGGATAATTGACACTTAATTGAACGTAGGAGATTTGCTCGTGGATCAGTTAAATGTGAGAGTCAATGTAATTTCATTTCAAAAAGAGACAGTTAAAGGCCTTGTTTTGTCGAATTAAAAAGTTTGTGACTAGTTTAAGAGTAGTTGGAGAGAAGTTGGAATTTCTGCAGGGTTTCTACAAGAATTTTGCATCATTAGAATAACACACAGAAGGCAAACATAAACATAAAGGAGATCTATCTTATGCAATTCAATCAATTGATAACTGTTCGAGCCACCAAACCGTAAATAATTTATGAATATTGCATTCAAATTTCTCCAGCCAGAAACTTCATTCAATGGATAACAAAACAGTCCATTTGGATGAAGAGATTGTTGGACAACAGATCAAATTTTAGTATTGTTTAGAATTTAAAATTAATTGGTTGATGGGAATTCTCAGTTTTGTTGCTTGGTTCGTTAGTTATTGTGGTTGCCATCAAGGGTGGCACACTTAGGCTTCACATGGACCACTTGTGATACCACAAAAAATGGGAAAACAAAGAAGAACAGAAACAAAACAAACGATACGACTAACATCCACATCGTACAATATCGGACAACAGCCTCTCGCATCGTAAGTTGGCATCTCAACCAACTACTCCACGGAGGCCGCCTTTAATAGTGTTGGTATAAAAAAAATTTTAAAAATATTTAAAAATCCAAAAAATTTAAGCACATTCCATTTTCACTTTTTCCAAATTAAATTCCCCTGGATACCCACATGCAAAAAAACAATCTTTCGAAATGTCCTGACATGCATTCATGTGCGGAAAGTTGAGGACTTCCTTGACAACTCATTGTCAAGTGTCATGATAAAGCTCCTCTTCATAAGTCAAAACAAGTGTCTCCTTCTAGAGTACGATGCGTCGCGTCGTCTGGTTTCCTTGGTACGTTCCATTGAAATTAACCCAAGCTTGCTTCTCACTTAATGGGCCTGGCTAAGAGTGTTCCTTTCTCACAGTCGAAAGTTGGGGGTTCGGCTATGCTTATTAAAATCACCGAAAGGGAGGTTGTAAATAATTGAAGTTAAATGAATTATGGACGAAACGCAAAAAAAAAAAAACCAAAATTTTCTAAATAAGTTACATTCAAGAGTGTTCAAGTGGTTGTCTCGAAAATTGGAGTGCATTTGGCCATAACTTCGTTAGGCGTCATGTTCAACAGTTCCGCTAACTCATAGAAAAGACAAACTTTTGCCATTAGGAATTCTTAAAATCGATATGTTCAACCACCGACATTTAAAAAGCTGCCTTCAAAACTATTTAATGTGAGGATATTGTGATGGTCCTGTCGAAATTTATGGAATTTTTTGTGTTTTGTTTCAAGCTCGGCATCAGAAATCCATCAGAAATCGTGAAATCAACGAGAAGCGTTTGCATTTTCCGCTCACATTGTGTCATACTTATTATGGATGTAAAACACATCGATGACCCAGGGGGTCTGTAATAAGTATATTGCCGTAGAAATCAGATGATTTTGAAGATCAATTTAAAAATCTTCAGATCATAAATATTGAAGCTAGTTTGATGTCGTGTGTCAGCCACTTAAGTCAAAAAAGGGCGTGGAATTAACGAACACTGTTTATTTTTTTTTTCTATATCCAATGTCGCTATCATTTGAAGTGTCACTGATATAAATAGGTCCTTAGAAAAAAATTGACTTTTGTGTCTTCTGTGATCCTCCAGCTCTCTGCAAAATTTTTTAAAAATTACATTAAATTATCCAATTCGAGAAATATGAACACAAAGCTGAGAATAAGCTATAGTATTTATTTTTTTTTTTTTTAATTGACTTAATTTCAATTAGAAAACCTGTTTTTATTTGAACTGATGAATGTACCTATCGATTTGTTTTATTCATAGGCAGGTGTCAATCTTTTTCCGTTCAAATTTATTAAGTATTGCATTTCGTATTAATCTTCCTTGTTCGAATCTTCAGTCCTCGTAATCTCGCAAACACAAAGCTCATTGTTAGCTTGGAGTAAACTTCTTCACCCATTACCAGGAAAAACATTTACCAGAAAAGTCAAATGAGTTGCGCTTTTTTAAGGCGAATCCCAGAAATGTTTTCATCCTTGCAATATTAAGTTATTCTAGCCCGCAATGTTTGCTGTATGTATGCAAAATTTCAATTCCATGCTCATTTGGAAACGAAAATTAAATTTTCCACTTGACTGCGGAGTTTGCAGGAAAGCCAAGCTTTGCTGATTTGATCGCAATTGGGAAAATGCTACGAAGAACATTTCCTTAGAAAATAGGAGCATGCTCTCACCCACTGTTTTAATGACTATTCTCTTTTTTTTTAATTATTTATTTGAGTCAATTGAGTTGTGTAAAAAAACGCAGCATAGTTTATCCATTCGGTGAAGTACATCTACATTAAAAGCATTTTGTACTTAAATATGTATGTATATCATTTCCTCAATGTAGAAAGGCCCTTTTTGGGGGTCGCATCTAGTATAGGACATATCGCCCGAAATCGCACTAATTTTTCATTTATTTTGAGGGTTATGTAGTTGCCACATTAACCACTTTTCTTTTCAATTGAAGTTGTTAAAATAGGATATCAGAATAATAATTATGATGCTCGCGTCGCTTCGCACCCCCGCCCTCTGTACGTTTTTTTTTAAATTAATTTTATTTTGAAATAATTTTTTCCCCCTCAAATTTCGTATATTTTAGCATAATTTTATAGAAAGTAGTAAAAAGCTGGAAATTTTAAATATTTTATGCAATAATTTTCCTTTATTTAGCAGAATTCTTATTAAACTTCAAATATTCACATCTCGAACATTTAGAAATTAAATCTACCAATTGGTTGATTTTTCAAAACAGTAAGTCTGGCAGCGCTAACAATAGCTGTCAGTCAGTTTTCCCAATGCTTACATCGCGTTTCCATATAAACTTTATCGTGGTATCTTCTAAAATATACACGACCCCCAAAAATTACAGATTGGGAATCAGTAGGTCGTTTTACGTATAGTGACCAAAATTCAGCTCAATCCCAGAAAATCACATAAACTACATTTATGCCATACTTTTTTTCGAGCGTGGCCGTTTTGTAGAGTGAACGCCTACCACCAGGTCGTATACAGTCTCGTATACTCTGTAGGCGGTAGGCACCGTTGGACGCTGGGATGGAACAACCGTACGTACAACCGTCGCGACCGGTACTTAATTCAATTAAAAAAAAAAAATCAATAGAGATTGCAATATTTTGTTTTGTAAAAACTCGAAAATCCTTTTTGAAATTGAATTATGTCTGGTTTCCTATAGGGCACGAATTTCTGCGCATAATTTCCTTCAAACATTTAACACATCCAAGCATTTGACCTCCATCGGAACGGGTCCAGTATTCCGCGGGGGGTTTTGTTCACATATAAGGAAACGGCAAGAATTTTGGATGTTCACGCCGAACAGAGGTTCCCACGTGTAATTACTAATTAGTTCTGAGCAGGTGGATCTAAAAATTGTTGAACGGGTCACTTGGTTAAAATCGAGATTGATTCAACATTCGCTAAACGCCTTAGCCCTAACAAAGGTTCACAATCTGGACATCAGGCCATGGGAAAAATCGCATGGAACGTAGTTAATATTTTAGTAGGACTCTTGTCTGTCAACCAATGACTTGCACAAATTTAATTTGTTTCATTCAGACTGTTCATTAGCACCTCAGATTCGAAACGAGACAAAATAAAACAAAACAAAACAAAAGGAAACAAAAAAATAGTTTACGAAGTAATTGTTATTGACACTTACTAAAAAGTTTCGAAGCTTATTGAGCACGCTTTCGTTAATTGAACCAGACAAACTTTGCAAGTGGAAAATGAGTTTAAGGAGAATGCTGAATGAGTTTATGGAAAGATATTCTAATTATAAGTGTTTATATTAGCAAGTAATGCTGACTGATTTTTCAGATTGCATTCTCAAAAAAAAAAGCAGAAAATATTTCAATGACTATAACTAAATGCATAAAGTCCTTATCGTCCATTAAGCCAACGGTGCAAATAGCTACTCCTCGTACTTAAAAGTAGCCAAATTAAACCATTATTCGCCTTGATTTGGGTTCGAGGGCAATGAAAACGAATGAACTTTGACTTCCCTGGATCGCTTGTCTTCAATTAAATTTTATTTCGCACTCCAGTCAGTGACGACGGAAATTATGCAGTAAATCCGAAAAAGGTTAATGCACTTTCCTTGTTGGCAAAATGAAATTTATTATTTTTTTATTATTTAAAATTGGCTCAGTTCCTTATTTAACGTTGCAAGCCAGCCATTTTCGATGGTAATAATAGACGAAATATGCTTCGTTAATGATTACCTCGAGAAAGAACAGGCGAACAAAATTCCAACAACAAAATTCTTACTAAAGGAAAAGGACAGCAATTCGCATGGCAAGGAAGAATCAATAAAATTAATATACATATATACATAAACGAAAATGATTTCATGGTTGACTTCGTAGGTAAATTGACATATTGACAACTCAAACGAGAACATGAAAATATCGGAATTGAGTATATAAGTACCTTTAATTATTCAGTCAAGTATGAAATCTCAATTTTACTTTTGAATGACAACAATCGACGTTTTTTTCTTAATTTTACTTGTGATCGACTTTTTTGGGTTAAGCCAAACAGAAATATTGTGAGAAAATAATCTGATAACTTTGAAAAATGTTAGACGGACTTTTTTATAAATTCCTTAAACTAGAGGTTACAAAACGGAATGAACGAGAAGTCATTTGAGATCAAAGCACCGCTTATTGGGGGTCATTTTATCCTTTTGTATTTGATTCAAAAACTGTTTAAATGATTAAAAAAAAGTGCTAGTCAATCCTGCCCGACTCTGAAGTATCCAGAATTCAGGTCCTTTATACCGCATTCAACATGTTATCTACCTAGGAAGCCTTCTTGTATGATCTGCCGATTAGGAAAATCATCGATAAAGAAGTAATGGACATATGTTCCGTTTGAGGACGTAGTAATAATTTTTTCCTACCATTCGCTTTTCACCATAAATGCATGCATTCTTTAGACTTTTCCGAACGAAATTTAGCTGTATTATTATCAAGATTTGTAACGTCCCTCCCATTTAAAAGAGCCTATTACCAACCAAAGGGTCTGGCGGGTTGCGGCATCATGAAAGGAATTTTTAAATTTTGTTGATTTTTCGATAGGTGTCATCTAAAAACTCTGTGGAGACCACTTTTTAGATTTTTATTTTGAACGGTCCTTGAAATATCCTGAAAAATCCTCTTTTAATAAGGCTTTTTTCAAAATTTTATATCTCAACAACCAATTGAGATAGAGAGACGATCTAACCAGATTCTGTTAGATAATAAAACAGGGAAGCTAAAAAGACTTGGCGTATGAGGGATGTGTTTTTGTACCATATTGCACACATTTGTACTGGATATTAGTACTGGGAGCATATAGGTGCACTTGCAATTTTTTGAATATCACACTGCTGCGCCATCTGATTGAAATATTTTTTTCTTTTAAATGAAAGTAAATACTAAGGAGTATTTCTAAAAGCAATTTATAGAGTGGCGGGAAATTGGGAATACACTGAAAAAAATATTAAACATTTTCTTTTTAGTTTTGTGAAAAAATTTTTCTGAGTGTAAAAATTAAAAAAAATTTTTTTAGCTTCCCTGTTTTATTATGTAACAGAATCTGCTTATATCGTCTCTCTATCTCAATTGGTTGTTGAGATATAAAAATTTGAAAAAAGGCTTATTAAAAGAGGATTTTCCAGGATATTTCAAGGACCGTTCAAAATAAAAATTTAAAAAGTGGTCTCCACAGTGTTTTTAGATGGCATCTATCGAAAAATCAACAAAATTTAAAAATTCCTTTCATGATGCAGCATGCCTTTGCTTAACCCGCCAGACCCTTTCAGCTCGATTGGCTCAGTTCTCTCAGAGGAGATCCGACTTCTGGTGGACACAAAATTAAATGACATAATATTGAGCAGGTTGCGATTAACTTTTGAACTTTCATCGGAGTCATTAAGATATAAGAAATAAGTAAAGCATAACTGCTTTACCATCTTCCCTATCTACTATTTCCAAGTCTAAAGGGCTGAATACACGATATGGTTACTGACCAAATTTTGGATGTTTTTGGAACAAATTTTGTCCCAATCGAAATAAAATCTTGTAACTACCAAACATACGTATGGCCATATGGCATTTGGTCGCATTTGCTCAAGTCGCAACCAAACGTATGTTTGCAATGCAACCATATCGTGTAACACCCCAATCAAATCTTAATGACAAATTTTTTAGTTTTAACTTTTAATTTTAAATTTAACGTTTGGTCAGTAACCATATCGTGTAATCCGCCCTTAAGCGTTCGTCCTCAATTCTTTGAATTTTTAGCCTGTGTAAAGTGGATCGTTCAGCAATATTTCTGAAAGTGAAAAGGTTAAATAGAAGAGTCGAATGTTCAATTAAGATTTTCCACGAGTTTTCCTTTTGTGCGAATATTTTGATGCTAAACGCTTCTCTTATTGTACCTTTTTGCATATTTTTTGATCATTTTGTTCACTTTTCGCTATGTACTCTCTCGAAGGAGCTAAACTAAAAGATGTTTTTTTTCTCCTAGTTTATATCCAAAATTTATTACGGGCAACATGAGAAGCTTCGAAGAAACTAAGTTTTCCAGAGGGTGGCTATGGTCCTTTGAAGCTCAATAGCTTTGGAAGTAGTTTTTATTTATTAAATTCAAATGAACTTGACTTAAGATACACTTTCAGTCAATAAAATCCGAAATTTTATAGAAAATATTTTTCAAAATTCATGCCATGAGGAGAAATATATATGGGCATTTCCACAGAAATGTCAACCGCAGTCAAAAAATTCAAAGCCTATAAAAGTATGTTGTTTTAACATATGTTTATAGAGAATTGATCAAATTTTACTAATCTAAACATATTCCACATATATTCATAACACATTTAGAAATATTCAAATGCAAAGTCGCACAAATGCAAAAGTTATGTTTTGAATATTTCTCTTCCCGTTTTGTTTTGATTAATGTTCGTAATAACATCCACTATGCATTGATATTTGCACTTTTAAATATCATTTTATATTTGAGGAATGTAAGAAAAATGCAAAGGGAACGATGCAATCGCCAATTACGGTAAATTTTTTCTTTACTTTATCGTTTATTTCGTTGTAGCGTGCGACATTGAAAAATAACATTTGTTATCAGTGAGTCAAAGGTGTTTGTGCAACGCGCCTCAAATATTCGCAGCAAACAGCAATTTGTATTGCAATTAAATAAAAAAAATTTTGTTGCAAAATAATCAACGCTTTGGCGCTGAGACATATTTGAAGTTTGTAGCGTGCGACATCGTAAGTGTAAAATTTATAAATTTCGCACCCTTGCTCCTAAACCCATTTCAAATTTTTTATTTTCAACCACATTTTTCTGCAAGAAACTCAACACCTAGAAAATTTATGTTTATAAAGACTGATGCAGTAGTCGATTAAGAATAAACTAAGTTAAGAAAAATAATTATTTTTTGCAAGTTTCAATAGAGAATGAATGATTGTTCCAGAAATGCGAAATTTTGAGTTGTACCGATTAAGTAGCAAGGGTGCGATAGGTCAACTTACCGAAAAGGAGTACTCTGAGTTACCCCAGAACATGACTAGTCAAAATGTAGAGTATTTTGTGTAAGATAACTGACCTCTAATTCACCACAGTAGGTCTATTCGTGGAGTAGATAAATGTGGGAATGGTAAGGCCTCAATGACAAGCCAATGTTAAGCATTGCATTGCAAGCATTCCAGGTATATCCCAGTTCCATTCGTTTTATTGCGATGGCCAACAGGTAGAAGGAGCTAGGACTGCATATTCCATTAAAAAATCTTTATTTAATATAAGTAATACTATTCACAGTTAAGTTAGTTTCTATTCTTTATTTTTTTATGTAAAGGATGAATATTCTTATTTTTTTTTTTTTTTCTTTGTTGAAGATATTTTAAGTTTATAATTTTTGTTGTGAAAATAAATATATTAAAAAGATTAAAACTCATTTATCATCATCTTCTCCATGTCCAATTAAATGAAAAGTACACATTAAATTAAAACGTATGATGCAACAAAATGTACCATTCGACATGTAGCGTGCGACAGTGATTAAAATAAAATGAAAAACTAAACTGTTTAATATTTTTGAATCAAATAAAAACCAGTTCTAAGTTTCATCAATGTACAATATTACAAAATTAGTCACATTAAAATATTGCCTCAAGCTTCGCTGAAATCAGTGGTTGAACTGTTCGCCTCAAAACTGACTTCTGTTTTTGTAGCGTGCGAATGCCTTAGTTTTTTTTTATTATCTTGAAAACGAACAATTTCCAGAAATCAACCTTAGCACCAATTACAGTGCTAGTCAAGAGCTATAACTTCCGCCATTTGTCCAAATAAAAAAAAATTTTCGTATATTTCTTTTTCCACTGAGAATGCGTGCGAATTTCGCGTTCGACATCATGGAAATGCCCATATGTATGTATATGAATAGTGTTTCAATCAGTAGTAGTAGTAGAAGTAGTAGTATAAGTAGTAGTAGAAGAAGTAGTAGTAGTAAGTCTAATCCACTGGAGAGAGAGTTGAAAGAGAAATTCGAGAGTTACCTTTCGATACAAAGGTCTATCTATATTTAGTTCCTTGATTAATGTTAACGTTAGAACGGAACACCCTGTATAAAATGTATTTTTCTATTTACTTACGTTAAGATTTCCTTGAACTTAAATCCACTTGCAATCGTTGAAATCTTTATTTTTCATCTAACGAAAGGATAAAGCCATTCGTCGACTATTTGACTGTGGAGGAACATCCTCCAAATATGTGAAAAGAACTTTGTTCCATAAAACATTACAGGCTGCTCCATATCAGCACAATAACTACAAATGTAATTTTAACTTTTCACAAAGAAAAGAAAAAAAAAACAAGCGAACCGTAAGCTTCCTTTTTTTTCTTGGAATCTAACGACATCTCGTAAAATCTGCGGTGATGGTCGAACCGAAACAATTGCAATAAAGGCTGCAATTGCTGTTGCAGCACGTCAGGCGCTGCAGCTTGTGCTCTAAGCCATCGAATCGCTCTACCTTGTGAAGTTTTTCACATAAAGTACCCGTTGCAGTGACTTCAGCCATTCTTTTTGGTTGCGTGCTTGATTGAATTTTTAAGAAGGAAAAAGTTTTGAGCTCCCTTTCAGAAGTTTTCCCGATATTATTGTCCGGACGATGATGAAATTTGGGTTCGCCTTTAAGAAAGATTTAAGGCGCCACAATTGCTATACAATGAGTTTCAAAAATTTCATCAGTTTAAATAGATAAAAAACATGTGGTCAATAGCTCTTTCAAATGGTCAGTGGTTCAATGCCAGAGATAAGTGGGATGGTAAACCACGAAGTGAGCACTTCAATTCAAGAATGCCCTTTAAGGTTGATCTAAACGTTATCATCGTCCGATGCTTTAAGCACATATAGAGCATTCAATAAAAGATAAGATCTGTGTGGCCAAGGGTCAATTGAATGGATTTCTTAATGCATATATCTTAAGCGTTATTTAAATGAGTCTCTCTCAGCTCGAGTGTATAATTTCCATGAGCAAAGCATGAAATACGGCTTAACTTACCTTAATTAATATTTTTCGATGAATGAGCCGAAGGCGCTCTTCAATCTTCTTAAGATTCCCTAAGGTTCTACGGAGCGAAGCAAAAGATGATGCCGCAGCATCTTTGTTTTTATCAAGTTTTGCTGTTTGTTTGCTTTTCCACTGAAAGACGACAAGAGTTGAGGAATCTTCTTAATCTTCGAACCGGAATTAATGCAAGAAAATGTATGTTTGCATCCAATCGACGATTTTTCCAACTAATTATGCTCAATATGGTATTCATACCTGCATAGCTGAAAAGTCAGTGGCAATTTCTAAAGAAAACCTCTTCAATGGAACTCTTGAGTTCCTACTGCTTTTCCGATATTTTCTTATTGAAATGGAGCAAAAAAAAAAAACGTAGTCTCTAAGAGTGATTGATTGCGAAACGTTTTAAGGAGATCAATCATTGTTGCATATTCCTTAAGCGGAAAAATAAAATTATGATTTTCCTAATTTTCCGTTCTGACAGCGTCGTCATTAGAAGCTCCAAGAAATTTTTGCATTTTTTTAAATAAATAATTTCCGGATAAACAAAAAATGAGAACCAATTGGTTTTAATGAGAAATGGTTTCGTACAGACGCTTTTATTTGAAGAATAGGACGACAGAATTTAAGGAATATGTCCTTCCATGCCTTGAGAGCAATGATGGGTTATTGACATTCAACTGATTATAATAATGAACGGCTGTTTTAATAACAAGAAGTTGCTATTCATTGCTTTTCATATCCTTGGATATGTCAAAGGGAATTAATGCTAAAGAAGACGGTAAAAAGAAGTTGCAATCTCCTCTTTCAATTAATTTTTTCTTCAGTAAAGTGTTTATAAATTCCTGATTCATGATGCCAAGAGTATTTCAAAAGAACTTTGCTAAGGATATGCTTATGTATTCGCAACGAAAAGAGATAAGCCTGAAAGGGTTAAATATTTTACCTACAGATACTTATGTACATTTTTTCATAGAGGTAGATGCTTATATGTATATAGTCGGCTGCCAATATACAAAAAAAATCCTTTTGAATTCTTCTGTAGGTATGTGAAAAAGAGTTCCAAGGAACCAACCTAAAGTGGTTGTATGGTTTTTTTGTAACAAATTATCTGTGCCTTTATTCACAACAAAGAAGTCCTTTAATTTGAATTTGACTCCGTTTGAATCAGTTATAACTAGCCGTAAAGCATTCCGGCAATTATTTTTGTTCCAAATGCTTATTTTTTATGCTCAAAGAACCATCAAAATACGTCGCAACGTCTGCAGTACATATAAAATTATGCCAAGTCGGAATTTTTGGTTACTTGTCTAGGAGCAGGAATCTACTCTAAGTAAAAATGCCAACAAAAAGTCTTGCAACACTTAATGTATGGCTTAGTTGAAAGCTCCTGCTTGTGTTCGCACACAAATATGACCGTCTGTGTGGAGTGCCTGCATTAGGAGCCCCATACATTTTTATCGATATCGATCGATGCTAAAAACAATAATAACAGTTTTCGGCCGATTCCGCGAGTGAGCGCACGCGTCCAAAGTTTAAGCATAAATCAATCTCCTTGTTTAAAAAAGTGAATACTAAACTCGCCACGAAGGCAATCCTGTTTGTTCTTTTCTCATAAAATCAAACTAATTTGAAGTGCCATGAAGGCAGTGACGTTTCTTTCTCTTTTTGTATTGTGTTCGCGCCCACGCGTGTCTTCGTGTGTTTCAAATCTACCAGCTCGTCGCGCAATCCGACATACTTTTTTCTCTATCGCTTAGCCTCGAGGGAATCGAACTTGCAATTTTTTCCCGACCACCATCATCACCACATCCACGGAGTCCAAATTTAAGCTTCAGACCCAGTTGCGTCTGAACCACAACAGGTTCGTTTACCGCCTTACATCTCTATCAATTACAGCTCCTTTGGGTTTTATAAATTTGTTTTTCTCCATAAAAATGGATGTATACTATATCCTTATATGCTGAGAATTGTAAAAGTGGAACGTCATTGAAGAAAGATTGATAAGAAGGACCACAAGGATAATACGAATACACGCTTTTCACGATAAAAAAATTATTGCCATTTAATCTAATAAGTATCTACCCATTTTAAAATAATGAAAGATTTTTTAATTTTGAGAGAGCTTTATTACAAAGAAATATTTTAAGTATATTTATTGCCTTCTGTAGCGCCCTGAATATTGGTCGATATTCTTAAAACATTCTCGAAACCGATTTTTGGTTCCTTTTGCGCAGTAATCTTGACATATCTTTGAAAAATCCTGTTGAAAAAGCCTTTTTTCAAAATTAAATATCTCAAAAACCAAATAAGAATGAAAGATGAAATAAAGGGTGACTTGTGAGTGGAACAGATCGGAGCCATTTTTAAGGGTACCTCCAGTGCTAGGGTCTGTCACAAAAATCCCAAAAATATTCCCAGAAATATTTGAATGAATTTTAGAATTTGAGCGTAAGTTTAAGCCTCCGATGAGAATTTAAAAAACTTGGACAAGTGGGTGTAGCAAAGGGGCGGTTTTCATAAAGATATTGAACAAAAATCGGTATATAGGGCCCCTTATGGCCTTAAAAATCTTTAATATATTCTTTTTAAAGGATCCGTTTTCTGTGACGTAGTATTATTAAAAATTATTTCAAACATTTTATTATCAATTAGTTGTCGAGTATTCCCTATAAATTATTCAAGCTCGCCTGATCAATCGTAATTAGTACATTGATCAAACTCACCTTAAGATCTTTCGCTTAAATTGATTCTGGTTGATATTCTTTAGTGCCAGAAATATTTTGTATCACTAAAGTTCAAATGATTTTGATTTTTCGAATTGTTTTCACGAATTCATGATGTTTCGAACGAATTAATTATCAATTAATTCAGTTACCCCGAGGGACATCAACAGAGTATGGCGGCAATATGTTTGAATCGAAAGCAAATTTCTAATATCGAATTTAGCGCAGGATTTTCTGATTGAATGAGTTCGAAAAAACCTTTTAAATTCATCGGTGCTCACATAAATCAGATAACTATTTCCTTAAAATGTCTTTTGATCCATGTTGATGTGTAGTTTTCAGTGTGAATTTTATACGAATTCTATTTTGCAAAACTCGTTTCTGGGGAAGAAAACTTTCGAAATGCTAAGAAATTTGTTTAAAGCAAAATCCTCTGTTAGTGCTCTACAGCTGCAAACGCAGGGCAATAAGATAAACTTATTATGTAAAAAAAAACAAATTCCTAAAAAATTGTATCACAGTTTTTTTTCGCTTCCATTAATATACATATGTATATAAGTCTCTTTGATTTCGGACTTTTCCTTTTCGAATAGTTTTGCTTGCGCCACATCAATAAAGTGTTTTGGCTTAAACCGATTCCTGGGCTTAAGATTTGATAAGATTCTTATTTAAAATAAAGTCTGTGAGATTTTGTCTCTATCTAGTTAAAATCCTTTCAAATGTGTTTTGAATAGTGGCACATCCACAGAAATACTAACGGAGGGAGTTGAGGTTCGGTGTATTGAGACTCTCCATATATATGATAACCGAAGGTTGTATGTACCTACGCTGTGGTGAATCATGATTATTTTTTTCTCTATGGCATCAATGACCACCAATGCCGTTCTCTATCTAACTAACTGATTTAAAGCAACAATGAAATTATTTATTTCAGAGTCTTTACTGTAATTATGAAGATTAGAATGTTTTTTAAAACCGGAAATTCACTATAGAGTTTTTACGTAGAGAAAAGAATGTAGAGTGCAGAGAATCTACCTTTTTTGTGTACACTAAAGACCGGTTCTACGATTTTACAGCTCTACGTAGAGCTGGCGTCGAGTAGAGCTCTTCTATGTGCTCAACGACTTTAAAGACTGCAAAAGTAATTTTCTCTACAGGAGAGTCATAGAGAAAACATTATTTTGCAGTGTTAACAGTCGTAGAATACATAGAAGAGCTCTACTCGATGCCAGCTCTACGTAGAGCTGTAGAATCGTAGAGACTATCTTCAGTGTACACAACAAAGGTTGGTTCTCTGCACTCTACACTCTTTTCTCTACGTAAAAAACTCTATAGTGGATTTCAGGCTTAGTAATTGGATTATTTTGAGATTGGAAACGCGATTGCTCTTTTCATATAAAACTTTTTGAAAGTCATTCCTTGGTAGACTTATCTGATTATGGATGAATTGAAATGATAAGCAGTAATTTCTGTTCTTAAGAAACAAAGCTTAAGTTCGAGCCAACAGGCATGAACAAGCTAACCATCATGCAAAACAAATAAGGGTAATTTATGTTGTATCTATGTATACGAAGTTCTTGAGAGCATTCTGCCAGAAATACTGTTTTTATAACAGTTTAGCTTTTTTGTTTTTCAGTATTCTACGAATATTCGTAGAGTTTAGACGATGGGTCTGTGAAAGCGGACGTTAGGATATCATTCGATTCACGAGCTCGAAAGTTGCGATGTTTTAAAATGTGAATGATTTTTTAAAATCTTAAAAAATCTGAACTCATTGAAATCGTATTAAGTAGTCTGTCAGAGTGCTCAAAGTAATTAAGATATTATGAAAATATTGTGACTCCATTTGAGCTCTTATTTTATTGGTTCGTTGAAGACCGAATCGAGAAGGTTCATGTTTTGTCCTAACGCGACGGACTGGAGCCGGCAACAGTACGCGTTGACGTTCGTAAACAGCACATCCTTCTTTCTCCCAGAGTACGTGACCACAAAATATATCCCAAGACTGCGCAAACAGACGAAGTATTCCGGCAAATCTCACCTAACGAGTCCATAAAGTAGAAAATCATAAAAGTGAAATCAAATCAAAAGTAAAAGTATTTTTGATATTTTCTAAGCCAAAAACTAGGAAAAAAAGTCTTTATTGTGATTTGTTTCCCTTTCGTTCCTGGTTCGAAATTCCCGGCAATGGAAGCCATGAGAAAGCAGTTCAAGTTCGAAATGAAAGTGAAACTCAAAACAATTTCACTAAAAGGGTCTTAAAATGTGCAGCACTGAATGATATCCCCTCATGTGAAAAAAGTTCGAAGGATTCAAAAAACATTCCTTAGAGCTTCGAAGGTAAGAATTTGACAATATTTAGCACAGGTGTTTTTCTATGCAGAGCTCTACGCTAGGATGTTTTTTTGTTGTTGTTGCTAGTTACATATAAAGAAGACTGTCGAATTGCGAGAACATTCAGAAAAAAATTGAATAGAAAGAACGCAGATGCAAGGACTCTAAGACTCATAAGACTGAGACTTTCATCATAAATCTGAACTCTCCGAATATGTTTACGGGTTATAAGTGGAAAACATTAAATTTCTTATCTTGTGCTAGATTGCATCCTAATCCTTTTTTTTTTAGGTTGTATGAGTACTGATGAGTATTTTATGCTCATAGTATTTAGTGGCTGTGAAGATTTCCAGTTGAAACGATTAAAATATAGCCATCTTTTTAGTCAGCGATTACAAAAATAGCGCTCGAATTCTTATTTCGAATCGTTTCTAGTTTACTTCAAATTTTTCCTTTCGCAAGGTATTTGAATAACAATTTCGTTCTCTACTCATTCACCTTTCAGCTCATAGCTTTATTTTTATATTATTATACCCAGCGTAAGCGGAGTATATTAGTTTTGTGGGAATCTTGTAACAGGGAGAACTAAGCTCCGGAGATATAGACAAATATATGTATGTATATAGAAATGATTACACTCATAGAAAAAACGTGCTAAATATAAGAATAAATGACCAAAATCAAATCATTTCGAACTTAATAGTCTGTTAAATGCGAAAAATCTAATTCCAAGAAGAAAATCTTAATTTTTTAAGATCGGACCTAAGATCATAATCTTGGCATAAATCTTGTTTTAAGAGCGATTTTTAAGATTGAATTCTTATTAAAAATCTTCGACTAAGAATGAATTCTTAGTACCAAAGAATGAAATCTTGTTTTAAATCTACTTTTAAGATCAATTACCAGAATATATTCTTATAAAAAAATCTTAATATTAAGAATTGATTCTTATATTTTTAAGAATGTATTCTTCGTATAAATCTTAAGCGTAGTCGAGACTATATGACAAAACGTTACATATATTTCAACTTTGAAAAAAATTTCTCACAATTTTAAAAATTTTTCTTAAAAATAAAGTCAATCAACCCTATTATGATTGTCGACTACTGATAGAGAATCGAAAAAGTTCTATCGTCGACTAAAATTTTTCATTTTCTAGTATGTGGAAATTTAAAAATTTTTGTCGAAGATAGAACTTTTTCGATTCTCTATCAGTAGTCGACAATCATAATAGGGCTGAATTTTTAAGAAAAATTTTAGGAATTGTGAGAAATTTTTTCTCAAAGTTGACATATAAGTAGCATTTTGTCATATAGTCTAAACTTAGCTTTATTTTTCATTTGATTCCTAATGTTCGAATAAAATCCAAATTGTTTTTTATAAATGTATGCTTGTATTTATTTAATTTATTAATTTTACAATAGCTTCGGTCTTAGATATGTTTTCCCATTGTTTATTGGATATAAATGTACAGGAGGACTCGTGAAATTTGAAATTTCAATTATATCAATAATGTCTATCACACTTAAACACGTCCGCTCTGTTCAATGATACAAGCAACAATGACGCGATGTCTGCGAATTTCCAAGAACGTGTTCCTCAAATTGAAGAGTTCGTTCTAAAATTCAAGATTACGCTCTTGGTTTTAAGAGCATCGAACTAAAAATCAAGAATGCGTTCTAAAATTCAAGATTAGGATCTCCGTTTAAGAGTATCGAACTAAAAATCAAGAATGCGTTCTAAAATTCAAGATTAGGATCTCCGTTTTAAAATTATCGAACTAAAAATTAAGAAAAATTGCTTGAAATTGAGATTTTAAATCTTATTGACAATATTTCAAGATTAAAAATGCAAGAATGTTACAAACTAAATTTTAGATTTTTATTCTTAAAGTTAGATTGTCATAATTCTCTGAGTGTAGGATCAAAAACTGAATCGATTTAGACACGTCCGTCTGTCCGTTCGTCTGTGTCCGGATCTCCTCCGAAACGGCTGGATCAACCAAGTCGAAATTTGGCACACAGGTATATGGGGATTCGAGTATGATCCTAGGTAAAAATGGGAGACATCCGCTCACTTCCACGCCCACAAATGAATTTAATGTGTTTTCAGTAAAATGCTTGTAACTTGCGAACCACTCAACAAATTTCATTGATATTTGGTGTACTGGTAAACTACGAAAAAGGACATATCCTGGGGAAAAAAAATGGACGCCGCCCTTCTCGAGCCACGCCCACAAATAAGGGTTGATCGTAATTTGTGAAGTAAAAGGCGTAGAAGCTGCAAATTCGCAACATTTTGACATGGTTGACCAAGGCGAATGAAAGGTGTAGGAAAAAATTTATGTGGCCCGCCCACTGCCACGCCCACAAATGGAAAGGAAAAACACAGTGCGCCAATAATGTCGGGACGCTGGGTATTTCAAAGTCGGGCTTGACCGACTTTAGCTTTCTTACTTGTTTTTCTTTGCTTTATTTCTCATTTATTTTTCTTTGTAAGCGTTTCAAAGTTTGACTACCAAAATAAATTGAAAATTCGCGTGTTTCGTTGTTCCGTGCATTTCAATCGATTGTAATCTAAATTCAGATTCAAAACAGTTATCTCAAGGAGGATAAAAACTTCAGTTTGATGAAACTTCAAGGCGAGTCCTGCTAGTTCAAACCGAACCGCATTGATATTGGGGCGATGAAATTCATAAGGAAAGATTATGTATTGTTCCTTTAAATGTTATCCCGTCGTAGGAGGGGACGCATGTTCCAAAAGCTCTTTCGTAATTCGTATACAAAAAACTCTCTGACAGTGAGTCCTTCTACATATTTGCAATTCGGAACAGTTCATCGCTGGCCCATCTAGGGAATTATTCCTTTGAAGATATGACAATTGCAGTGCCTGAAATTAAATCCATATTTTCTTTTTCGCTTTTTGATTATTGGTCAATTGAACTATTTGCATTTAATTTATTTTTTGTTATTCATTTATTTATTAATTATCTTCACAAATAATAATTTGGAAAATAATCTTTTACTTCATATATTAAATAAATATATTTATTCTTGAAGTATTTATTTAGCCATGTTGTGTCTAACGCTTTTAACGAGCTATTCAAGTTTATACTTCAATTATTGCCATTATCTGAGCAATTATTTGTCTTTATGAAAGCTCTTTACACGAATTGAATAGATTTTTGTTGAGTGAGAAATTTGTTGAAATCGTTCAATGAAATTTGTTTTTGAAATTTCATTATTTTATCTGCAAATTCAAAGGCTTTCCTACACATATGAGAAAATAGTTTAAATAAATTGAATGCTTAGCCAAAAATACTGCAAGATTAGTTGGAATAACAATATCACAGCAATGCCTGGAGCAAAAAGAACAAATATTGATTAGTAACAAAAATTCGAATTTACCTTTGCAGCTTACCGCTGCTCACATTGGAGCTCAGTATGCATTGCTGTGAGTGCTTCATTACGTCGAAAATAAATTGCGAAATTCAGACAAAAAACGCATGAGCGGACAAGAGGACTTTTGAGTACTTCTTTGGCATTTCAAGGAGTTTTTTTTATTATTTTAAAATAGGTATTTTGTCCTTTATCAAAATAATTTGACTTCATTTTACTTTGAATTTAAATGTCTTTGTTGGAGAAAATTAAGAGGACTGCAAAGTGATCCTTTTCATTATATTGCCAATTTTTTAAAATCTCCCTCCAACAAATTGTTTGCCTTTCCTGAAACAACTATCTTAAAGTCTTTTCTTAGAGAAATTTTCGCCTCCTAAAACTCCAAATCAAACCGTTTCAGATGAAAACGAGTTGACCATGAACATGATTCTCTTCATGCCGGGGGTGGTACTTGTTAAAAACTCTGTCGTAGCGCGAAGAACATTTGTTAAACTATAGCAACACCCACTGTAAGAGCAACAATTCAACAACTCAATTTGACTTTTTTGTTTGGCTCCAAGTCGTGACAGGCAATAAAAGCGTGTCTGACAAAGCTCTCAGTGAGCAATTTGTGGGAGAGTCCTGCAAGTCCAGGGAGTCTTTCGGCGTGACGGTGACAAGATTTCGGGCGTTTTTTTGAAAATGTTTACATTCAATGGTGATTTTAGCTTTCGTTTCCACTCGTTATTAACAATTTTTATTTTTTTTATTTTATTTACTGTTAACAAGGTTTTCCTCTTGTTGAGAATTCAATTAAATTTGAACTTAAAAGAAACTTTTTGTTAGCAATTGTGAATGCACTTCGTTGAATATAACGAGATGCAAACAGTTTCGATAGTTCAAATTAATAAATTGAACAAGCAAATACCCATGTTTAATCTGTCCACTGAAGCATATGCACAATGCGGCAAGAGAAAACAAACATTGAGACCAGTAAATAAGGTAGTATTTGCTTTAACGAGAATTATTTTGAACATCTCTTTCGACATCCAAAGTAAGGTTTTAATTATTCTCTGAGTATTCGGCTTCCGATGATTGCTGAAATCAAAATTTTTTCATCGGATATTTCGAATGTGTGAATCTATTGAATTTTTGTTAAATTAATGATTTTTAAAGGTATTCACATGAAACAGGGATGGATTATGACAATTTGCCGCCCTAGGCAGTTGAGATTTTACCGCCTCAAACAGCAGTCTAACTTTCGCCTTTTCTGTTATTGATTCATTTACGGTCAGAATTTGCCGCCTCTGAAAATTTGGGCGCCCTAGGCAGCAGCCTATGTTGCCTATAAGGTAAATCCGCCACTGACATGAAATGGAAACATAATAATTTGATCCACTTTTTTCTCCCTTCGTGTACGATATCTCATTTTCCTGCATAAAAAAGCTCATTTCTCCGAAAGTTCCCATTGGCGGAATGAGTTTATATTTATCAAATCCAACAGAGGAATAACAGCGTGTAAAATCGTTATTTTGCAACACTTATTTTTCCAGTTCAGTGATTTTTACACCTGTGATAAAATACAACGAGTTTTCAATTATGTAATTGGTTATCCGATAGCGTGCATTCCTCTTTCAATAATTTTGTATATGCTCCGTAAATTGATTGTTCGAGTGCTTCGATGCCCGTTCAACATTCCCTTTGGCTCTTTGCTTGATGAATAAATTTGTACATTTACACAACCTGCAGGAATCTACCGTAATGAAGACACTATCGATACTGTCGCAATGACTTTAGTAATGCATAACATTTCCATGGGAAATCTGTATGATGTTTGTCCTTAAGGTGACAGTGATGTTGCTGGTGACATTGTCATCAACGTTCAGTCATGTCTAGGCAATGGGTCAGGCAAAGTGGATATCGTATGAAAGCTCCAACAGCCCCGAAAAAATGAAAAATGTGAAGAGCTCTCAATTCCGGTGACCCTGTCATGTATATGACATTTGTCTGGTGGGCATTCATGAATTTCTGCACACACGTCCGTTGCACTCACAGCTGAAAACGGTCACTCATGTCAGCAATTCGTTTGCTTAAACCCCACATCATTCGTGTACAATAAAAGCAACTGAATTTATTAATGGAATTGAAGATGAAAAAGAATTCTCGGTATTTATAATTTAATCAAACGATTCAATGAAAAGCGTCGTCATTTAATTGGTTCTAGTTATACACTGTGTTATTTTTGCGCTGCGATTTTGTGTGATAATAATGCATTATAATCATTCAAGTATAGATGAATAGAAAGAACTCAATAACATAGATATGAATTTAATTTGAAGATTTCTAATCAATAAAAAGCAAAAAATATTGCTTTACTCCTAGGCGCATAAAACATCAATAATCTCGTATAAAAATGCTTTCTCTTCCGTTACTTTTCAACATTTTCTTTGTAAGTCTTTCCTTAAGTGGTTACTGCGGTCATTACCTTTCAAAGAAACGAGTGCATGGGTAAAAGGCTTTTCACTTTCTAAACTATTAAGTCAAACAAGTAAGACAGCTATAGTCGGTCAGAATAGCCCGACTTTGATATACGCAGCTTCCCGACAATATAAGCGCACTATGTTTTGCCTTTCGGATCGCATCAATTTTTCTCCTGCAACCTTCATTCCTCTTGGTCAACCTACATATGTTTAGAATTTAAAGCTTATTCAGTAGTCTAAATCGATTCACTTTTCTATCCTCACCAAATTATATACCTAGGTATATTTGTCTATACCTACGGAGATAAGTTCTAGCTGTTACAAGATCCGCACAAAACTAATATACCCTGATTACGCTGGAAAAAAAAAGGATTTTTACAATCACTTTGGTAAAGGGGCAAATGATAGTTTTGCTCCCTATAAATGTGTCCGCACATGATTTCAGGAACGATTCCTGTTTTCTAACACAAACATGCTTCTGTAATCCTTATCCTTCTCAAGTACACTTGAATACGGTACGTGAGCAAAGGATAATGTTTTCATATTAATTATTTTCTAGCAAACGGACGAAGGATCTCCGTCAGAGAGAGCCTTGCGAGATGTTTTCATCGCTGCAATGTGTGCCTTGATATTTTAGTAATTATCCTGGTATATGGCATGATGTTTTACAACGAATGAAAAATTAACGCTCAACATTTTAATGAGCGACAAAACAAAACTTAAAATTATTGTTGAATAGAGCAATGGAACTACTGCACTCTGACCCCGAAATGTGTCTATTTATGTTGCGAGTGCTGCAGGCAGTGCGCTGCACTTTGTTGCAGCAAAATATTGCACCAGATAATTTGAGAAGGATGTTTGTCAAGCTTGTGTTATGAAAGGATGTTGCTCGCAGTGTAAATTTTACCTCCGTCTGCTTGAAGGATTAAACTGTCGGGCGAAAGTGAACGAAAATGATTGATGCATAATGGCTAAGAATTTTTTAGTACTACAAAAAAAGCTCAAAATCGAACTTTTGGTGCTTATATGTAGGTATACAAAATTGTTCGTTTGGCTTTTTGAAGGGGTAATATTTTATAGATTAGCTTGACCTGATATTAAATGCGTTTAAAATTTTCATTTTTTCGAGATAAAACAGTTACTAATACAAGCCCAATGAATTTTTTTTAATTTTCAGTTTGTACTGGCCGGTTGGACATTTGATAGTCTGCCTTTCTTGTTTTGTTAAAAAAACTCGCATGCACATCCGCTATATCCTCCGACAAATGCTTTAAAAGGGTGTAGTGGGGAGACCAAGCCATTTTTTTGTTGGTATGGAATCGCAGAGCACAAGAGAATGATATTATATTCAAAGCTGTACCTACTTATAAAAAGTGAAATGAATGATGTTGGGAAATTTAAGACTGTCTGCTGTCTCGCTTGTGCTCTCTCTCTCCCTCTCTCTTCCTCTCTCTCCCTCTCTCTCCTCTCTCTCCCTCTCTCTTCCTCTCTCTTTCTCTCTCTTCCTCTCTCTTCCTCTCTCTTCCTCTCTCTTCCTCTCTCTTCCTCTCTCTCCTCTCTCTTCCTCTCTCCCTCTCTCTCCCTCTCTCTTCCTTTCCCTTCCTTTCTCTTCCTCTCCCTTACTCTCTCCCTCTCTCTCCCTCTCTCTTCCTTTCCCTTCCTTTCTCTTCCTCTCCCTTACTCTCTCTTCCTCTCTCTCTTTCTTCTGCTATCTCTCTCTTCATCCCTCTATCCCCCCTCTCCCCCTCTCACTCCCACTCACTCTTCCACTCGCTCTCCCACTCTCTCTCCCACTCTCTCTCCTACTCTCTTTCCCTCTCGCTCCCTTTCTCTCCCCGCTCTCTTCCTCTCTCTTCCTCTCTCTTCCTCTCTCTTCCTCTCTCTTCCTCTCTCTCCCTCTCTCTTTCTCTTTCTCTTCTTTCTCTTTCTCTCTCTCCCTCTCTCTTCCTCTCTCTCCCTCTCTCTCCTCTCTCTCCCTCTCTCTCCCTCTCTCTCCCTCTCTCTCCCTCTCTCTCCCTCTCTCTCTCCCACTCTCTCTCTTTAAGACTCGCGGAACTTCTGAAGGATTTTAACGACGTAATGAATAGAGCTGTAAAATATCGTTACTATTCGGTAAAAAGTAACGATTACTCTAGTCAGTAATCAATAACGTCTCGTTACTGATGGAAGTATCTCGTTACTAGAACTTTTTTTGCACACATGCCAGCTGATGGTTGCCAGAGTAATAAAGTACTAATATAATGTACTATAGGATTCTGTGACACCCCTGCATCCGACAAATCTGCATTCGGAATTTGCACATCCGCTTCGATGTCCGCAATATTTTCCAAATCCGCATGCGAAATCCACATTTGGAAAATTTTCCAAAACGAATACAAGAATAAATCGAGCTCAGTTCTATTTTCCCTGTAAAATGACCCATGAAAATGCTGGAAGTGCTTTAAAAATGTTTCGTATTTCTGTTTCTGGAATTTTTCAAGATGACAAATTACTTCAAAAGACGTTAGCTAGCTTGTCGCTTCAATTCCAAATAATAGGAACAAATGAAACAGAAGTTCATTCAAAAATCCGCAAGATGGTTTCAGGTCCACAATTTTTTGGTTAAACGAAAGATGTTGGCTTATGGCTTTGTGAAGTTACTCGCATTCGAGCGTAATGAACAGCAATTATTCTTCACGTCAAAGCAACACAAAGGCTCACTTCATTGCGACTTCGTTGAGAGTAGAGATGGGCACGGGCCGGGCCGGGCCTGGGGCCCGCCGGGCCTAGGTCAAAAAATACGGGCTTCGGGCCAAAAAATCCAAAACGGGCTTTTTCCGTGCGGGCCCGGGCCTCAGGTTGAAATCCCGCAGGCCCGTAGGCCCGAAAAGAGGCCCGCACTGAACAATGTTTTTATCGGAAAGGCACTTATTTCATTGAATTACATAATTACATAAAAATATGTAGGGAGATTTCAAGAATGATAGATATACAGATCACGAAATTAGAATGTTTTAGTTGTAAATGACGTTATTTATTCAATTTTTTCCTATGTTTGGGCTACGACATCTCTGTGTTCCTATGCCATTTTTAAGGCCGTTTTCTTTCATTGCGTTATTTCGGCAAGTGAAAAGTTTTTGATTAAAACTCAGCTTTGAAAATGGCTCAGGAGAACAAAGATGTCGCAGCCCAAACATGGGAAAAATGGAACTATAACATCATTTACAACAAAAATTTCTGATGTCGTAATCTGTATCTATATCTCTCATTCTTGGAGAGATTTCTAATTTCCTGATTTATTTTTAAGAGACTCCTTTTTTTTTTAAGCTTAAATTTAATTTTGAGTTATTTTTTTTTCTATTTGATTGAATTTTGCTTTATTTTGTAGCTATAAAAGTATGTACTTATATATAAAACACTAATTTCCTCAAAATATTTCAGAAAGATTATATCCTCACTATTTTTAATATTTCTAAAATAAATGTAAAAAAAACTACTTTTATATATAATACACTCTGTTATATAGTCGAAGAACTTCTTACTACTGCAACTACAAACTAATTTTTTTTGATCATTTTTTTCGGGCCGGGCCGGGCTGGGCCTCTTTGAAAATTTTCCGGGCCGGGCCGGGACAGGCCCGGAAAAATCTGCTTCGGGCCGGGCCGGGCCGGGCCTCAAAATTGAGGCCCGTGCCCATCTCTAGTTGAGAGTCTCACAAACGGGCCAGCGCATAAATGATGAAAGCAATGTCATTTCAAATTTATGAATGACATTGTGACAAGATGGTTTTGAAAATAAAACTGCGAACTAATATGAAATTATTTAACTGAAAGTTTTGGAATCTTTAAATAATAAAAAAAAAAATCTTTAGTCGTTCATGTTCAGAGCCTGTTAGATTGGAACACAAGGAAATATCCTTTCTTTGAATTACATGGAAAGCTATCTCTAATTTTTCCAAATAACATTCATCTTGAAATTTTCTTACAAGTAGTATCCGGAAGCGCTCGTTGCATATAAAAGTGACACCAGAGACATCAGTAAGCGCATTATCCATATTCTCCCTCCCTTCTTTGTTTTTAATTTCAAACGACATCGAAGCCATACAAAAAAAAGTCTCCTAATCACCTTGAAAAATGCTTGAAGCATTAAAGTAATAGCAGCTAATGCTTCCCATTTAACACCTTAAGTGTACCTTGGTTCATTGTTTCTTCGCGTTGATTTTTCAGAACCTCTTCATAAGCGTTTCATGAATTCAAAATAATCGAATAAACGAAAAGTTTTTCGAAAGGAAAAAAGATAGAAGAAGCCTGAAGAAAACTACTGACAAACCATCTGAAAGTAATCGAAAAATTATGTCAACCAATCAATAAAAGCGATCAAGTGTGCACAACAATGGCGTCTCTGGATTGAATTTAGTATTCTTCGACTTCGACTTCTGCTTCCTGTTTCCGCCTCCTTTCGTTGTGACACTTATCAAAGAGCGCGATAGGCAGAAATGTGTTAAGTGCTTCAAGCGGATGCGAAGGAAAAGCAGATTTTGAATCATTCATCGCTGCCGTTGTTGCTTGACTGTTAAAGTTGAAACATGACAGTTTTTGTACTTTTTAATGCTCTTCCCGTTAGTTCAGGACTTTGTTTTTTTTTTTGCTTTTGTCTGTCTTAAATTTTTCCATCCTGTTGCAACTGTTTCTCTACTCTGTTATCCATGTAGGCTTTTCGCAATCGAAATGAGCTCTCAATGTCGGTCTGTCCTTCACTGTGACACTCCATTTGCTGAAATGTTGTGGCCTCTTTTGGCACTAAAATGGAAGCTGAATATTTTGTATTCAAGATTCATTGATTTTGTTTCGGCTTATAAATAAATTATTAGCGTATTTTTTTACTCAGTAACATCCGGTGTATATGAATTGCGAATAAGGTTAGAACTGTTTTCATAACGTGTTGGCTTAGCACAATAGATTCATTATGGGTCGCGGTGCGCATAGAGCCCCCATCTAATAACGTGTTGGTTTACTTTTGTGGTTGTTTTTCCTTTTGAATTATACAGCCTGAAAATGAACTGGAAAATGCTTCTCAAAGTACTTACTGCTTTGAGAGTCATTCGTGGTAATGGTTAACTTGACCTGGAAACTAAAAGCGTCCTTTATTGCCCTCTTACGGCATCACGTAGTGAAAGTGGAATGATACGTAAGTCTACGTGGGGCTCAATAGGATAATATACATATATGGGCAATTTCATGAATACTGTCCCACCCGTGACACTTATTTTTTTAGGTTTTAGCTCATTTCAATGAGGAAAAAGGGCGTGATTTCACAACATTTTAGTTTTTGAAAGCCTTTAAAAATAGTTAGGCACTAAAATAACGCAATTTTTGCTCGGAATGACTGTGACGGGTGCCGCGGGTGGGACCGTTTCTCGTGGAATAGCCCATGTAAGTATATATTAGGTGTAGTAAAATCCATTATTTTTCCAATAGATGGCGTTATTTATCTGCATCTCGCGTTGTATAAGTCCGATCATGTTCCGCTAGGGAGCATTAGAAAGATGGCAGTTCCTACTAAAAAAGCTTTTTTGACACTTTTTTGATTGATTGATTCAGTTTTGTTTGAGAGCTTGTCAAAGATGGACATCAGAAAAGAGAAAATTCGCTACATTTTACAGTTTTTCTTCGATAAGGGAGAAAACGCATGCCAGGCGGCTGAAAATGTGAATAGCGTTTATGGACCTGATACTGTAACAGCCAATCATGCGCAATTTTGGTTTCGTCGATTCCGTTCCGGTAACTTCGATGTCAAGGATGCACCACGCACTGGAAGGCCAATTGTCGAAAATGTCGATAAAATCATGGAAATTATCGAGTCCGACCGTCATGTTAGCACTGTTTCGATTGCAAAAGAGCTAAAGATTGCACAAAAAACCGTTTGGAACCATTAGAATAAGGCTGGATACACAAAGAAGCTCGATGTATGGGTGCCACACGAGTTAACGCAAAAAAACCTCATAGACCGAATTTCCATCTGCGAATCGCTGCTGAACCGCAACAAAATCGACCCATTTCTGAAGCGGTTGGTGACTGGTGATGAAAAGTGGGTCACTTACGACAACGTCAAGCGAAAACGGTCGTGGTCGAAACACGGTGAACCGGCGGAAACGGTGGCCAAGCCAGGATTGACGGCCAGGAAGGTTTTGCTGTGTGTTTGGTGGGATTGGCAGGGAATTATCTACTATGAGCTGCTCCCATACGGCAAAACTCTTTACTCGGAACTCTACTGTCAACAATTGGACCGTCTGAAGGAAGCAATCGCCCATAAGCGGCCAGCTTTGGCCAATAGGAGAGGAATTGTGTTCCATCAGGACAACGCCATTCCACACACATCGATAGTGACTCGCCAGAAGCTCCGGGAGTTTGGTCGGGAGGTTCTTCTGCATCCACCTTATAGTCCGGACCTGGCACCAGGTGATTACCATCTGTTCCTGTCCATGGCGAACAATTTTGCTGGTGAAACATTCGCTTCAAGAGAGGCTTCTGAAATTCGACTGTCTCAATTTTTTGCTAATAGGAACGAGGGCTTCTATGAGAGAGGCATAATGAAATTACCTTTAAAATGGCAACAAGTTATCGAACAAAACGGCGCATATTTGACCTAAATCGGGTCATTCTAACTATCTTAAATAAAGCCCTCAATTTAATGCAAAAATAATTTGTTTTTACTACACCTAATATATAATTTTTTTTTTAGTCCCACGAGTTTGAGCTTTTCATTGATCGTTATACCGAAATGGAAATCTGTGAGTTGTTCAATAGCTAATTTGCCTAATGATGTGCTAAAGATTAATATCAAAAGTTTTTCGTTTATCGACATTTTCATAGCTGCAATTAAATTTTTTTTACAAGCTAGCTTTTAATTGATGGCTCCAAAAGGACGAGCCTGAAAGATGAAAATTATTATAAATTCCATAAGAGATCAGCTTTCATTAGATGGTTACAATTAAGTCAAATATTCTTTTAAAAATTTTGCCAGCTTTTGAACGCAGCTAAAAAATTAAGTTCAATATTTGAATGATTGAATATTTTTGAAATTATTACTACGTTTATACGTTAAACCTTATTCACGAATAGGAATATCGCGAATAGTGAAGTCACCGTTTATACGGCAACCGACATTAGTTGGTCTTAGCGCTACCTGACTGCCAAAACGAAATGAAATGGTAGCACACTTGAAAAACACATGATTTCATAGCATCACGAATGCTTTTACCAATTAGTTTTTCAAAAGTGAAAAAATGTCAGTCTCTAATTTAAGTATTATCCATGTTCAGCGGTTGGTTTCCTTTCCGTTCTCCATCTTTTTTGCTAGATTTTTGAACTCAAATTAAACAAAAGCGCTGCCGGATCGTCAAAAAGAGAGAAATCAGCGAAAAATGTGGCATCACCTTTCGTGTTTATTGCGAATAGTCTCACTATTCACGAATAACTTTCGTGAATTAGGTATTCGTGAATAAGACCGTTTATAAAGTAAAAATCGCTATTCGCGATATTCTTATTCGCGAATAAGGCGTACGTATAAACGTAGTATATGATTCCATGCAATTTTGTGTCAACGATTGAGTGAAAAAACTCTTCTAAAACCATCAAAGTCAACCGACAAAAAAGATTATTTATTTACGTTAATAGGGAATCTCCTTTGGACACCAACGTATGAATGTCTTCTTCACGTCCACATTACGTATACGCAAAAATCTTGCTAGACGTCTTTTTCATCGTTTCAAGCACATATTTTATTTATTATTTATTGGCCCAATTATGTATCAAATCCTTATTATATGCTACGATTTCCTGCGGGTTCCATCAGTTGCAAGCTTATCCTCTTTTTTTTTTCGTTACAGTGCGTCATTTCGGATTTTGAATGTGCGAGTGGTTTGCCGGCAATGGCATGGAGACAGCACTTATGTATATCGCAATCATGTGTTAGTAGCAGTGATGGAAGAAGATATTTATGGTAAGTGATGACTTAAAAGTAAGGAATAAGAAAACATATTTCGAAATCGTTTTTACGGCGTTTTGGCTTACGATTTTTGATTCAAATTGGCACCAAATTTATTTTGATTGGCTTAACTTGCTAAAGGATTAAGTTGTTATGCGACTGATTTGATTGATTGGCGGATAATGTGGGATTACTTATTTATAATGTAATTCTTTTAAATAAGCATGAAAAAAGTGATGTGGTATATGAGCGATAGATAGAGATAGAATAAGGCTCATAGTCTTCAACCTAGCTTTAACTTTTCGAAGGTTTAAACTTTTGAAATAATAGTCTTCAAGCGAGTTTAAACTAGGTTTATTTTTTATTATATACAAATTTTTTAAAAGTGCAAAAATAGCAAAGTTATTTTATTTAGTTAAACTGGCATGACTACTAAGAGTCGTAGTCTTCAACTCGGTTTAAGAACTTCGAAGCTTTGAATTTTCGAATGTATTCCTATAATCTTTATGCCAGTTTAACTAAATGAAAAGCCTTTGATTTATCCGAATTTTTCGAAAAATGTTCATAAAAAATTAATAAACCTGGTTTAAACTATTCTGAAGACTAATATTAGAAAGTTTAAGCCTTCGAAAAGTTTAAACTAGGTGTAAGTCTATGAGCCTAAAAAAATATATTCGAGAATTTAAACATTCGAAGTTCTTAAACCGAATTAAAGACTACGACCCTTAATAAAAAAATATTCTTCAAGAGACTTTTAGCTATTTTAACGCTTGATTTCAAGCGTTTTTGTCTAAGCAGTAAAATGATTTCAGGGTATAGAACTTAGATGTCCATTTGTTCGACCAGTTTTTGTTATGCTCAAAGTCAAGACTTCAACCATCAAACTTTTCCTTTTCGTTCAATCACCTGCCGTCTCAATATATTATTCGCATGAGAATAGTTTATAGGCCACTTGGAAAAGTTGAGTACATTTTCTTGACATCCGATTACCGCATTGCGACCGTAAACGGAGCCACTTTAATTTCTCCCTTGACGAGTTCAAGGCTCCTTATTGTTGCAGTTATTGCCATGAGTATTATACTGGCAATTGTTCGTGTTACTGCCGCAATATTACTATTTCTTTGAAAATATAAATGACTATTCTTCGTCTCTTCGAAGATATAAATAGCATCGTCTTGGATTTGTACAGATTCTTATCTCGAATGGACTTCGTTTAAAATCCCCTTTAATTACCCTGTACCACGTTTTTCGTAGACCAAAAGAAGTCCAAAAAAAAAAAGAGAAAAAAATGTCGCTCCGCTCCGTTGCATGCTATTTTATTGCTGCTGAAAGCAATAAGTGCTTTAAATCTTTGCTCGAGATTTAGCAGCGCTCTTTCGAATACATTCCAAATTGCATTTTTTCTCCGTCTTAGACGAAGGAGCTGGCTGATTGGAATCTCTATACTCGACATTATGAACTTGGGTACTCGAGAATGCTTTTGTTGCTTGAGCGCATGAGGCTGACGGTATCAGGACATGGGTAAGTAGATAACGTCTAAATGTGCAAAGTTTTTCAAAGGATAAAATAGTCTAGTTATTTACATTTTTGTTGAAAAGCCCGCAGCACGAAGAGCGAAAAAGTCGTGACTAGCGCTTAGCTTCCTAAGGATTTTTATTTCAACGACCCACTTCCACCCACTGTGGATATATGTGCTGTTTAGTACCTAAGTCGTAACGTGCATGGGCATGAGTATGTTCATTATTATGCCGCAGTGGAAGAAAAGGTGTTTTCATTTTTAAGAAAATTCATGAAATGTTTTCTGACTTCAAATCCACATTAGACTAAACGCAGTAAAGCTCTTTTCTAACGAGCATTTTTCGGCACGTTCTTAAGCTGTTATTAAGCCGAAACTGTTGAGAGGGTATTTTGTAGGTGATACTTAAGCACTTCAGGAGGTTGGTTACCGTAATCATGAAGTTGTTACACATTCGAAATACCCTCAAAGCTATCATATCAAGATATTCGCGGCGAGTTTTCTTTGAATTGTGTTAAAGCTTGAGCTCGTTAGTTTCAACTGAGTCAGTGCTGGATAAAAATAATAATTTCTTCTGTGCTTGAAAGTATTCTGTTTTCCCCTGAATAGAGGCCTTAAAGATGTCTTGTCTTGAACTGATTACTATTATTTTTCTTAAAAACTTTTAAGTTCGTAGTCTTCAATTCGGCTTAAGAACTTCCAAAGTTAAGGTTATCGAAAAAAATCTTTTAGTCTCCATGCCAGTTTATTTCACTCAAATACCTTTGCTACATATATACATATATTCTAAATTTTCATCAATTTCCATGTAAAATTGATAAGCGTGGCATAAATTCTCCTGAAGACTATCATTTGAATGTTGAAACAATCAAAAAGTTTCAACTGGGTTTGAAGGTTATGAGCCATAGGATTCGATCGCATCATTTGTAATCTTGTAAGAAAAAACGAAATAGTTTGAACGGTCATCATCTCTGAGTCTAAGCAAATAACTTTTTCATTGTTAATTTATATAGCGGAATAAATTATTGCAGACTCTCTGGCGCTATGCAGAGTGCGGAGCTGTCATTTTTCTTTTTAAAGATTTCAATGCTCTAACCTTTTGTGTTGGCAACATTTCTAAAAAATATTGCGATTCCAAAAACTTCACTAAAAGTTGAGAGCTCTATTCAATAGTCACAAAATCACCGATGGTAATTTCCTTTTTTTTATGACGGCTTTACCATATCATTGAAATATACTCTTTCTATGCCATATACCTGTCATTGATGACATGTGCAGGCAACTGTATTGTTGCGAAATTCTCTAGAGTTTCGCATTATTCGATGAACGAAATATTCAAAGGCTCCAACATTTTGCATTTAAAAAGTTTCAATGTCCAGCTTTCACGTACGCAAATCCATCAAAACATATGTATATACATATGTATGTAGGTATCAGAGAATTGCAAAAATCATGTTTTTACCCTATAGTAAGCAGTTGGTCCATTATCTGAAAATAACTAGTACTTTTACCAGAACTACAAGAGCTAGTGCCATTATGGGTTAGTCTTCCACCATAACTATACATACCTACAATTGATAATCGAAATATTCGAATGCGTTCATTGAGGTTGAACTACAAATCTTTCGATAGTGCCTGGAATGTAAATATTTTTCCCAATAACTTCTTAAAGAAAAAGGAAAAAATATCAACAATTCTGGCATTTTTTCCCGTAAACACGACTTGTATTTAACTGGTGCCAATTTACTCGATTGCCTCCAAAAGTACTAGAACAATTCTGGTGCATACTGCACTATATTGCTTTCCTGTACAGACATACTGATTTTCTACAGAATTTTCTATGGGCCATAGATGGGCAAAAAGCATTAGTTACTTACTGCATTAAAATTTTTGTAATGGTAATGGAATTTGCCCATCTATGCTATGGGCGAGGGTATATAAAAGAATAAGTACTGGTGGCTTTTGCACCAGTATAGAACTAGAACAGCAGTAGTTGAAAATTCTCTCACTCAGAGTATATATGTTATAAGTGTGTACTATAGGATGTCCCAAGATAAAAGCGAGGATTTAATTTTCCCAAAAATCGAAACGCATACCCTCCATTTTTTTTTCTAATTGATCCTATTAGCTTAAATAGTCGACAAAAATATTCAAACTCTAACTTAAATATTTTTGGGATTGGATAACGATAACCCGTGCCGATTTGTCTTCGAAGTTTGGCATGAAGTCTCTTCAAATTGATTCCCCCAAAAGTATGCATCGAAAAATTTTGATATTGAAAATCTAGGGTTTTCTTTAAAATATTGCCAAATATTGCCACGATATTATAACAATATAGTGAAATTATGTTAATCATCCATCACAGTTCGAACAAAACTTCACAGGAAAACACTTAAAACTAATAGGAAATTTTAGCCTTAAATGTTGACATGCATACCTTGAGGGTACAATTCATATCAAAATCATCATCAACGCTTAAGATTTGTTAACGTTCAAATATTTCTCTCATTTTTCACATAATATGGTCATTTAAGGGCTTCAAATGTTACGAATTGAAAAGGGCTGGATATTATAAGAGATTAATTGTTTTATTTTATATTTTTCGATCCGATAGATGTCGGCTTAAGAGAGACTAAACTATAAATAATATTTACCTATGTATATTATAAAGACATTATATAGAATTTATTTATTTATTGATTTACAATACGAAATATTGTAGTTAATTGTTATATTCCGAGACTACTCAAAAATATTTTCACTGCTTTGACAGAACGAAATTTATTTTCCAACGTAATTTTTGCATTCTGCTAAGGAATTTCTTTTGAAGGATTTTTAGTCTATTACACCGCACTGTAATTGTTCGTTCTTCATTCAGCATTTTCTCGGAAAATCCTGAAACGGACTTAAATTGCATATTTTTATTCGTCGGAATTAGATTTTAATTCGCTCTTTAACAATTTCTCCAGACAAAAGATCGACTCGAAAATTGTGCTCCAAATGCATTTACACTTCTTTTTTCCCCATTTCCCATTTTTTTTTTTTATCATCTCTCATTCCATAGTTTCAATCGCCTTTATTTAAAGCAAACACACCCAACCAAGTCGCTGTCTTCATTGTAATAACAATGCACAGCGAAAACAATCAGCGAAGCAAAACATTTTGAATAAAATGCAAATTGTCCGGACCTTATTTTTCGTCCTTTCTCTCTCTCTCTCTCTCTCCCCCCCTCCAATTGTCCATTGTTTTTGCATGGAATTTTTTCACGCTTTTTCTCTGCCGAAATTCGTTCAGCAACGAAATGAACCCACCGGGGTGCATGTTGCAACATAAACAAAAGCAACTGTTCCCATACATATTTAAACGAAAGTAAGTCTGTTCGTCCTTATACCTACTATGGAAATTTTGATAGCTTTTTTGCGACAGAATTCCTCTGGATTTTGTGTGACTGGTATGTGCTCGTATTCTTTTTTTTTTTTGATTCCTACTCATTCTTTTATTCAGCAGACAATTTTGGTGGCCGTGGGATTTTGATATTTTTTTTTGTTGGAGTCATCACAAATAAAACAAGTAAGGGTGTTATAGTCAGGCGAGCCTGACAATAGAATACCCGACACAGACACATAATTTTTAATATCAAGAGGTGTTTAAGGGCATAAGGAGCCCCATATACGGACTTTAATAAACTTCTAAATGAAAACCGCCCTTTTGACACGCCAACTTTTCAAATTTTTTTGGAATTCTAATCGGACCCTTATATATACGCTCAAATTCTAAGTTTCATTGAAATATTTCAATAAAGTCTGATTTTGAGGCATTTTTGGGATTTTTGTGACAGACCCTAGTACTAGAGGTACCCTTAATAATGGTCCGATCGAAGGACGTTACTGGCTATCAAGGAAGTATACGTGCCAATTTTTGTTTAAGTCCCATTGGTATTTCGGGAGTAGGAGACAATTTTTGAAAAACGCCCTTATGCCACGCCCACTTTTCCAATTTTTTGAAATCGTATTACTTGCCTTTAAACATGTTCAAATATCCAATTTCATCAAAATATCATGAAAAACTTCGATTTTAGAGCAGTTGTTGCGATTTTCGTAACAGACCCTAGTACTGGAGGTACCCCTAAAAATGGTCCGATCGGGTCCATTCTCGAACTTGTTCTTACTCATGTCCCCGTGAGCACGCATACCAAATTTTGTCAAGATAGGGCGGTTCATGTAACATCATATCATATCACACCATATTATAATATATAATATCATATTATATCAAGTAGATACCATTCAGCATCATATGAAAAACCGGCTTATGTTAAGTTAATCATTAAGTGAACAATGGCAAAATCATCGATAGCTACGGCAACATTTCTACATGCCTGAAGTTTCGATGATGTTCATTCTAATTTCATTTTCGGATAGAGCCTTCTATTTTAAGAATTGTTCTTGCTTTTCTGAATTGCTCTTGTTTAGCCCCTCGGCAGCATGTTTCCCTGAAACATTTTGAAGCAAGTGAAATGAACAAGAGCAAAAATAAAATTGAATGTGTGCCCCGAAGAAATGTTGTCCGGAACAATTGTCAGAAAAAGTCGTTATCTGAGCGCAGACTGCTCTCCTACGCTCGACATATGCAAGCAATGGGAAATAATTTTTATCTGTGGGACTATGAATTCTAAAATGTTTGCACCGAAATGGCTGAAATCATTGCTTCCGTATGCCCAAGAGGGCAGAGTCTTTTTGCTCTCCACCTAACAGTGATGGCCAGGGATTATTTGAATAAATGAAAACCGATGCTCGAGAACGTGGCTTTGCGGCTCTTCTCGTATTGTTTGTATGCTACTCACAAAGCGGTCTTTTGCCATCGTACGCCATGACGTATGAGGATTAAATTGCATAATTTATGTCTAAATAAAGCTTCAGGATATATAAATATGATTCGGTTATCTATGATGAGGCGGGTATATGGCAACATGCTTACCTTTCGTTCCCACAAAAGGATGAGAATTCACGTTTTAAGATAAAAAAAAAAAAATATTAGCCCCGTTTTGTATTACAGAAATAATCGAAAGGCTTACTTTAAGTCTTAGGCCCCATCTACACGATGCAAGTTTTCGCTTGGCAAGTTTTAGTACTTGTGTGCAAGAACTTGCGTGACCAATCCACACGATGCTAGTAAATTTTAGCTTGCAGCTTGCCTGAAAGTAATCTAAAGATGACTTGCACGCAAGTGCTTGGGCACATAGCCACACGGCGTTACTAAAAGTTGCTTTTCAGAAGCAATTTTTTTAGAACATGTAGCTTGCCAGCTTGAAGGTTTTTTCATTCAAGTAGAAGTTCTTGCCGCAAGTTTTCCAGTTGGTATAAAAAATCATATTTTAACCTAAAATAGCAAAAATTGAATAAAAAATAAAGAAAGTTCTAGCAGCGGTGCTCATTTTGGAAGAAATAGAAAATTATAGAAAAAAACCAAAACGAACAATTTGGGCACGCAAATTTTTTATGGCAAAACCCTTTTTGAATTCAATGAAGCTTCCATGAGGAACAATCAAAGTTTTCCTTCAGGGCGGTTCATGTAACATCATATCATATCACACATATTATATATATAATATCATATTATATCAAGTAGATACCATTCAGCATCATATGAAAAAGCCGGCTTTATAATTTAAGTGAACATTGGAAGTTAAGCCCAGTTGTTTCAAAATCATCGATAGCTACGGCAACATTTCTACATGCCTGAAGTTTCGATGATTTTCATTCTAATTTCATTTTCGGATAGAGCCTTCTATTTTAAGAATTGTTCTTGCTTTTCTGAATTGCTCTTGTTTAGCCCCTCGGCAGCATGTTTCCCTGAAACATTTTGAAGCAAGTGAAATGAACAAGAGCAAAAATAAAATTGAATGTGCGCCCCGAAGAAATGTAGTCCGGAACAATTGTCAGAAAAAGACGTTATCTGAGCGCAGACTGCTCTCCTACGCTCGACATATGCAAGCAATGGGAAATAATTTTTATCTGTGGGACTATGAATTCTAAAATGTTTGCACCGAAATGGTTGAAATCATTGCTCCCGTATGCCCAAGAGGGCAGAGTCTTTTTGCTCTCCACCTAACAGAGATGGCCAGGGATTATTTGAATAAATGAAAACCGATGCTCGAGAACGTGGCATTGCGGCTCTTCTCGCATTGTTTGTATGCTACTCACAAAGCGGTCTTTTGCCATCGTACGCCATGACGTATGAGGATTAAATTGCATAATTTATGTCTAAATAAAGCTTCAGGATATATAAATATGATTCGGTTATCTATGACGAGGCGGGTATATGGCAACATGCTTACCTTTCGTTCCCACAAAAGGATGAGAATTCACGTTTTAAGATAAAAAAAATATTAGCCCCGTTTTGTATTACGAAATAATCGAAAGGCTTACTTTAAGTCTTATACTGAGACTAAAATTAAATAAACTATTTGACTTCAAAATAAATACCAGCAAAATAATACTTACGAATAACTAGCAAAATAAACGAAAAAGCAACAGGAACTCAATCAGTTATTAAAGAAAATTCATAAGCTTTAAGTTTAAACATCCACCTTTAAGGAATTCAAATCCAATTTTAGAAGCAGATGTCAGAAAAAATAAAAATTCTCTTGACTGTGAAATTCGCCTGAAACAATTCTGCTTGCCTTGTTGTTTTGTGCTGTTGACTTCGTCTCAACAAAATTGCCATTGCCATGGGGCGATCATGAATTCGAGGCTTTCGAGGAAGTCAACATTTTTCGAATCTAAATTCCTTCACAAAATAAGCATAAAAATATTTTGGTTAAATCTACTCGCACAGGACATTCATCGAAAGATGTGAAGAAAAATGCCTCGAGGAAATCGTGTTTGCTTTCATTTGGCATATTTAAGAGCAATGCGTTGCGAAGGAACTGAGCCAAAAGCAAGCTAATTTATATGAAAAGGACATTGAAAACATCACAATGACTTGAATTTAAACTTCAAATGAATATGGAATTTAAAAACATATTTTGGGTGTTTTTCTATAAAGCCCTTTCGGCTTTTTTCTATAAAAAATTCTAATGCATCCTTCTTCGAATATTAAGTGATTTTATTCGAGGAGTAAATTATTTCAATTATCCAAAATTATTCATAAAGAAGCTTTGATTGATGCGACGCGACAACCTTCAGTCCGTATATATAAAGGATAATATCTTCAAAACTTCACCTCAATTCTTTTTCCCTTAAACTACTCACTAACCATAATTTTTTTCTAGGGCATCTCACAGGTGCTATATCCTGTCATCATCAATAGGCTTTGGTTAACAAAGTTTCAAAGTTTCTTTTATGAAGAATAAAAAAAAAAAACTCCCAACTTTTGAGTAAAAACTTCTCCTTTTGAGCCTTAAGCTGAATGAAGAAAGGACATAAAAGAAGGAAAATGAAATTTGTTCTTCTCTTTTCAAATTCATTGTCCGTTTTGGGAATTCAAAGCCTCAAGGTTTCAACACATGCTGCACGATAAAGATTTTGAAAGGACTCAGTTCGAACATGTTAAGCGAAAGCTCCTCAACATAGAAACAATGCCACAAATTGCCATCAGAAATATCACAACAATGACACCATCGTTGTGGAAACAACGTCCGAGAAGCTTTGATATCCTGTCAATTCCCAAAACCACAGAATAGTGTAAGCTGCCAGTGACTCAACACATGTGTGAGCACGTTTACAAATTTTGTGATGATTTCAAAGAAAGTGGATTTTAGAAAAATTCGCAAATTTTTTCTCAGAATTCGGGCCTTCACAGTCTTATTTATTTTAATGCTTGTAACTGGGGACAATAAAATTTTAACTTTTTAAGACGAAATGGAATTTTATTTGTTCATACATTTAAATGAAATAAAAATCCCTCCAGCAAAAAACTCAAATTGGTATTTGAACTCCAGTGGACCATAAGTATATGTCAGGCGAGAGCTCCAATTGGGTCCTGCAACTACCACTTGATGTTCATTTAATTGCATTTGGTTTTTATAGACATCCCTCGGTCTTCATATTCATGGGAATCAATTTGATGTTTTAAAAAAGTAAAAAATGCTGCGAACGGGACTCCAACCGGTCGTTGAGAGGGATGATTTGTTGATCATGGCAACAATTGTGAATAAGTAGTTGAAGTACGGTGAAGCGTCATAATGTTTTCGATTGTAAATTTTCACTGTTGCAGATAATACTGAAATTATATACATATGTACTGAAAAATGAAATGAAATATGTTTGTCGATTATGATGATTGAAACAAAAATTTAAAAAAATCACTGCGTTGCAGTTTCGATTTATTCAATTTCGGTTTTGAGCTGAATAATCGAGAAAAGATGGAAATAATTGAAATGGACGATCAGTTATGAAGCAGTTTGTATGTAATCGGAAAAGAAATTCGGTCAAAATATGCTCGTAAATTGCGCAATCAATTTTGCACGAGTGCTTTAGCAACGACTTGTGCTATGTTTAAGGTTCACACATGCAGGAAGCAGCTTGTCCAAATAAAATTGAAATGTACGAAACGCGTTCGAAAAAGAAAAGAAATTTGTCGAGTTGAAACGGAAATGATGACCTACATAAAATATGAAATTGCTCATTCGTTTCGACCGTTGGATTGCAATTTTCATCAAAAATAAATGACTTTTCTTCTATGAGAAAATCTTTCTAAGTTAAATGCAATTTACGAAGCTTCTTACAACATTTCTTCACGAATGAATTGAAGAAAGGATAAGCTCGATTATTGAAGGGATTTCAACAAGCTAGTTCTTGGTCCTTAAAATTTTTCCTTTAATTAATTAAGAGAAAACTTGGAAAAATACTAGAAAATCTTAATCTAGAAGAATAGTCCTCAAGAAAGGTGGAGGAATGGATCCGGCTTCTAAAAAAAAAACAAAACAACCCAGAGATTGAAAAGGACAACTAATCAGTATCATAGCCTTCTTCTTTAAATGATTTCTAATCTCGGTGGTCTTAATTCTCAAAGACTGCCTGTAAATGTCTTCACTTCAATGTGTCTAAAATCATTGTGATTTAAAAACAAACATGTTCATTTATTTCGAAAATAAGAGCTATACGTTATGTTACGGTCTGCTATATTTAATTTTTTTTTTTTTTTGAAATAATATACGGGCCAAAATTCTTTTTAATGCCTAAATTTGTGTCTCTGTCAACGAAAATCAGTGTTCGTAAAAGAGCAATCAAATAAATAACAAATAAATTTTACCTAAAAATTTATGAATAACGAAATAAAATTGGAAAAAATCGAATATTACCAAACTTCCATCTTGTTTACTCGCAAATTACAGTAACATTGTTGTCTTGTTTGGCAAGACAAGACAAGATAAGACAACAATGTTACCGTAATTTGCGAAGGAAAAAAATTAAGTTTTGTTAATCATTGATTTTTTTCAATTCGACTAGAGTATTTTATTTCGTTATTCATACATTTTTTGTTAAAATTAATTTTTTATTAATATGGTTTGCTCCTTCAGAAAAACTGATTTTCATTGACAGGGACAGAAGTGAAGGCATTAAAAAGAATTTTGGCCCATACATACATAGCTCAAACGTCGGAAACTAAACATTGCTGGATGGGACCAAATTTTGAAGCTTAGGGTATGAAAAATAGATGTTGGCCAATTCTCAGACCTACCCAATATGCACACAAAATTTCAAGAAAATCGGTCCAGCCGTGTCGAAGGAGTTTGGAAACAAACACCGATGCACGAGAATTTAATATATATAATATATAAGTACACTTTAAGAAAACCTTCAATCCCTTAAATAATCCGGGTCCAAGAAGAATCACACCCATTTTTTTTTCTAAGAGAAATTTAGATGCACACTTTTCAAGGAATAAATATACAATGATCCTGAAAGCAAAATAATTTTTCCCCAAAGCTTTTAAATTAAATTTCCAAAGTAAAAGCTCCTGAAGTCTTAGCTTCGAGGGACACATCTTTTTTGCTGTTATCCTTAACGTGAAAAGATGTTGATGGTGCTGCTCTTCAATGCGAAATTTCAAAAGAGAATTCTCATCGCCAATAAATGCAACGATTTTATGAATTTCTTTTCATGTACAAGTATTCAAGGATGTCAGGAGAAAAATCTTGAGTGGTTTGAAAAGTCCTTGTAATGTGGATTTCGCAGGATTATTGTGTACCAATAGAAAACTTTCTAATTATCTCCCATTCCGCTGTGTATCCCTGTTTATTCTAACTAAACCTATTCAAGGTGGAGTCATTTTCTTTTATGCTTTAAATTCTTAAATTGAGGATGAACATGGCTCCTCAATTGTTTGAATCTAATAGAAAGAATTTTTGAGAAATAAATATTCGAAAAATCGATTTTTCAGAAGTGTTCTTAGTGTTAACCAAAAATGTCTACCTAATTCACTTGGGAGTCTTATGTCCTCGAAAAGACTCGTTCAAACTTACTCAAACGTGTTCCTGTGCCTTAAGTCTCATACTCACTTCACGAGTTCCGTTTAAAGTTGAGCTCCCTGGAGTTGAAAAAAAAAAAATTCATTCGCATTTTTTTTTGGCAGAAAAAGCTTGAAAGAACAAAACTTTAAAAAAGGGACAGAAATGGAAATATGAAATTGTGTTTGGGAGAAACGGGGAAAAAAATCTGAACTCATTTCACTTTTGAGTTGAAGTGTTTGACGGGAAAATTTCAACTGCGTTTAACCAATTTTTTCCATGCGGTTATGCTCGCTGGGGTTAAAAGTTATGCAGACACATTTTACGACACGCTGTGGAGTTTTATTCGTGCGGTAAGGTGCTTAAAAGACGATGCATTAGAAAAATGAAAAGAAATAAATCCGCATTAGTTTTGCTTAAGAGTTCAAGAGATTGTCTGGGAATAGAGGAAAATGTTACACCACAATTTCATAAAGCGTTCAACGAACTCAAACCAAAAATAAATGAAAAATAAAAAAAAAGGATATTTCAAGTGTTTTTCACATCGTCATGCATGTTTGCAGTCAGTTGAGGGCATTCATGATGCGTGTTCTTGTGGGAAAAAAAAAAAAAAATTCTGAAGTCTACAATTCTGTGAATTTTGAAAAGTAATATTTTTGCCTTAAACGGAAGAAGCGAGGGCAAAAGAATGCTATACAAAAAGTTGCTTTTATTGGATTATTGCATTGTCTCGAACTTCCTTTGAGAGTTCATATTGTTTCTGGAAGGACATTGATGGTTAAGGGAATTGATTGACAGAATTGAGGCACGGCAACAAGTTCTTGACTCGTTCAGAGTTCAAATTTCCGCTCTTAATGTTTCCGCTGTCACTGCAAGCTGAATGTCAAATATTTGCATTGATTTCCCCAGAGCAAGCGTTTCAAAGTTTTCCAAATTTTGTTTCTAGGATATCAAAAAAAAAAAAAGGGACGTAGTTGATTTTTCTATCATTGAAGGGGATGATTCTCAAAACCCCTCAAAAATATGGAAAGAGTTAAATCATTTTTCCATCCAAGCAAAACAAATATGTAGGCCTACAAATGTCACTGCATGGTATACATATATCCCCTTGATTCGATCCGCCCCTCGTCTACGTTGCTGATCACAAAGTCATCGACATTGCAATGGAAATTGGAATGAATGCAAGAAGCTAATCCTGTTGTGAATGCGGCCAATTATCCTTTTTTGGTCACTTCGTTTTTGTTCGAATGGAACATTTGCCATATTTATACCGCAAAGTGGTATTCTGGGCATAATTGATGTAACTTTTTACATGATTTGACATGCTACTGGTCGAAACTGGATTGGAGAGAGCAGTTTTTAGGTTTTCGTTTTTATCTGAAATATGGAAATTTATGCAATGGTTTTTTGCGATTTCAAGCCTTACCTACACACACAACATTAGTCATTTAAATAAATATCTATTGGATTAATTTTTGTCAAATATTTTCCTCGATATGTTTTATTTAAGCCATATCACATTCAATTGTGAAAATCGCTTTTCTCATGAAAAATCTGTGTTCACTTGTCTTGTGAAGTCATCTTCGAGAACGGAACTCATCATGACATGTGCAACATCATTCAAAGGACTTACGCTACTTCAAACAAAAGGCATCATAGACATCTACTATCCATGTGAAATTATGTTTTCCACAAACACAATTTACTTTATGCATACGAAATTCAATTCCATTTTCATTCGCAAAAGCAAATCAAATTTTCCACTTGGCTGCGGATTTCATAGCAACTCGAGAAACTTTGCTCATTTCTCTGAAGGATCTGATGTGTGTTCTCCCCCTACACGGTATGGCTTCCTTTGTGGGGAGTTAAGAGGAAGTAACATTTAGAAGAATCTCGCTAGCAATATGCTGTGACCCACTAAATAAGTGCCTGAACGTACATAAGTATTTACTTCCATTAAGCGTAGTACGGTTCGTTGGATGGCGACAATAAATCCTTTAAATAAGTTATTTTCATAACTATTTATAGTGGTAAAATGGCTCCATTGAAATTACATTTTGTAAAAATGTTACACTTACGTACGCAACTAGCTTTTAACTTCGATAGCACGCAATGGAGACGTGGCAGGCAAACTCATTAAATTGATATGCTTCAGGAGTATTCATGAAAGAGTGTTTAGAAACGAAACTCGCCGGATGAAATGAATGCAATGAAAATACAGTATTCCCGGGATGTATGCATCGCGGATATCAGCTTTCGGCGCTTATAAGAACGAGTTTCCGTGCATTTTCTATGGTTTTTATATCTAGGGAAGACTATAGTTCATTGAATTAACTTCATTCCCTTCAAAGGACTAAACAATTTTACGTTACGATAATAATCAATATATATATATATATATATATATATATATATATATATATATATATATGTATATATATATATATATATGTATATATATATATATAATATATATATACTTATATAATATACAGGGTGTCCCGAAAACTTTTGTAAAAAATCAAACCATCGATAGGTCGAGTCAAGAGAAACTTTTTTTTGTTTTCATACAAAACTCTCTTAGTGGTACCGTTTCCGAGCTATAGCACTTAAAAAAAGTTTATTTTTGTATGAAATTTCTAATATACTTTCATTTTAAACAAACAATTTATTTTTAACGCAAAAATTTCATATATACATATTATATATGGAGACTTTCAATACAATGAGGGACCTCATATGCGGACTTCTGTTCAATAACTTTATAAAAGCCGCCATTTTATTACGACCAATTTTACAATTTTTGGATATTTTTGTAATAAACCTTAGTACAGGAGGCATGGGCGTAGCCAGGATCTTTCATAGGGGGCCCAAAATAATAAAACCAAATATGAACTACGTATTGAAAAATATTTGTATTGAAAAGTCTTCAAAGTTTGAAAGTCATTCATACCACGAGAAATTATTTCTGTATTTTTTTGAAATTTTTTTTAATGACAATTAGGGGTCGCTACCAGAGGTCAAAGTTTTCCAAATAAACTCAATATATGAAATTGTTAGTTTCATATAAAATATTACAAATTTACACAAGCTCGCTGTCTGTGGTCATAGGACAATCAATTCTGTAAGTCTGCGTTAAATCTGACCATCGTCGTCTTCACCGTTGCAGAGAATAAGGGTTATATAAAATAATTCAATTTGGTTTGATACATAACATAACTTTAATTGTTTTAAATAATTTCTTTGTCTTTTCGTTTTACAAAATTAAATAATTACTAGTCAATTCGATGTATTGGGCAGAAATACAACAAGGCTTATAATCATTAAATGCAAAACTAGGATATTCTGGTCATCTTTAGGACAAATGCCAATAATTATTTATTAATAGAATTACACTTTGACCAGAATATTGATCGCGGATAAATTCGTCCGCTTATAGAATTGGCATTATTTAATGGAATTTATTAATTGTGGACCCTTGTCTCAGAAATTATCTTCAAAGATCAATTTAAGTACATATATATTCTAGTATTGAAAAGAAACACGAGTGGATTTTTTCATTCAAAGTTTTGTTATGTTATGTGATAAAAATTCTTCCGAATTAGACTTGTTCGTTAGAAATCTCCTTAATCTTTATCGATGAAGAGATCGATGGTCAGAATATGTGAACCAGACTACAGAATTGATTGTTCCCTTTAACATAATCAGCTTAAAGATCGCTCGATAGTGGTTGAGCTATTGTCATTCAAAGTAAAAATAGTCAAACAAATGGAAAACTTTACATACCACTTTAAAATTATTTCGTACTTTGATGTCATCATCCTTGTAGTTTCGACCATATCAGTTCTAAAGATTGTACAGTTATTGTTTGATTTCATATCATGAAAATTAGTACCGTTTTAAGGAAAAAAATAGTTTCTCATTAAAAATTTTAAGATTACCTCCACCATATTTCTAGAAATATGTGTTCTGCGAAACATCAAGTGGTATTTTAAAAAATTTTAACTTTCACGATTAATTTGGAATCATGTGACGTGATGGAAATTTTTAAATTCAAATTTTGAAATATTTTCAAGCTGAATGCGAGTAGAGAAATGCTTAAAAATCTCGATTTTGTACTGCATGTATTCTTTCTTAATGATACTTTCATGTATAACTTATCAATTTTTTATTGATTTTATGAAAATTTCTGAAACTGTACGACTTCTAATCCTATTTTAACCAAAATTTCAAATAAATTACAGATCAATGATTTGTCTCTTCGGTATCAGTATAAAGACGTTGTCGCGCCGATTATTAAAATGTTAAAATTTTGATTAATGATATAGACCACTCTAGTACAAAGATGATTCGCTTTTCAGCTTATAAGTAGTTTGAAAACTATTTGTTTATTTCAGTTGAAATAAGTCTATTTCATGACACAAAAATTTAAACGAAAATATTTTTTAAGGGAAAGTGCCGCGCAGCCTGACGTCAAAGTTCTAATGCCACATGAAAGGAGTACTAACAAATTTATTTAAAAGCACCTGAATGTTCATGACAATAACGAAGGAGCATACAGTTGCCGACTTTCGTTCAAGCCGTGATTTGTATAATTCGGAGTAATTAAAATAATTCTTTATATAATAATTCTTTATAAATAATTTCTTAATTATAATTGATAATTATCAAAATTCATCGAAATATTTAAAAAAATTCAGGTTTTACAGCAGTTTTTGTGATATTCATAACAGATCCTCGTACTGGAGGTCCGAGGTTTTTTCTCAAACTTGTTCTTAGTCATCTTCCCGTCAATATGCACACCAATTTTCATGAGGATAGCTCGAATGTTTCGATAAGGAAACTGTATGCAGATAGACAGTCGGACAGACAAACGAAGGGACATGGCTAAAGCAAATCTCCTGGTAGCCTTGATCATTTCTATATAAAATTTGTATGGTATATCTTGAATGGTTTTGGGTGTTACACACAACCACACAAACGCAATATATCCTTCATACAGCGCTTGTCTGGTATAAAAATATCTCGAAGGATGTTTATTCAAAGCCAAAAAAGTGTTGAGAGTTCTTTGCTGAAAGTCCATCACAGTAAACCAAAATGAGAGATTGGCTATCAACTAAAGATATTCTTTCCCAAATTACCAAACTTTCCGGCTAATTAATTAAGATGAAAATGCGGACAAAGCTTGCAAACCGATTTGCGTTTGGCCATCCACTGCAAAGCCGTAATTTTCGCACTTCATTCAAAGTGTGAAAGGACTTTTCGATCTGATAATCATTTGCCCATCACAAAGAGCAGCAATTTTCCTAATTAATTTGAAATTTTGCGCTTTATTCTCGCTGAAAATATAGGAGAGAGATTTAAAACTTTCCAAAAATAAATTAGCCTAACTATTTTTTAATTAAAAATGATTTCGACTTTTTGAACTTTATTTTTATCACAAATTAATGAGTGATACTTTCCATCATAATTACAATTGGGCTTTAATATTTATTGAGTAAAATCTCGAATGAAATTTCGAACCAACAAATTTTAACCTACATTTTCATGTCCGTGAACTCTTTCGAGAATTTAAAATTAAGCTGAAATATTCGGATGCCAAGAGATTGCCGTTGTGGCGACAATCCGGCGAGTCTGTTTGTCGTCAAGGCACTTTGGTTTTCTCCTCATAAGGATGTCATAATACAGGCAAGTCATTAAAAACGAAAGATTATTTTCGCGGCAGCCAAGACAAAGACGTTTGCGGTTTCTGGCATTGAAGAATTGAGGGAAAAGAGCTTCAAATATAATTAGAAAATTCATAGAAAAAGTGAGTCGATTCGGTGGCTTAACGTCTTTTTTTTTGAGTATTTAGTCGGTGTCGGTGAGACTCATAAAAAGACTTCCTTCATCGATTTTTTTTTTTATCGATTTGGTCATTATAAACGAGTTTTTGACTTTATACGGTAGGCACTGCATAGATTTTCTCACCTTGGGTTCTATTCGAATGAATCTCTTCAAAGCTTGGGGCATTTATTGTTGTTTTTTTTTATTGCTTCATAGCTTCTTAAGTGGCACAATAGAATGTTTTTATGGATAAAATTATTTAAGCACAATGAAATGATAAATTACGGTCACGACTTTACATAACAGACTGATTAAAAAGGTCACAGAGGAAAATGCCATTTGTCTGTTTAGGAAAAAAAAAGTCACCATTGTGAATAAAGCATCTCAGTTCAACGGGTTAGATTAGAAAAATTTGAATAATACTTCGACGAAAATGCATTATTTAAAGGAATGGCCTAATAATTCTGTTAAAGGGCAAGAGAAAAGCATCTTCGTGTGTCCTAAACGCCACGGCTGCTTTTTACGGATTACAGGGGAATCCATTAAGATAAGCCATTTTCAATGGAACGACGGCATTCACGAAGCATTCAGCCGTTTAGGAGCCAATGTTGGGTAAACATCGGCGATAATTTGTTTTATTGTCCGTGACTTTACGGATTTTCTGGACAAAGCCGTTTGAAATTTAATGCCATTCAGCAGCGGCCTGCAAGAGTTTGGGAAAAAGCCACAATATTCTGAAGGAGCATTAAACAAAAACTTATGGAATCTGTGAAAACATGATTTGACCTGGAGCCATATAAGAAGAAGAAAAATTCAAAATCAAAAAAAAGCCACGAAAGGTGAATAAATTTGGGTCCATCGAGCGCTGATTGAAATTGATTGGTCTGATTTTGTTGAATTTTATTTTGAAATGTGATGAATTCCCGAATTGATTGAACTCGGATTTGAGTCAATTTTCAATTGAAATTGATAATTTAATTCCGAAGCAGACAGAATCTGCGCCTTAAAGAGGTCTTTCGTTTATCGATTTTCGGTTAATGCTGCTGTTGTCTTATGTTAAGTATTTCGATGACATCGGTCCAATGGCACAGCAGCACGAATCGAAGCAATAACAAAAGGAATAATTATAATTGACGCTTGTTGAACAATGCAGACAACGGCTTAGACGAAATATTACCCGGACTTGGCAGTTGGAATCCTTTTAATCCACATAGAATCCCTTCATCGTTGACAACTCACGTTCTTTCTTCAAATTTATGCGGAAGCGATCTAACCAAATTCCACGAAGACTTTTGTGTGGCTCTGCTCGGTGTGAAGGAACCAATTAAGTTGTGACTTTTTAGCTCAAGCGCAGCCACTTTTTGTTTAAATGAAATGAAAAAGTTTTAACTTTCGACTTTGATGGAAGAGTTCATTCACACGGCTTTGTTTCCGGATGCATTCGTTGAAGCCATTCCCATTTTATTCCCACTTCTGTTTTAAATATTCTGCCTCCGCAATTTATCCTCCAATTGGAATTGGGTTAATGCAGTTTTCTTGTTGCCAGAATGAAATTTATTTACGATTTGACATGAGTACTGAGTACTCAAACAGGCTCGGATAAGCAATTCGAGTGAATGAAAAATTGAATATGCAATATTAATAATGACTGCCAAGCAAAAATATGTGAATATAGCAACATTCAATAAAAAAATAAAAAAAATAAAAAAATGTGAGTAGGAGGACTCTTTATGTGGGAAGATCCAGGCCCGTAGAGAGAAATTTGTGGCCCGGGGGATTTTTTTCCGGGGTCCTCACAGAAATGTGCAACCAAAAAAAAAAAAAAACCAAATCTCGTTGCCAATTGTGGGCCCCTTCAGAAAGCCCGGGCCCGGGGGGAAATCCCCCTTTTCCACCCCCCTCTCTACAGGCCTGGGAAGATCCATTTATTTCTGCGATGTGCAGAATAATCAATTTTGTCAATAAATAAAAGCATGTTCGAGTGTTTCAACAAGTAATGACAAATTGACAAAACGAGGATATCAGCGATATGCAATATTAATGAATGATAGATATTGAAAAGAAAATCCATCGATCCATCAATCTTTCATTTACGAAAGAGGAAAAATTCGTTTTTAAATAGGCCGTCAAATGTCCTTCCATTTTAATTTGGAAAATCAGGTCTTAATGGTGAGGTTAGTTTGGTGGTTCGTTTTGAAAATGAAACTGTTAAAATATTAATTGACAATTAGTTTGGTAATGTGGGCAAGAACAGTATAAAGCATGGCGTCTTTGGTGAGAGGAAATTTAAAGTATTCTGTTTTTTTTTTTTTTTTGTTTCTTTGATTATTTGAACTTCGACTATTCTATTGAGAAATGTAACCAACCTAAGATCTTTTTAGTTTTCTGAAATTTTCTCTTAAGTACCATCAAAAATTTCGATCATCCGTTAAAGCATATGCCTTCATTTGAATAGTTACTCCGACTTGTTCTCTACCATTCAAACTGCAGGCAAAGTAAATGAGTTCTTCATCGTAAAAGTGAGCTTAAGTTATGCAAATAGATTTGTCAAGAGCCAATTGACTCCAATTAAGCATATGGCAGAGAAGATTTCCAATTTCACTTGCAAAAATATTTGCATATTCAGGAACTCCTAGCTTCAAGCAAAAAATGCATAAAGCATACCGCCAAATGTAGCAATCTCTTTAAACCATAATTAATCTCATCCGTTTTTAAGCTTCTCTCCGCTCTTTTAATCTCTCTGTTCACTGAAAAATAATTTCCATAAATTGCGTAAGTAACCACAATTGTCGCCGTCCGACTAACGCATAAATTTAATCCATTCGACCATAGTTGTGGCTTAGTTGGAGCTTAGTTGAAGCTTATTGTCGCCACAATAAAGCGGTCTTCCACTAAGAATAAAAACACAAAAGCCTATGTTGGCTTTCAAATTTCGTTTTTATTTTATTTTTTTTTTGCTTTGTCTCCATTTTCCTTTGAATGCATTTTACTTATACTTAATTTTTCGTACATTTTCATTTATCTTTACTTTTCACAGTAGGTTGTCTAAGCTTTTGTGTCTTCGATCCGGATTACCAAAAGCTTTAAAGCTCTCAGTTGTCCAAATGATTAAACTGAAACATATTTCCAAATCAATTCTTTCAACTCTTAATGTAAAAATCACTTTAGAACTCATTTTGAACAGCTCTTTCATCCATTAAAGCCCTTCAACTCTGCAGAATGATTACGGCCCTCAAAATTAATCGAATTTAGAGGTCAATGAAACACGGAAAAACAAAGGATTCCATGCTTATTAATTATTGCCAGCTAAATTTAAGATTTAATTCGGAGAACAAATCACAAATTTCGTTCATGAAGAATAATTGCACCTGCTTTCGAATTAGTTCCTGGCAAACCTGCGTCATTTGCCATTCAAGCTTGGGCACGCACGCAAGCCACTTTAACTTCAATCGTAAGTCACCGACAGGCTCCACCTTGCTCAATTCATCTCCGGAAGCGAACAATGGCTTCAGCAATCCTTCTTGTATGTATGTATGCTTGATTGAATTTTTAAGGAGGAAAAACTTTTGGATTTCCAAATGCGTTCGTCTGCACGCGATTCATTTTTGCTTTTCGTTTGAAAAAGACTTACATCACCGAATAATGGATTTCGGGAGAGTAATTCTTTAAAAAGCTATCCAAAATTACTTTAATCCTTAGAAGAATTTTTTCGGTTGGCGTTGTTAATTGAGCTCAGTTCAAAGTTTCTTTTCATAAAGACAAAAAATTTAAGAAAGATGTTCTTCTGTGCTTACGGGTATACATATATGTATGTATACATATATGTATGTATTTTTAAATGTTTTAAGTTACAAAATAATCTTTTCGGCCCCTTTGCTACTGTTCCGGTTAAAGTTTATCGTTACGATATCCTCTCAAAATTTCAACATTTTCATACAAATTGTTTTGTTTTTCGGAACGAAAACTTTAATCAGAACACCGGGCCTAATAATTGTAAATAAATTTGAATGAAAAGAAAAACCCTTTAGGAATTTCAACTAATTTTAAATTAATGGAACAACTGACTGATTTAAAGTGATAATTAATTTAAACTCTGACTTTTTCCCCATGGAGAAAACTGCCATTTTAGCATGGCGATGTCCTACGGCAAAGTCAATTGTCTGAATCTGCACATCTTTTAAATTAGTTAAAAATCAGTTTATTGTAAATTGATTTTATTTTAGTTTTTCTTTGAGTGATTTCAAAGTTGTTTTTTTTTAAAGTTAATTGAGAAGGAATTCTTAAAACAAAAATAAGAGAAATTGTATGGGTGGCAGCTTCTTTTCTCCTCCATGAGATAATCAAAATTTTCCGTAATATTTAAAATTTACCTGCTTCTTTCGATTCCCAATTTTTCCACATCTTATTTCTGCCTGAGATTCGAGGATTCGAACTCCAGCCTTCGGATTGCTAAGCGCGATCGCTATGCGCTACGCCACGGAGAGATCGAATACATGTAGATTTAATATATTGTATTAACGTTTATGAATGTAATCTCAATTAATTGATTTTCAATTAATTTTATAACATATTTTTTTTCAATCTGATTGCGTAAATTCCGATAGGGAACTTGATGAAAATTGATATGTTTAATACATACAATGGCATTTTAAATGGCAAAGAAAAGGGATGAAAATGCTAATGTGTACCTACTCGCAGAATAATACAATTTGTAGGGTTAAAAGGAATCGATGAATGAATTGACCTTCCAATGCATATTTCTAGCGTGGGCTTAATATTTTTATAGGGAAAATGTAAATTTTATTGGTCATACACTTATAATCTTATTGAACCTTCATCAATATTTTTCGAAAAACGCTCCAAAACAACTATGCAACCGAAATGATATCCTTTTATACCAAGGACGAATACGAATTATCACACACAGCGAAAAAGACTGTAAATCCAAAAATTTTACAATTTGCTTCAAATACATTTATAGGTTAAATCGCACCCAATAACTTAAGGAATTTTCGGTAGTTAATTTGAAAGTTAAAGCATTTGAATCAAAAATGTAAATTGTTGTTAAATTACGGCTCCCGTTATTGGTCTTATAGTTTACGTTGTTGAAATAAATACAAAAATTTTTGTTTGACAAATTAGGGCGCCTTTGGCTTGAAAGTTAAAGTACTTGGCTGAAGTACCGAAGTTGTTCCCATGTAATGTTTGCCACTGAGAAGAAAAGAAAAACTTCTTTATGTGTTTTCTGAGTTTTTTTTTTTATTTATTTATTATTTTACTATACTATTTATTTATTTATTGTGTTTATGATTAATCTTCCTTTACTTACTTCTATTTAAATCTTCTCGTCTCGGCCGAGCCTCGAATCGCCTGACCTCCAAGTGCACTGGGCGAATGTCTTAACCATTACGCCAAACGAACGAATTTAATTTGTTGGTTAAAATGCTCAGTTGAGCTTAACGAATTTTTTTACACCAAAATTTTTTTTACTGGAAAATGAACCATTAACAAAAAATAAATAGAACCTTAAAATCTTAGGGGAAAGTTTTGTCTTCATAAGCAACTAAACAATGAACAACAAAAAAAGACAAAAAATGTAATTTAAAAAATTTAGAAAAATTCTCGCCGCCAGCAGTAAGAGTAGCCCGAACCTCTCGAATGTCAAGTCACAGCTTAGGCCATTGAGCTATCGAAACATTGCCGGGCGATTGATCAGAATGTGGACTTAAGGCAGAGAACAGCAAAGACAAAAATATTAGAAACCTAGGCTCTGAGATAGCGTAGGGGATGCGTGCTATGCTCTTGATCCCAGGGTCCGAGGTTCGATTTCCGGCACAGGCGAAACGTAGTGTGTAATGTTCCAAGCCTAGTACTGGTTTTTCAAAAATCGCATGTTAGGGGGAACACTACATACAGGCGCGCAGCCAGGGGGGTTTTGGGGGTTCAAACCCCCCCAAATTAAGGAAAAAATACACGACACAGCTTTCATTTCTACATCGCCGTCCTACAAACTCTTTTATTAAGTTTTATGATGCAATAATTTTAGTTCTTGACCGAATTTCCTCTTGGAATGATCAAAATGTGTCAAGTCAGTCTAATTTATTAAAATGTGCCTTACAAAAAGGCGAATTTCTTATATCTCTTCATTGTATAAATCAAGTTTTTAGTTACACATTTGTTCTATGTAAATATTTACAAGGTAGAAACATTGATCTCAAATATGCTGTTGTCCTAGCAGATATATGCTTAGAGAATATTCAAACCTTAAGAAGTAACGCTGAGGAAGAATTTCAGAAATTGTTTAAAAACGCTGAGAAGCAAGCTTTATCAAGCGGACTTATTTTGCAAAAACCTAGGCTCGCACATTCTCAGGACCACGAAGCACATTTTCATACTAAAAGTGTTGAATATTATTATCGTATTTCCCTTTATTTACCTTTTGTGGATGCATTTATTGTCAACTTAACCAATCGCTTTTCAAAACACAAGGATATTCTTCTTGGTTTTCAAGTTTTATTTCCTCAAAGCGATACTGCAAAAGTTGATGATTTTTTAGACAAATTTAAAAAACTCTTTCAGTTTTATCAAGATGATTTAGAGGGAAATTTTGATGATTCAAAAATGGAGCTCACTATTTGGTATAAATTAATTAATAATTTAGAAAAAAATGAAAGACCAAAAACAGTGTTTGACGCTATAAAATTTTGTAAAAAAGATATTTTACCAACTATTTTTATTTTATTAACTATTTTGGCTACTCTTCCAATAACCACATGTGAAAATGAGAGTTCGTTTTCAACTCTCCGCCGACTCAAAACTTATCTTAGATCTACAATGACAGAACAGAGGTTAAATGCCTTAGCACTCCTCTACGTCCATCGAGATCTTACTCCCAGTGTAGAGGACATACTAAATAAACTTGCTGAAAGCAAGCGCAGACTTAACATTGCACTTTAAATTGAATAAGTTCCTTCGAAAATACTTTTTTTACTTTGTACACCTTATAAAAATGTAAAATATTTATGTAAATATATTTTAATTATATATTTTGTAAGCTTTTTACGAAAATAAAAACAAAAAATATTTAGAAAAATTTTCTGCGAACCCCCCCCAAATTGAAATCCTGGCTGCGCGCCTGACTACATAATAAGATATATACACTCACACACAAGACAAATAAAAAAGTTTTGAACAGTTTCTTTCTCAGATCAAATATGTACTTTCCTTTTGTTTCAACAGCTTCTTGTATGTTTCATAACATTTTTTCAAAAATTCATCGTTCTCAGTTCAAGTATTTAGTTTTCGTTTTAACAATTAGGCTATTCACAAAGGCTGCTAAAATTCCTTCTAATGTGCTAATATGCTTTTTATATATGGAGTTTAACAGCTTTAGAACATTAGAAGGGATTTTAGCAGACCTTGTGAATAGGTCAAATGTGTAAATTTTTGAATGTAAAGTTGTTGGCCGAAATGATTTTAATTTAGTTCAAATACTTTTCAGCTCAAGAGCTTTTTCGTTATCTCGTTGAAAGCGGCACTGTTGCTAAAAAAGTCGTAAGGTGCTTCGTACAAATATAAAAATGTTGATTCAATATTTTTGCATTTGAATTTAATACTTTTTTGCTACAGTTTATCAAAACCGAAAAGTTTTTGTTCTTACAGCGTTTATTTTTCTGTGTGCATGAGCTCATTCTCATTGGCATCAAGACGATTGAAATAAATTAAATTGAATTAATAAGTATGTGTGTACTAGCAGTCGGTTATATGTATGTGCAAGTGGATGATTGGACCATTTGTTAAATAAAAAGGGCTCTCAATAATTATTTACTTCATTTGCTCATTTCCAAAGTTGATCGTCCACATCTTAACCAACAATGTTGAAATTCCTGTCCAATTTTCAATTTTCAATTAAAACAAGTAACAAAGCTAAAGTCGGCCATGCCTGACTTTCATATTCCCAGCGTCCTTACAATATTGACGAACTACTTAACTTTTGCCTCTCCATACGGAAGTTACAAAAAGTCTCTATTTGTGGGCGTGGCAGTGGACAGACCACATCAATTTTTGCCAACAATTTTCATTCTTCTTGGTCAAATAAACAACAATGTTTGAAATTTTAAGCTTCTACGCTTTTCACTTCAGAAGTTACGAATCATATCCATTTGGAGGCGTGGTAGTGGGCGGATATCGTCCATTTTCGCTTAGGATTACACTCGGGGTCCGATGTGTCTGTGGGGCGAATTTTGACGTAATTGGTCCAGGCGTGTGAGAGAAGATTCGACCACAGACGGACGGACGGACAGACGGAGAGACGGACATGTCTAAATCGATTCAGTTTTCCATCCTCATCAAGAATATACAATGTATACTTATATTTGTCAATATCTACGGAGCTTAGTTCTAGCTGTTACAAGATTCCCACATACATATATGTATATTATAATTCTGTTACCGGATATAGCGATTAGCGATATATTATATCGATGAATTTTTGCTGGCCCCTTCGAAATCATTATAGCCGATTTTCACTGTATACAGGGTGTCCCGAAAACTTTTGTAAAAAATCAAACCATCGATAGGTCGAGTCACGAGAAACTATTTTTGTTTTCAGACAAAACTCTCTTAGTGGTAGGTACCGTTTACGAGCTATAGCACTTCAAAAACAGTTTATTTTTTTTGTTTAGTCTTTATGGGAGACTTGTTCTTGACTAACGAACTGAAAGCCTTTCGTTGGATCCGGTGTATTCGCAGCCTTGATGAACATTATCAAAACGAATTAAAATATTTTTAAGTTCCAAAAAAGGCTTTGTCAGAAATTGAAAAAAAAAATTAATTAATGAAATAAATTTTGGCGGCATCGATTGATTGCAGTTATGGCAATGTCAAGTATATATTTCCAACGGCGCCATTTTCCTCTGAGTTCAAATCTTGCAGAACAAATATTTTTAAGCAAGGGTCTTGACTCTAGAGGTGACCGTTTGCCCCACTGATATCTTTCGAGCTCATTTAGAAGAAAATCAAGTTCCCGTTGCATTTTATGCCAGGGAAAAAGTCGTCGTGTAGACATCGAATTATGTAGCAGCGATATTCAAGATAATGTCAATTTCGATTTCTATTGTTTTGTTTATTATTTTAGTTTTAATATATTATTTTAATATATTATTTTAATATATTTTTTTCATATATTTGATATGGGCTTATGCTTTATAAATTAAATTTAAATTAAATTAGTACTGTAAATTGAAATTTGAAACGAAGTTTCTACTGTGAGACAAGTTAAAACAGGAAAAGGATGTGGCTCATATTGAGTTCTATGGAAATAATTTTTCTCCTTTTACCATACGCCTGTAAGCGAAGCTCTTCTCAATTTGTTCTTTTGCTTAGACTCATTACCTTTTCAATTCGACGAAATCGTTAAAGATTCCACCGATCAAAGGGTCACAAACGGTACAGTAGCAACGTTGGCAGAAGCCAGCTATACTGTGTCGTTAAGAGTTCGGAATGACGATTACGGTAATTTTGGTTCAGCACACTTCTGTGGAGGATCATTGATAATGTGGAATGTCGTGCTCACTGCGGCACACTGTCTCTTCGTGTAATTCAATAATAGAGATAAATAAAACTGAATGAAATCACGAAACTCTTGCAGCTTTGATGAAAGAAGTCCAATATCAAGAAAACCTAGGTTAAACGATGATATTTATGTGTTTATTGGAACTGTGCATCGTTACTCTATAGATGAAAACACCATTATGATTGACATTTTAAAATATATATCACATGAAAGTTACCGTGGATCATCAGGTATGTACGACATTGCTTTGGCGTTTTTAGCAGATCCTGTACCAATTGGACACCCAGTTGTTCGACCGATTTCTATAAATCGAGTTCCGCTAGCACCGATGACGCGGTGTACGATCAATGGATGGGGTAACTCGAACAAAGTAGGTCAATTCAAATTTTTTCAAAATGAAGGCTATATAAATAAATAAAACAATAATTATGTAAAGAATAAGATGCCTGCCAACTTATTGACAGTCAGTTTGTCTGTATTAAGTGACCGTCGCTGTCTTTCAAAATTTGCCATGAATCGTCTGCGGAACCAACATATATGCGTTGGATATGAAAAGGAAGGAGATGGTACTTCTTGCAGTGGGTAAATATTTTAGATTGTTGTTATTCAGCCCCGATTCGAAATATTTACGGGAAATTTTTCCGCGTGGATCTTAAAAAATTTCTGCCTTCCTAAACACACCGGGAAGGAAGCAAAAATTTCGAACATTTTTAAGCAGAGGTCAAAGATTCTTTTCTTTATTGATGCTTGGAGTACTTCCTTATTCCGTGGAGAAAAGTTTCTAGGGAAAAAATTCCCGGCGAATATTTATTTCGAATGGATCTGATAATTTTTTCTTTTTTCATTAAAACTGCATAAGTTTTGTTACACCAGAGACTCCGGAGGACCATTGGTATGCAACAAAGTTGTTGCTGGAATTAGTTCATATGGACTAACCAGAGTCTGTGACGACCGTAAGTTTGCATTTTACACGAATGTTTCTCACTTTATACCCTGGATTGATAAACATTTGAACAATCAAGTAAATGAAGTAAATGAAGTAAAACGCGTAACAAAAAAGAAAAAAAATGACACATCACGTTCGGAAGTTGGATTCTCTATGATGGTTTTTATTGTTGGAAATGTAATTTTTGAGACATACTCAAGGCTGTTTGGGAATCTTAGACGTAATATTTTAACATTGTAATTGAAATGGAATTTTTGTTTTTTTTTTTTGTTTTTTTGTTTTACAAACTTTAGTTGTTCGGGAATAAAGTCCGAATTGCAAAAAGGCAATGGCAGGGCAGTGGCAGATTCTAAAAACAGCTGACCGATGTGCGTTTCGAATTTACCGCCGTTGTACATACAATAAAGCAGCGGTTGGCACCAGCAGCGTAGTTTGACCTTTGACTTTAAAAATGCAAAGTTTAACAAAATCGCCCTCGTGTAAAGTTGGCTGCTTGTAAAAGAAGTGGCTGTGAATTTATAAAATTTTCCAACCTCGGCAGCGCTGCGCACGGTACTTCAGTACTCTAATTTGCTTCATATCAAACAATGGGTCTAAGATATTGGCTCATTTCGAAAACTGCCGCTGCCAATGCTACCGTCTTATTGTGTTTCAGCCTTAAATGTGATAACAAAAAAACAAAAAACAAACAAGTAAATAATTATAATAATAAAATAAAAATTCATTCGCTGTCATTGAATATGTTCTTAGTCTTGACGGGAGCGTCAAAAAGTCTGGTTGAATTATAAGGCCGAGAAGGACTCTAAGGATTCTGGATATTTTTAAAAGAACGTAGTGCACTCTTAAGTCCCTATAATCTTGGACCCTCCGCTGCTAGTGAAGGATTAGAAGAAAACTTACATCAATAAAAAGAAAAAGAAATATGTGGCCCGTTGGAGCAAATTGAATAGGTTTCATGGAGCTCGAATTGTAGCATGTTCAATTAACGGGTTCGATTGCGCCTCCTATGGAAGAACTTCCAGAATGGCATGGACCAAAGATTGATGCGTGCTACTTTTTATTACAGACTTTCGAAACGAAAACATCTTCTTACAGTTTGTCAAAAGAATATGTGGGCCAAAAATATATTTAATGCCCCAATTTCTGTCTCTTTCAATGAAATTCAGATTTCATGAAGGAGCAAAGCAAATTAATTTTACCAAAAAATTTATTAATACAAAAATAAAATACTCTAGTCGAATTGAAGAAAATTAAATATAACAAAAAATTTCGCGGTAATATTTAGAATCGGGCTGAATTATTTCATTTGAATTGAAGCAATTTCATTGAAGTCTTTTGATTTTAGGAACTTGTTGTGTTCAAACAAGCAGGATCCTGTAGATTTTTTAGTTGTAAAACAAGAAATTTTTGAGGTTAGAATTGTGCATTAATTTGAATCCATGTAATATTTTTTGAAAAGTATTGACACAAGCTACCAGATAAAAGTATGGAAAATATTGGTTTTTCTAATCTTTGGCAAAACATGTCAAGTGTACCACCGTCAAAAGTTTTTCTCCCCAATTTTGATGGAACTTGGTATAGTTGTTAAGGTGTACGATAATAAGATTGAGGGAAATATGCTAGGTAAACATGTTCAAAGCTGTATTTAAAGCACTAATCATGGTCGGCCCATTATGATATATGCATCATTTAAAGGGGAAGAACTAAACTTTATTTCAAAATTTAAAACAAAAAAACCAAAAAAAGTTGACGTCTCTTCTAGAAAATCAAGAAATAAAACTAAAATGCCGAATTTTTCTTATTTACCGTTATCCAACAATTTTCGAAAAGTTCAGAAAGTTTTATTTAAGAAACATTCAAAAAATTTTTGTAGCGAGGCGATTTTAGCCCTATTGTAATTCAATGAAGTATGTTCTTCGAAGCAAAAATCTAAACTGAAACCTGTGATTAAAATTTTCTCTTTTTTTTGCTCATTTAACATACTCTTACATCTTAACAACTGTACCAAGTTTCATCCAAATCGGGGAGAAAAAATTTTGCCGGTGGTACACTTGACGTGTTTTGCCCCATATACATATATCGCACACTAATCACTAAATCGGCACAACTCAAAATTTTGCATTTCTTGGGCAAACGGCCAATAACTCTCGTCGCCTTTCCGTACAATTTCCTTTATAAATTTATAGTATTCCTAAATAACTGCAGAATCAATTAATATCAATGTTAATTTTCCAAATGTTCCTTTTCCTGCAGTAAAATGTTGCCGAACATGAAAAAATTGATTGAAAAAATTTTAAATTGTGCCGGTTTAGTAGTTAGTGTGTGATATCTTCTTACAATATTTGACTCACACAAAAAACATACCCAAGGATTGATGAATGATTTCAATGGATGAAAGCGACTTCACCTATAAATCAATTCGTCAATTTTCGTTATTTATTTGATGTTCTTAACTCGGTTGCTCGGTGAAGGCCACTTGCGAAGGCCATCGCTCGTGCATCTTTTGACCAAAACACACCAGCGTGGAGCCGGTGAAATGGGCACATCGAAGACCCAAACCAATGCATCCAGTCCAACGTAAAGCTCAAGAAAACACGAACACGGAACAATCTAAGGATTTGTAAACAGAGTGAAAAATTCGTGTATCCTCGAATGAAAAAAATTGCTGCGATTTCATCCACGTGGAAATGCATAAAAGTGAAAACCCCTAAAAAAAAAGAAAAACAGCTTTTTACCTTTTTCCCGAAGAAGGAAAATTGACAAAAAAAAAAATTGTTTTGCTCGCTTCGAGTTCGTTTTTTATATTTTTTTTTTAATAATGAAAAAGAAAGTTCAAAGTCGCTCATAAATACTCGTAGCTCGAATAAAGACAAAGTTTCTGGTGAAAGGGAAATGCGTAGCAATTTCACCGAAAATTTTGTTGACAAAACGAACTCATTTCTTAGAAGAATAAGCTTCGAGAAGGAAATTTATATATAAATTTATAATTTTTACTTGGAAAAAGTAACATCAAAATAATGCAAGTAGCTTTTGACCGAAATGGCCAAATGGAGAATTACTTAACTCTGTGGGTTTTGGTATGTAAAACGCCCCTTGGGATATTGAAATGAGTCCAGTTTCAATTTAATATTCTTACGCTGAGAAGTCATCAATTACACAGTCCCTTTGTACGAATTCATTATGCTCATTTTCCGAATCTAAAATGTGGTGCGGTAAACAAATTTCCCATTTTCAGCTAGCAAATTCATTTAGAGTCATCATTATGAATTGTTGCTTTGGTTATTTTCCAAGGACTTTCTCAAGTAGGTACCAAAAGTAAAAAACAAATTCTGCGAACCCGAAGGAGCCCCATTACAAGAGTCCTGCAGTTGGTCATTCTACTTGGTTCTCAGCATAGCCACAGAGGAGAGCTTCATTCAAGTTGATTGCAAACACAGAGAAAAAAATAACTGTAAATTATACCAATTTCGCTCTTAACCCAACAATTTTCGCTCTTAAAACGATCTCAAGAGTTTTTAGCTTTTAAACCAACAATGTTATCACTGTTATTTTTTTAAAGAGCGAAATTGTTGCGTTAAGAAAGGTGGCTTTTAAAGTTTCCGAGCGCGAAAACGGTGGATTTGAAATGCACAGCTTTTAAAATCTCCAAAAGCGAAAATTTTGATTTAAAATTGAAAACATTTAATAATTTCCAAAAGTGACACTGTTGATTAAAAATGCACAGCTGTAGATAATTTTATTATCTATTCGCAACAATAATTTCCGAAAAATGTGTTTCCTCCTCTTAACACCAAAAATAGCCATCGGATGGACTTCATCCGATTCTGTCACTCCGCTGTCGTGACTGCTTTCGCAATGCTTAAAAAGTTCTAAGATGAATAAATGTCTTATATGTCCTTTTTTTATGAAACAAATGAGAATTATAGCGAACGAAAAGAAATGTAATTAAGTGCTCAGTGCTCTTAACTTAAATAGTTTCGCTCTTAACAAATTCAATAAAATGTAGTTGGAATAACAGTTTAGCTGTAAAAATCCGAACTTTAAATGCGAAAGTATTTAAATCTACGGATTCACTATTAAAGTTACTAATTTCACTCCTAAATGATAGCCAAGAGCGTTTTCATTGTTGGGTTAAAAGCTAAATCCTTTGGATTCAAGAGCGTTTTCTCTACGAGCGTCGCACTCTTGAATTTACTATGTGTTTTTTTCTCTGTGAAGTTTTCGTCTAAAAGTGCATTTGAATGAATGCAGCTTGCTCCAAGTTAAATTCGTTTTTTGCCTTTCAGTTGTGTTTCTTCTTTATATTAAAAATTTTTTTTATTTTTATTCTTATTTTTTTATTTTATTTTGTGCATCCCATCCCAGTAAATACAATCTTTAAAAGGTTCAATATCTCAACTGCCGGCACGACTTTAGGGATGGTGATTTTGATATAAATAAAAATCCTTAAAATAGTTCCAATAGCAATTTAAAAAGGAGCCAAAACGAATATCATTTACTGGCTTAGAAGCAGAATTACGTGTCTAGACTAGAAAGACTTCAAGGTTTGGTTTTATTTCTCACGGAACCACTTTACCAAATTTGATTAGTGACGAATTTTCAAAAAAAAAAAAAAAAATTCCGCTTCATGGGTTCAAGATGTTCTTGTAACGCATGAATTTTTTGTATTGGCATAAAAAGCAACCGAATACACATTAGTTATAAAAACACAATTTTTCGGATTCAAAATATAAGCGAACTATTTTAAAATCATCTTTACACGATTTAGCCCATTTATATTAAATACTTCAGCGAAATACTTTAAAGTAACATGGATACCATTCGGTTAGTTTTACTACGATCAGAGAGCGACGATAAAAAAAAAATTCTGTCCTGCATTGAAGCACCAAATTTACATTTTATTTGAAGTGTTGCTTTGAAGAGATTCAGAACGAGGGAATGTCCTTTGAAATTTGCGAGAACTTATTTATTGGAATTTGTTTCTTGTTGAGTTTACGTTTCCTCTTTGAAATATTTTCCTTCTGGAATATCAAATGGCTTTTAACAAAATTTCACAGAGTCCTTTTCCACTTCAATTCTAGCACGTTCACCATTCTTCTCATTCACATTTTTCGTATTCTAAGCTTAGATTTAATTTTGATTTCAAAACAGTGTTTCTCGTTGAAGAAATCACATTTATAAAGGAACTTTTTTTGCCCAAAACGAACAATTGTCCGTTTCACTTCTTTCGGAACGAACTGAAAGAAAGCAGAGACCTTCGTGTGAGTGAGTGAGTGTGCTTTTTAAATTCTCGATAAAAGCCTTACAAGTGTTAACCGTGTCAACGACTGACACTTGCGAAACATTAAATACCCACAGACAGCCAGGATCGTTGACTGAATTCTTGGCAAGAGCCAGAAATATTGTCCCAACCAAAGTCGACACAGGAGCAACAATTAAACAACTCCGCTTGATTTTTTGCTTGCCTTCGAGTCCTGACAGGCAATAAAAGCGTGTCTAATAAAGTTGTCAGTGAGCGATTGGTGGGGGACTCCGACGTGTCCTGCGAGTGCGTTTTCAGCTTGACGGTGGCAGGACTGTGAGCGGCCTAAAATGTTTACATTCGATAGCAATTCACGCATTCGTTTTCATTCGATGTTTAAAGTTTTCATCTACTCTTAACGCGGTTTTCCTCTTGTTGATTATTCCATTTAATTTTATTTTAAAATAATCTTTTTGTTGTTGCTTGTTGTCAGTAAATATGCGTTGGGGATAACGAGATGTAAATACGGAATTTGAAAACTTTTAGTTCATGAATGTCATGTGTGGCCACGAAGGCATATGTGCGTTACGAGTTGAGCAAACAAAAATATTGCAACATGTGAATTGGGAAATGAATTTTATTTATTTTCATGATAATTATTTTGAAATTCCCTCATTGCTGTGCTACACGAAAATAATGTTTTAATTATGATCGAACAAGGATTTCTAAACAAAATGTCGAAACACATTCACAGCGGCATGGTTGCGGTTTCGAAAAATTGTGGAATAGAAGGATGCTCTTATTATTTTCGTTGGTTTTTACCATCATTATTGCGCGATAATTTTCAATTGAAAATTATTAGGTTATTAGCAAATATTTTCGCATAACTCAGAGGCATATGATAAACGTGTTAAGCCGATGGCCCTCATGGTATTTCATGCCATTACAAACTAAATACTAAATTTAATTGAACATTTTATTCGATTGAGCTGTTAAGCCAGGATTACACCAGTTAATAACAATCTAGGCATTCTTCTAACATATTATTGCTTACTTTTATTCAACAACATCCTGCATTATTAGAAACAATCGGAAACTCGCACGTTTTATCATGTTGACACTTCCAATCGTTTTGAGAAAAGTCGGTGCAATTACGCCCTCAACTATGCATGTTCATATCGAGGTGAAAAATGGAAAAATTGTTTGCAAACATGAAATGATATACGATGCAATAACGTGCCTCAGCGACTGCTGGCGGCTTCCTGAACGTGCACGATTATGTTCTGTGCCGTTGCAACAAAATGATTCGTGTCTCGCAGCGTAAGTAAGCACGCCTTGGGTTATGCTTAATATATACTATATATTTAGTTATGCTGTTGAAGAGAAAAGGTATGCTTCCTTCATACCATACTGAACCGATTCTGCCTATTTCGGTGCCGCACAATTGAGCAGAGAACATTTGTAAGCATTTCCATCCCAAGAATGTGTTTCTTAATTTTGAAGTAATTATTCTCGCATGGCAGGAGAGTTCTGCTTGGCACGTATAAGGCTTAGACCCAAAGGATTAATGAGGAACAGCTGCACTGAATCCCAGTGCTGAATAGAGCAATGCACCGACTTCACTTTGCCATCGAAATGTGCTCGTTATGTTGCGACGACTGCACTTTATTGCAGCAAAATGTTGCACCAGATTTCCTAAAGGAATGTTCGTTAAGCTTGCGACATGAGACGATGAAAAGGAGTTCAGCTGCAATGTAAATTTCTTCTTCAGTCTGGTGGAAGGATTAAATTGTCTGCGAAAGTGAATGAAGGAGGTTTTTGTGTCTAAGTCTTTTACAAGTTGATATAAGAAATTGTTTAGAGACTAACCTGCCCTTCATATGCATTGTTATTGTTTGTTTTCGTATAAGAAGCAAATTTTTCAAAGCTTTATTTTTCTTGCCATGACCAGGAATCACGGTTAATTGATTTTTTCTAATTTTAAAAAGCGAAACCTCGATATAGATTTCCATTTCCGATTTGAGTTTTTTAACCCTTTTGAAACTGATTAATACGTAAATAAACAGTGAAAAGGACCTTTTTATTTCGTTTCGTTGAAAATTGAATTTAAAATTCAAATTTTCAAGAACATATTTTTACTTACTGAAGCGCAACTGAAAAATGTGCGAAAAGAGGAATCCTTAATATTTCAGCTTTGAAATTCTTATTTTTATTGTTTTTAATCAATGATGATGAATGACAACATTCTTGTCAAAATAAATGAAAAATAGTAGATTTGCTACTTAAAAAGGTATTTTTAAAAGCCTTTTTTAGCCCGTGTTAAGGACCAACTAATTCGAATCGGTTGAAATATGTTCAAGAGCGATTGAAAAGTGCTTTTTAATTTATGTCAATCAAACAAAATAAGCCGGCGAAGGTAACATGGGGCACAAGTATCAGTTGTAAGGAAGAAATTTAGGACTCAATTTTCTTTGTGTTTTACTTCCTGCTAACGAATCCGTCCTTTGTCAGGTGTCAAATCTTGACACGAATGTTTTAAAATAGAACAAATTCAAGAAATTGAAATATATAGTACACCATTAACCTTACATGTTACACAGTTTTCCATTTTAAAATTGTCTTTTATAAAGAGGGCAAAAAAAAGGAACATTTCGTGTTCGAATTGACCTTTTCGTCTGTCACATGCGTGCGTGTTACCCCGAATCTGTCCTCAATTTCACGTGCCGCATTAATCTAATAGGCCATGCTGAATTGAAACGAATTCAAATCCCGCTCCTTTTATCCTTCTGCACTCTTAAAATGTTTTTTCCTCCAACGTGACAAGAAAAAAAAAACAAAAGGATAAAGCACGAACGCAAAACATTGCAATTTCGAGATATTGAATTCGTTTCCAATCGTAAATAAATTATTATTATGTAGTTCGGAACGAAGAAGAATGAGCACAAATAATACCCAGGAAAAAAAGGAACTTTCGAAACCAAAGCGTTACAAAGCACGAATAGAATTCCTTGAAAGCCACACCAGTGTACAACTTTACGTGTTTATTTATAATGCTTGCGGAAATTTCCACTACGTGGTCTCTTGAATTTTAAAATACCTTGAATTATTCAAGCAGAAAATGAACTGAACATTTACTCTTAAAGCAGTGCTCTGAGGGCCATTGTTGCAAGTGGATCACTTGGCCTGAAAAAAGCCGAAACCATTTTTTTATTGTTACGGATAAAGTGACTTTATAGTGTAATCGACCAAGAAACATGTGCAGGCTTAATACCTCGATAAAACATGTTACATCAATATATATTAGACCCTTTTCTATAATCAAATAAATAATAGAAGTCGACGTGTCCCACAAATGTGGACAAGAAAATTTGAACAGTTCATGAAAAACTACCCAACAATTAAAAAAAAAGGATATTAGATTGGAACCATTTCAATGAAATGTTTAATGTTACGGATAAAGTTGACCTTCTCTAGTAGTAATTCGAGCAAGAAACATTCGTGCAGGCTTAAATGAACCATCGGATGAAAATTATGGACCAGCTACAGATATGGAAGAACTAGTCTTAGAGAAACGGTTTCCAAACCTATCAATTTATCCGTCATTTCAAGATAAAAACATGGCTGGTGACATTCAAATATTTAGACCTATTCTATAATGCAAATAATATATAAGAAGTCGTACGTGTCCGCACCGACATGTGCCACAGAAAATATCTGAACAGTTTCATGAAAAACTACCCAACAATTAAAAAAAAAGGATATTAGATTGGAACCCCCAACCCTTTCAATGAAAATGTTTAAATTTGAAAATTACTTACATAGAACTAGGTAGCATTATTTGCCGAGCATCTCAAAGCATTCTACGCAGCAAGTGAAAATTGAATTTGCGCAGTTACATGACATTCGACGATAACATGGAGCACAGCGACAGAATTTGGTAGAAACGAACTGGAGGTGACTTAGCACGAGAACGGGTTCGGGTCAGCGAAATTTATTTCAATTAAATTTTTATTTCGGTTTCAGCAAAAGCGCTCGAAAGTAATTCCGGCCGAAAGTTACGCAAGTGCTAGCGGCGGATTGAACAGCTCAGTCTAGTGCTCGCGCACCTGGGACAGTGCCACTATGTAATCAACACGTCGCTGCACAGTGGTTTCTGTCATAGGCCAAATTTTAAAAAATCAAAGTCAATTTAAGGATTTCTTAATATGCAGAATGTAGCTCAAAGAATGAATATTTACAACTGCATGAGAATTTTGGTTTGAATCTAACCGCACTTTCTTAAGTTAGCTTCCGAAGTGAGAGCACGTGTTTTCTTCGTGAGTAAAGTGTGAGCAGCTGAGGTAAAAAGGAAATTCTTAAAAAGCGAAAAACATCGTTATAATGCGGATAAAGACAAAATTAGAAAAATGAATATTAAACATACAGATACCTATTAATATTATTTTTAAGTATAAAATTGTTTTTGTTTTGTCAAGTATTGATATTTAACCCTCATCGGTTCCCTCAAAATGTCGTCGAATTGGTTCTTGTGTATACGTCCGTATACACAATTATTTTTACCCTTAAAGATACTACAAATAAAAAAATTTGGACCGATTTTCAGTATATTACATTGTCTAGTTGTCGTTATATTCCATTTGAAAGTTAAAAATTGTATACGATCGTATACAAGGAACCGATAAGGGTTAAATTATTGTTGTTGTTGTGTACTTTTTTCTATGCTTTTCGTCTGGCTTTTAGAATTTCACTTATAGCTTTGAAAGTGAACCCCCCCGCTCCCCCCTCTTTGATTTATTTGATACTATTGGTACAGGTCTAAGGACTATAAAAGTGTTGGTTTTTGCTGCTTTAACCTGCATAACGCAATGTTATCTTCTTCAGATGAACGCCTTCTCGTCATTATACCCGACACACTCTGTGTCGAGGGTATATTGCGTTTATATGGTTGTGTGTTGCACCCAGAACCAGTCGAGATAGACCATACAAAATAAATATAGAAATGATCAGCGTCACTAGGAGATTCGATTTAGCCATGTCTGTCCGTCCGTCTGTCCCTCTGTCTGTTTGTATACAGTTTTCTTATCGAAGGAGTTGAGCTTTCTCGACGAAATTTGGTATGCGTTCATACGGGGACATGAGTAAAAACAAGTTCGAGAATGGACACGATCGGACCATTTTTAGGGGTACCTCCAGTACTAGGGTCTGTCACAAAAATCCCAAAACTGCCTTAAAATCGGATTTTTTCGAAATATTTTAATGAAACTTAAAATTTGAGCCTATATTTAAGCCTCCGATTATAGTTTAACAAAAATTGGAAAAGTGGGCGTGCCAAAGGGGCAGATTTCATAAAGAAATCTATCAAAAGTCGGTATATGGGGCCTCTTATGGTCTTAAACACCTCTTGATATAAAAAATTATTTGAACATGTATGTCTGTGTCGGGTATTTTATTATCAGGCTTGCCTGACTATAACACCCTTACTTGTTTTTAATCCAGTTTTATCTTAAGCAACTGTGACTTTTTGGTTGGAATTGTGGTTGTGTCGTTGGTTTTTTGCGTTGTTTTAGTTTCAGAAAATATTGTTATTGTTGAGGTATCTATATGTTTTTATGTTACCTACCTTCTTATTTTTATGTTTCTAAATTCTCATATGGTTACCCTGATAGGTACATCTTATGAATTTCACATTTTTTTATGAATTCAATTTTTGTTTATTTCTTTTGCATGTTTTCGATTTATCATTATAATGGATCACTAAATTATCCAATATTAAAAAAAATTTTAAGCACTTTTAAGTACGAATAATCAATTTGATTTTTGGTAACTTTTACAGTTTTGTACTTTTTGTTCTCATTTGTGTATTTAGTTTATATGGCAGTGTGGGCGTGTCCTTTGTCCAATTTTTCATAAATTTAGGTTTTAGCTTTACTAGGCCAACAGAATAGCCTGTGCCAAATTTCATTTACTTACGTCAACGTCTTCTATTTTTGGTACGCATAAAAAATGAAGTGGGCGTGGCAGCTCCATTATAATCGATTTACTTTCTTTGGGAGATCACATCCTAGACGTGTACCAATTTTCAAAATCCTACGTCAAAAAATAAAAGTTTTAGAAAGTTTCATTATATGAGAGGTGGGCGTGGCAGTGGCGGATTTCCAAGAATTTTACAAAATTTCTTAATTTGGACCCCAGAAGTGCTCCTTTTGCTCTGCGACTTCTCCTTCTATTTTTGGCCGCACTTTATATGGAGCCCAGACCACTGTGCGCTGGTAACAGACCCAATTTTTCTATTCGAATTTCTAACAAATCATGTAGAAGATAGTTTGCCCGGAAGTTGATTGTGTTGCTTTGATAGTATGAGATGGAGGATAGGTCACTATCAGGCCCACTCTTCAGGCTTTTTCTTGGAGTTTTGGTTTATTACTTGAAGAGTTTCATATTGTTGAGGGAAGTTTCAGACTTCGAACATTCACTTTTGTGCTCAATTTAAAAATCAAAACTTCAATCAAAGTGAAAATCAAGACCACTGTGCGTTAGCGAGAAGAAGACAATAAAGAAAGCCGTGAAAATGCGTAAATTTATTTTGCTCAAGACGAAGCAACACATTTTTATCTGAAGCTAATTTTATTTCTCCTTTGAAAAAATCAAATCAAGCTCCCTAGTCCACCATGCGTATGAGTGTTCTGAATCCATCAACGTTACGTATACGCAAAAATTCTCTTCACTCACGGCTTTTACGTACATACATACTTTCTTTTGTGATTATTTATTGATGAGATGATGTTATATTATTCTTAATAAACGCTGGGATTTTTTGCGAATTCTTTCTCAAGCGTCGGATGCGGCGTAAATTTGACATGCGTGGCTGAAGTCACAAGAGATCCAGCCGCTTAAAGTTTTAATGCCGCCTGGCTGTTTCGCAGTCATCGTCAAACTTATATATTTGCTTGCCGCATTTGTTTGTGAAAAGTGTTGGCATTGAAAAGGAATGAATGAGAAAAATTTTTCAGAAATCATACTTTCTGTAATGATCTACGAAATTGATCCAAATTGGTTGGAAATATATATTCTGATTGGCATTGCGTGCAGGTTACAATTTAATGCGCCTCAAACTTTGTTCGCCGAACTTTTTTTGATTGACATTGAATATGGAAAACTTTTGGTATTAAAATCATTACTGGGCTACGAGTGATTGGATTGAATTTCATCTTCGGTGTAACCTTTTTTCGGTTTTTCGTCAAGAAACGTTGCGTCATTTATATAATCTATTCCGGGACACACAATTTAGTCATTAATTTATACCTAATAAGTATTAATTTTAAATTCAAATGAAATATATGTTTTACGTGCAAAGCTTTCCCAACAATCTCTCATGAGTTTATTTTACAACCGTTCTGCCTGAAAATTCCCACACAATATAAAGCACCATCTACGCAGTAAGCCAGTTGCCTTTTCCGTAGTCAGAATTTCTTTACGTTTTTTTGATTAAAATTGCACGACCTCATGACTGCCACATGCGGCATCACAACAATAGGGATTGCGGCCCGTCATAAGATAAAGCGACGCAATTGTTTTTCGTAATGCTGCCCTAAAAACCTGCGGCCAAGGAACACAAATGACGGAGTTTGCGGGTGGCTCCCCACAAACGACCTTAATACGACGCACTGAGTGTGGGAAGGCAAGTGAAGGCGGTCTGTTGTTTGTGGAGCTTGAGGGTAAAGTTTTTACTTTGCTCCATATCTTGAAATCACTCCCATTTGCAATAAATTCATACATATATCCATCGTTCATTTCAAACGCTATAGCGCTTATGTAATTAACGTTAAATGACAACGACACTTAACCGCTTAATCAGCTGAAAATTGTCTTCGGTCGGATACTGAATTGTGGATTTAGAGAAAGTTCGAAGTCTGAAATTTTACGCGTCGTACGGTCACACCATACCGGCTAATTGCTTTCAATTATTAGGACTAACATGTGATTTTAATGAAATGAAATATCAGAATTAATTAAGTAAATTCCTTCAAAATTGTTTGATTGGATTGGATAGGATGTTTTGAAGTCCTGCGGTTACCCAAATTTATTGTTGTGATTTGATTTATTAAGAGAGCTTTTATATATCCTTAATCATGTCTTGTCACTTTTCTAAGAGCTTGAGATATCATTTTTGACTTGGCGGCTTTTATTTCAGGGAAATTTTACGCAAAACGGCCCTTAAGGTCCCACCAGTCACAGCCATTCTGAGAAGAAATTGAGTAATTTCATTGCTTAATTGTTGTTAAAAGTTTTCATAATTATAAATCCTTGAGAATCGCATACTGTTTGTTTTAAATATTATGAGCTAAAACCTAAAAAAAAGTAACTGTGACTGGTGGGACTGAATGGAATCGCCCTGCATTCATTTTAAAGAATTTGATAACCATTAAGGAATGAAATTTTTAACAGCAAGCATTGTTAATGCCATCCTTATTTGATATTTTTTTTTAACTATTCTTTCTACTTTTTTTATACCTTTTCCGAAGGAAAGGGTATATTAAGTTTGGCTCGGAGTATGTAACATTAGACATGACGTTAAAAACGACTTTTTGGAATTTCTTAGGTGGGGTGGTCTCATTTTGTAGGGTTCCTCGAAAAACTTTATGGGCCAAAATTTTTTTTCTGTAGGACGACGCTTAGACGTGCCCCACGGGGTCAAAGTTCACAAAAACCCCGCCAAATCTTACTAATGTCGCCATAACTCTGTAAGGGAGGTCAGAAAGTGGGTAAATGTGAGAGCGACCCCATTAATTTTTCCCCCGTAACATTTTATCTGAACAAACTTTCCCCCTATCGCCCCTCCTTAAGGGGGCTCCCATATAAAAGTACCTTTTTTATAAAATTGGTGCAAACCACGCACCAATGGCATAAATGGGTTAAAATGTATGACTAATCTCAACTATTATTTTATTTTACACATTTCACCCAAATATACTTACCCCCTATCTCCCCTCCTTAGGGGGGCCCCCATACAAAATTACCTTCATTTTATCAAATTTTCATTAAAAATGGCCGTCACTACAGTCAAACCCCTCCTAGAGAGATGATATGTATGACCGACCCCCATTATTTTTTTATCCTAAACATTTTCTTGGAACATACCTACCCTTTATCTCCCCTCCTTAGGGGGGTCTCCATACAATATTAGGCTTAAATTAAAGAAAAATACCTCACGAACTTCAATCTATGATATAGATGCCCTAGGAACAAGAACGAGCATGTTCGGTATGCATATTAGAAAAATTTACAAAATTACCTCTTAAACGAGCTTAATATGAAGAATATTGGATTAGTTTTTGTTATGTTTTAATAATATGTTATAATTATTACCTTTTTTTAAAACTGCATTTTGGGTTCCTTCTCCTAACTGGCCAAGTAATAATCCTAGCATAAAAAATTTAATTTTCTACTCAAATGCCGCAAACCCCAATCTATGACGATTTTTTTGAGACTATAACCATTAAAATCAGTTAGTGGTTTCTATTCATAAAAATAATTCAAAACAAATATTTTTTGAAACGCATTATTCACTGTTTTCGCGTTCGTGTCTTGAGTCCTTCCTGTGTCTCTCTCGCTCTGTATGCATGCAAGACTCAAGACACGAACGCGAAAACAGTGCATAATGCGTTTCAAAAAATATTTGTTTTGAATTATTTTTATGAATAGAAACCACTAACTGATTTTAATGGTTATAGTCTCAAAAAAATCGTCATAGATTGGGGTTTGCGGCATTTGAGTAGAAACTTAATTTTTAATGCAGGATTATTCTTGGCAGTTAGGATAGGAACCCAAATGCAGTTTTAAAATATTAATATTAAATATTATTCACACATAATAAATAATCCAATATTTTCATATTAAGCTCGTTTAAAGAGGTAATTTTGTAAATTTTTTAATATGCATACCGAACATGCTTAATCTTGTTCCTAGGAATCTATATCGAGATTGAAGTTCGTGAGTATTTTTCTTTAATTTAAGCCTAATATTGTATGGAGACCCCCTAAGGAGGGGAGATAAAGGTAGGTATGTTCCAGAAAATGTTTAGGATAAAAAAATAATGGAGTCGGTCATACATATCATTCCTCTAGGATGGGGTTTGACTGTAGTGACGGCCATTTTTAATGAAATTTGATAAACAAGTTAATTTTGTATGGGGTCCCCCCTAAGGAGGGGTAGGGGGTAAGTAATCTTAGGTGAAATGTGTAAAAAAATTAATAGTTGAGATTTTGACTGACAGCTTTACCCTTTATGCCATTGGCGTAATTTCCCTAATTTTCAACAAAGGTACTTTTATATGGAAGCCCCTTAAGGAGTGGTAGTGGAAAGTTTGTTCATATTAAAATTTACGGGGGAAATTAATGGGTTCGCTCTCACATTTTACCCACTTTAACCTCCTAACAGAGTTATGGCGACAATGGTAAGATTTGGCGTGGTTTTTTGAACTTTGACCCTGGGGAACGTCAAGTCGTCCTACAGAAAAAAATTTGCCATAAATTTTTAGGAACCCTTACAAAATGAGACCACCTTTTTTAAAATTTCCAAAAAGTCGTTTTTAACGTCATGTCTAATGTAACATACCAAAGGAGTCGCGATAGATATAGACATATATATATAATATATTCTTGATCAGGGTGACAAGAGGAGTCGATCTAGCTACGTCTGTCTGTCTGTCTGTCGGTCACGCTTTAGTTTTTCGTAATTTAATCCTAAGCCATGAAAGATATCATATTGAAATTTGGCATGGACTTGAACCAGGTAATTGTCCGAAAAACTGCATACAAATTTTTTTCGTAGTCCCTTCTTGGGTCGTGGGAAGTGGTTCAGAAATTTCAAAAACACGATTTTTAACGTTTTTCCTGGAAAACTTTTTTACTATACATCCCAGCTGATTGAAATTTGGTTTGTGTATAGCTACTATGTAGACTTAAGCTTTCGCTAAAAAAAATTGCGACTTCGCATATTTATGGTCATCATCCTACACATTAGAAAAAAACACTCTCTCTTATTCTCATGTAAGCCCCTTTACTTGTTTTTTTTTTGAATTATAATAAATGAAAAGCATTAATTGTGTGAAAATTGTTTGTTGTTTGAAACATTTCTCTTCATGATTTCCTTATTCAAAACGCTTCATATCATTTTTCTTACATTGGAAATGAATTCCACAGACCTTTCTTTGTGTCCATATGCACAAACATAAAAAGAAAAGTCATTGAGCTTTAGGCTGTGAGAGCGAAGATCTATGGGGATTTTATGTTTGAAAATTTTCTTCGAATATTTTATTGCTGAATAGACCGATGTAGACAATAAGACGCGACATTGTGTCGTCGCCTTGGCGCTGCCACCATTATTCTTTTTATTGATTCCATTACCCCAAACTTTCTTTTTTTTTTTTGTTGGCAACGTTTCAAACAAGGCTTCTCTTTGCCAAATACAAACACAAATGCCAAAACGCTGATTTTTCTATCCAACTCAAACCAGCCAAACAATAACTCCAATTTTTTATGTCCTTGTGACAGCTTCATAAAGAATACCGAATGTTCAGCATACTGTGTAAGATGTGGCTAGTCCATTTCCGGCCGTATCAATGGAAAGAATTTTTTTGAATATTTGCTTACAATAGCCACATGACGACTTGAACTCTGTCAGTGAGGAAACAATTTCTTTCTTTTCAAAAATTCGAGAATTCATATTAAAAATTGATAAGAGTTAAATGAAGTTAAGGCCGCGCAGCCAAAACGATAATCACCATCATTTTCATTTACAATGAATAAAATGAAATAGGAAGCCATAGGTACGTTCTTTGTACAGAAAAAGGAAAAAGGATTTAAAAACACCTATGTATATAAAAACAAAATAAGGACATTAAAAAACAAACAACGAAGGCCTTTCGAGCAGCGTCTTTATGACTTACCTTCACAATTTAATTATTAATGCCACAAAATGCGTCGTGGAACATCGGCGGTGGATGATTCAGTTATCTTCAACCCGCGGAAGACACACAGAGCTTTTGTAAACATGTTTTTATTTTGAACATTTTTTCATAATCCTTCATGAGTGTGAGGTATTCGCTTACAATCAGATTTAAACAAGCCTTATGCATAATTTAAGTGACACTTGATGTGAAGCATATGCCACACAAAGGAGATGCTTTTATAGCAACAGCATTACAAGACTTGAAGGATAATTTATGTTTTTTTTTTTCTCTTACACATTGGATCAACTTTACGGAACCAGATTTCATTGAAAGCTTCATTAAGAATAGCCGTCCGACACGATAATAACTACAAAGTTATTTGAACCGAATTTTGTGAAAAAAGTCTGACAAAATACGACTGGAGGAAAAGCTTATTTTCTTTTTTTGCATATTCAACTTAAATCCATCTTAAGCAATTTGCAATGAAATGCAGATGCGACAGAAATGCACAATGCCAACAACGAGACAACAAAAAACCTTTTTGTCATTGCAGATTCCAGAGGCTTCTTTGCTGCTCTATGGCCGTAGCATGCCCTATGCATAGGAATGTTAGTTGAAACCCTTGGATAGTAATATTTTTTAAATTTCATGCTTTTTAGAACTTGACGGAAATCAATTTTCTTATACTTATATACATACGTATGTAGGTAGAAAGAGGAACGTTTGCGTCCGCCCAAAATAGTTTTCTGAATAGTTTTCAAAAGAATAAATTTGCTTTTTTGAAAATATATTTGGATTCTACATCTGTAGATACATATTTATACGTTTTAAATTCTTAAAATGAATTCAAAAAAGTTTTTTCCATTGAATTAATTTCAATAAAAGTCCATCTAAAGTTAATAAAAATTCAGACTTCCATTATACCTGACACACTCTGTGTCGAGGGTATTTTGCGTTTGTGCGTTCGTTTGTAACACCCAGAATCAGTCGAGATAGATCATACAATATATATGTATATAGAAGTGATCAGTGTCACCAGGAGATTCGATTAAGCGATGTCCGTCCGTCTGTCCGTGGTACGCGTGCTCACGGGCCAAGTTTGAGAATGGACCCGATCGGACCATTTTTAGGGCTAACTCCAGTACTACAGTCTGTTACGAAAATCCAAAAACTGTTCCAAATTCGGATTTTTTTTCAAAATATTTCAATGAAATTTAGAATTTGTGCATAAATTTAAGCCTCCGATTAGGATTCCAAAAAATTGGACAATTGGGCGTGACAAAGGGGCAGTTTTCATAAAGAAAATGAGCAAAAGTCGGTATATGGGGCTCCTTTTGGCCTAGAATATTTTTTCTTAATTGTTCTGGTTTTTGGGCGCGGTTCAACAATTATTTAAACATGTATATCTGTGCCTGTGATTATAACACCCTTTCTGCTTTCGGAAAATGCCTTGTCATCTTTTATTTTTCAATTCGTATCGTCCTGAACAGCTTCGCATGGTTGAATACGCCTTTGTGTATTTTCGGCAACAGATGAAGTCGCATTTCACAGCGGACTATTCGATCAATCAGGTTTGGTGGAACAAATCCCTATTTATTTTCCCAGCACCCCATCTGTTAAAGGAAAACGCAAACTCGAAAGCTCGTTGTTTCCCCAATTGGATTTTAGAAAATTAAAAAAAAAAAAATTGCAAAAAAAAAACAAAAGGGACAAAATGGATTTTTTTCCGATTCTTTTGCCATTTCATCGAATCAAATGCTGAAAAGGTCAACTCGTACCACGCTAAAGACCCATCGAATGCGGCTTCGACAAAGCGGAATTAGGGCTCTATGTTCCCAGCGAAGAAATAATGCCACAAATGGCCACCATAGATATCAGAGCAATCACACGAACGAAGCCAACAACGCCTGAGGAGATTAGAAGACGGGCCACTGGTTAAACCTCTCAGCATCATGCGATAGAGTCTTCCATTCCACGTCGCATACATTTCGAAAAGTAACGCTGGGGCGTTGTCAGCTTCGGTGGATGTGGAAGCGGAAGCATCAATAGCGATTTTGATGACACATCGCCGAATGTGCAGCCGAATAACTTGGTGGACAAGCGCCACTAATGGGGCTTGTGTGTGGTTAGTTTCGAAGAGATTTCCGGTCTTGTGTAGATTAAGAAGGCATTTCGAATTGGGTCAATTTAAAAAAAAAAAAAAAACGAAAAATAAAAAAGATTCCTTCAATTAGATTTTCTTTTCGTTGATTTCGTCGTCCTTCATTGGATAATTTTTGTTTTTTTTTTGTTTTTTACTAACATAACATTTTTGGTGGCTTTATCGCAACCATGAGTTCCCCTTGTAAGAAATCGATACGAATTATATTTTTATTCGTATTCTTGCACTTCCGTTTACTAATATATATTGACCATTGCAAGTTCTATCCTGCTGCCCGACTTCTCGTTTGAATGTTGAAGTGAAATGCTGAAGAGTAAAGGATAATCATGTTGATAATCGTTCAGCACAAATGTTTCCTGCCGGAAATGTCTAATATCAACAGGGGAAGCTTAATGTGGTCAATTATCTTTTAATTAGCTGAGTTGATGGTCATTCTATTGTTAAAAGCTTTGCGTGTCGAAATGAATTGCTGAAAGCTAAGTTATTTGAAAGCGGATTTAACATTCTGGAATACCATAAACAATTTCTGTTAATTTTGAAGTCATTATTTCCACACTTAAATATGGCTTTCTTTGTTCTTTTCGGCAACGATAGATCCATTGTGTTGGCTTTCAACTGCCGGATTATAAAAGGAGATTTAAAACCTTTCACTTTAAAATGTGAAGTCATGGTGACGAATATTCTATTATTATTCTGAATATTCTAAAATGTTTGCGTATGAATAAGAGTTTTTTTCCCTCCCCAACATCATGTCCTTTTGATCATTAACGTGACACGTGAGAGGCTATCGGGCATGTTACGGAAATCAATATCGTCAAAAACTGACGATTTACGATATTTTATGTGCCCCAAAATTCGTTACAACAAATCCTGTATTTCATTATAATAGATCAAAGCGATACATATATTATTCTCTCCGAATTTAAAGTTGAAAGCCAGGTCAAAACTTACTCAGCGTGACTTTAGAAGCTTTTAAAGTTTTTGACGATTTTAATAGTCATTTCAGTAACATGCCCGTATATGAGATTCTTCTACATCTTGTAATTGTTTCAAAGATGTTCAGCTTAGTAATATGATTTAGAAATTAACGAAATTAATTCACCACAAAAATTTCTCCTGGAAGCTAACAGCTATTGGGAGGAATTTTAGGACATTTAAGCTCTTTCGAATATTTACTTTTAACAAAAAAAAAAAAAAATTTTTTTTTATATGACATACCCCAATTGCTTGTTCTACAGCACGCGACAAAGTTGCATTTGACACGTTGACAACTTTTCACAGGACTCATAAAACGAGTGTGTTGTCCTTTGCACTCTTTTCCGTCCATATTTTAAAATATCCTGATATTTCCATTTACATAATGAATGCCATTCAACTTTTTACGATTTCGTTTGCGAGCAAAACTCTGGGAGTTTTATTGTCGGTTGACAGTGTCATTGTTTGTGACTGTATGAGATAAAAACTTCTTGTATACATACATATACATTTGTGGAAATGATGGAATATGTAACATGCAATCTTGATGTTTCAATGGATGTTGGAAAAGAGAAGATAGAAAAAATTTAAGGTATCTGTTTCTATAGATAAAAGGCAGACATTGCGAAGATACAATTAAATTTGCTTGTTTTTTCTTTCTCGCAATTATGTAAATTAAAAATCTGGATTTTTTCGACGTAAATTTTTCGGTTATCCTTAAGATAAGAAAGTTGTTTCAATGATCCTTCAATTCAATGGGAAGTGCAAAAAAAAAAAAAAAATCGAAAAAAAATTGTGGAAGGAAAACTCATGGCAAATGAAAGCAATAGCCTTTTGAATTCTTTTTAATGTACAAGTATTCAAAGAGTTATCAGTAAAAACGGAGCCTCAAGAAAACGGAGCCTTGAAAAGTCCTTATAGTTTTACTAGAATTGCTCTGCACTCAAATTAAGAGACAAATTTGAGTGCTTCATCTGAAGGTGCTGTTCTGAATCGCATAAAATATTTTAGTTTCCTAAATTTTCAGACTAAATTGTAGAATTGATTAATTTTAAATTGGGAGTAGTTATACACTGAGCGAAAAATTGTAGTAAAATTAGCAAAAACGAAGATAATTGAACTACGAACAGCCAGGATTTGGCTCTATCAACGGGCGTAGTTAAAATAATCATAAGCGTGGTCAAAGAAGAATTTAATTCGCGCAGTACTGTGAACTCGAACTGTGAACTCGAGCCCTTCTGATTTCTGAGCGAATGCGCTGCCCATACGCCATGGAGAAGTCAAATTTGCGTGGACTAAATATGTTACTTAAAATCAAATGAAAAATATTTTCGCGTTTTTGATTATAGTTTTTTATTTATGTAAGTGCGTAGTGAATTTTGCTTTGAAGCAAAACGCATGGCTGTTAAAGTCAAGTTTGATTACGTCTGTAGTAAAGTTTTGCTGTAAAAAAACTACGGTCGTAGTATACTACAAAATGTTGTTAATTACACAATCTTAGTTTTCTCTCAGTGTACAGATTGTACAGATTACACAGATTAGTAAACCGAATGCTATGGGTCAGGGATGGAAATTTACTGTAATTGCAGTAGATCTACTGCGTTTTTTTGAAATTTTTGACATCTACTGCGACACTGCGAAAAGCTTAAAATCTACTGCGATTTTCCCTGGTGTCACTCGATTTTTTGTTTTGTCAAACAAAACTCCTAACGATAACTACCAAAAAAGTACCAATTTTGGTTATGCATTATCAACACCGCAATTCTATTTGTAACAAAGATACTATAGTTGTCCTTGTTTAACATCTTGGATTTTCTATTTAAGCTTATATATGCGATACGAACAGTTTGACAGCTGATATAACAGAAAAAAATCTTGTCAAAAATCTTCATTCATTGGAAGACGAGCAATATGGAGAAATATTCACATGAAAAATAATTTTTGTTTATTTTTTCTTTTTATTTGAAAAGAATAAAATACATATTTTTGGTATTAAAAACAGATTTTTAATGATTTTTCTTTACTGCGCAAAATTCATATCTACAGCCCTTTTTTGTTAAAACTGCTGCACTTTCTTCTTCGCCAAGTTCCAACCCTGATATGGGTACGATTAGTTGAAAAAAAAAAAAAAAGTATATAATCGCTAGGACATAAAAAAATATTTAATCCATTTTAGACCACTGGTCAATTTGTCGACCGGTAAATTTTACTTACTTAAAAAAAAAACCCTATCCCTTCCTTTGCAACGTATTAAAGTGTGTGAGATGTCAAAAAAAAACCTGATATATTGGCATTTCATTAAAATTATTACTTTCCTTCTTGGATAGTTCCCACCCAGTTCACACCTGGGTTTCTTTCAACACTTATTTTTAGCGTTTTTTTAACTATACCTACAAACATTAATATTAAAATCCAAAAAAAAAAATAAAAATCTAATGAAAAGAAATGCGTGACAAATATTTAAAATAATCGAAAAAGTTTATTTGAATAAAAACATTCAAAAACCATTTAATTTCCAATGCAATAAGTTATATATTTTGATATCGGTTCCGACCATTTGTTGAAAATTCGACCCCACATCCTTGGCATCCAAAAACTCGGAAAATTTTTTTGAATGCTCAAAATCGTTTAATAAAGTCCTTATAACACGTCCTATGAAGGATTTCAATTTTCTAAGAAACAAAACAATAAAATGGTTCAAAATGGGTTAAGGTTATCAAAAACTAACATTATTTAAAGCCTTTACTAATGAAGCATTACTGGAGCCTTGGGAAGATCCATACTGTTCCCAAAAACCTTGCTCAATTTGTGTTTGCAAATGTGTTCTCAATATTTTAATTCATTCCTTTTGGAACCGAATATATGCACCTACATATATATTTGCTCTTGCCCTGCTTATCGACTTCAAAATTATATCTCCAAATACTTCTGAGAGGGAGAGAGAATGAACATATTTAAGTTGCCTCCTTGAGAACAATACCAGGAAGATTGTTTAGTTTGAGCACTTCTCTAAAACCTCATATTAAATTCTTAAAAAAATAAGAAAATTGTGTTTCGTTTACTCGCAACTCATTGCCATGTGGCATATTGAAATTCCACTCCATGAACCAAAACGACTGTCTGCTTTCCTTCACTTGGGAGTCTTGTCACTACGTCGAAACTCTTTGAAACTTGCTCAAACGTGAATCCGTCCTCTTAAGTTTCATGCTCACTTCACAGGCTCCATTAAGAGTGGAGTCATGTGGGGGTTTTAAGGTCAATAAAGATATAACTACCTGATGGTTGATATAACTGTCGCGGTTAAATCAACTGCCACCAGCGACTGGGAAAAAAAATAAATTTTTTGCTTTAATTTTTTTTTTATCTTCTTTTATTAATATTTTTTTTTTATTAAATTATTATATTTTTTCTTTTTTATTTGTTTCTATTTAAATCTTTTTCTCTTTCATCTCTTTAAATTTTCTCGCCTCGGCCGAGCCTTGAACCGCTGACCTCCACACTTCGCTGGGCGAACGTCTTAACCATTACGCTAAACGAACGAATTTAATTTGTTGGTCAAAATGCTCACTTGAGTTTATGGTTGCTCAAGTTATGGAGAACGTGCTTAAGGAATTGTTTCACTCCCAAAATCTTTTGCTTGAAAATGAACCATTAAAAAAAAAATTAAATAAATTAAGGGGTTATATATGTTGCGGTCGGTCAAAAAATCGAAAATTTTTTTTGAAGTATATGTTTCTAAGAATGTAATTACGAATTTTCATGAAGATCGAAGCAGTACAAGCAAAGTTATAGCGTTTTTCATCTTGCCTCGCTCGAAAATCTAACGAGTCAAGCTTCGCGCGTAGCGTGACTACTGGAAACTTTAAACGCGATTATCTCGGAATGATGTTTTTCTGAAAACGTCTTTGCGGTGACCGCGATTGCGGGCAGAGTTTTCAACCGATTTTGATGTTTTTTTTTTTTCAATTGTTCGTAATTTGATTGCCGTGTCTTTGAACGATTCCATTTTTTTATATCAACTCGTATATCAATGTTATGAATTTTAAAAAAAAATTTTACACATAAAAAAACATACTTTTTTCGAAAAAATCGTCCCCGTTGAAAAAAAAAATTTCTAAAATTTTTATCGATCGTTCAAAGACACCACAAGTGGATATGCTAATTGAATTTGTATGGTTTTCTGTTTTCAGTTAAGCTCTTTGACTGGCATCGCGGTCACCGCAACCCTCTGCGAAAAAAACGAGTTTTTTGCAAATTGGCATAGCATCGTCAATTATTGATATTTTTTTATAATTCGAGGCTGATTTTGAAGATCAGTCACTGTACTATAATAAACAAATCACAAAAATTCAATAAAAATATGGCTACATACCTTTTTAAAAAATCAAACTTTTCCCCGTTTTCCTAAACCGCAAGATATATAACCCCTTAAAACCTTAAAAATTTAGGAGAAAATTTTTGTCTTCCAAAACAACTACACTCTGAACAAAAAAAAAAACTGTAATTTAAAAAAAATCGGAAAAATTCCCGCCGCCAGCAGGGATAGAACCCCGAAGCTCACGACTGTCGAGTCACAGCTTAAACAACTGAGCTATCGAAAACTTCGGAGACGGTTGATCAGAATGCGAACTTATATGTCTAAGTGAACGAAAGCGGATTTGAACATAAAAAGTAACTGTTTTTCAACTGTTCATTTGACTGCCTTTTTCATTGCATTTAACGCGGAATACAGTTTATTTGACCACTCTTACTTTAACTGTTCTAAGTAGTTGATTTAACTGTTGTTATTTCTCTCGGTGTACAATTTTTGTTTTTATCTTAGCAAAATATTTGTGGCTCTGGCATAGCGTAGGGGGGATGCGTGCTATGCTCTTGATCCCGGGGTCCGAGGTTCGATTCCCGGCACACGCGAAACGGAGTGTAATGTTCTAAGCCTAGCACTGGTTTTTCAAAAATCGCCTCTTGGTATCTCAATGGGCTGGTAAACGGCCCAACTGCATCCACTGCAACATATGGGTATTTCCAAACGGACGTGACAATTACCTTAGCAATTTAAAGTCCCGAATTGAAGAATGTGGAAAATTGTAATATTGTTTCTAGCTATTATCGCGCAGTTCTTCCGGATTTTTATACTTATCAAAACTTTATGCAGATCAGAAAGGCAATTAGATATGCTCGGACGTGACAAAAAGTTTACTTTTTTCTGGAAATACCCATATGCAAAATATTTAAGAGAAAAATTAAATATTTTAATAATAAATAATTTTGATTTTAAAATCTTCTGCAGCAAATTCGAAATAAATATTTAAGTAGGAATTAATGCGTTCAACGAACTCATACAGGAATCGAAGTGATTTGCAAATGCCTATGAAACTGACGTTGATTGTTCGCAAAACAATGTTGATGTTCCTAATAATGGAATATGCTATCGAATATCCTTTTCCATCATTGACACTCCCATTGCAAGTTGAAACTCGGGCATTTGTTGAAGGCAATTTTATTGACATTGCAGTCACAATTAAGGCTCCGAATGCCGCTAAGTCAGTTCAGCTTCCGAGCTTCTATGTTGTAGGTACTTTCAGGCATTTTACTGTGTCAATAGCAAAAATGGGAATGTGGCATTGTGAGCTTTACTGATGCATATTTTGTGTGGGGCTCCTATGTGCGAAGTGGTTCCCACTTGGAGTGTCGCTGGATAAAATAGGTCTGCAGAGAATGTAAATTCCATTCGACTGTGCGCTTATTCTGTGTTCCTATTGCGAACGGAAAAGCCAATTACGATAACAGGCAAATGCGGAGAATGGCTTTTTTGCAGTTTTTGCAGTTTGTGGGAAATCTAAAGCTGTCGGCCTCTCACCCCGTCTGCATTGGTGCTTTAGTCAACAGCCACGCCCACAAATAGTGACCTTTTCTAATGATTTTACTGTCGAAATGTAAGGAAAATACTGCGTAGCTTTCATTTCATACACGGAGAGAAAAATAATTGGAAGCAGTTACAAATGCGATTGGAGCCTTGCCCCGATTGCATTATTAATTGGAGCCAATTACAATATAATTAGAAAAATAAAAATACTATTTGTGCTCAATTACTTATATAATTGCATTTAAATTTATCATTTATGTAATTGCGTTCTGAACACATATGTAATTATATCTGATTACTTTTACAATTTAAAGCATTGGTGCAATTAAATATGTGATTGTATTTATTTTACAGCATGTTCTTATATTTCTCAAATGGTTTATAATTTCGATCGTATATAACGTGATTGAATTTTCAAAATCCTTAGGCACTCCAAGGGGCAGGTGGACCACGAATATGACGTGGTGAAATATATTTCGCCCAATCGTGGAGAACGCCATGTAGGACTGTAGGTCTAACTGTCGACGTCGAAAAGCCTCTGCCGCGATGGGGAAATACACCATTAGGCAGGTATAGGAAATTCAACAAATTGGGGAAATTCACCAAAAAGCTACCAACAAAAACCTTAAGCAGGAATAGGAAATTCAACAAATTCGAGAAATTCACCAGAAAGCTACCAACAACAATACGGGTAGACACAAAGTAGCACTATGATGCCACTTGCAAGAAAATTATCAAAGAAACTCGGCGTCGGCTCGGTTTTTTATATTGCTTGAAAAGTTCATAATTGAAACTTTATTAAATTTATTACGATATGTTTTTGCTTAATGTGCACGAATGTTTTCATTTTGTAATAAATTTACATACATTTTTGACTACGGCTACGAATTTGATTGTACATAGAATTTAGCATTTTTGCTGAAATAGTGTGATCAAAAAGTTATGTGGACAGGGTAGGACTAAAAAAACAATTTCTGTTTCTCCTTAATATTGCGATTCCTTGAGTATTTTTATGTTTTTCAAGCTTTTCATATGATTTTATGAGTTTGGTAGATATTTTAGATGTAATGTACTCGAAAATCTCCCAAAATTAAAAAGAAAAGTGGCAATGCATTTCACCACAGCAGAGCTAAAGATTTCGCTGGCATTGCATGCTTCTCTTTTCCTCATGCTATATGCATATGTTGAAGCAGCGTAGCTCTAACACATTGCAGGGATTTGGAAGAAGAAGAGTTAGACCTATAGTCCTATATGGAGAACGCCCCTTTCTATATTGTTATATAGAATGTATTTTAAATTGAAGGGGATCACAAATTTAATTACACGCAATTATGTATATGTAATTGCATTTGTTTGTATGTATATAATTTGATACAATTACATATATCATTGCACGCGATTAGATATTTAATTCGACGGAATTATATATGTAATTGAAATTATTTTTTTATCATTTGATACAATTACATATATAATTGCAGGTAATGAAAAATATAATTGGACGTAACTATGAAAACATAATTACATCATACCCAATTACATATGTAATGCCTGCAAAATATAATTGGGTATGTGATATTTTTTCTCTGCATGTAGTTAGTGTGGACTTACTAAAGGCCCGAAAAGAGCTTTTTTGGTTCTGATTTCATTATAAACTATGAGGGGAAACCCTCAAAGCAAAATTCATCATGAACATCTGCAACACATATCTAATAATTCAAATAACTTGCGTCAACTTTGACGAGAGCCAGAGACGTTATTATGCTTATGAAATTATGTTTTCCACAAACACAATTTCCTTTATGCATACGAAATTCAATTCCATTTTCATTTTCAAAAGCAAATCAAATTTTCCACTTGGCTGCGGAGTTCACAGCAACTTGAAACTTTGCTAATTTCCGTGAAGGATCTGATGTGCTCTCAAATCGAAAGCCATATACGAGAAAGCACGGACCGGGGGCTGTTCGCTGGAATACGGGAAAGAACTCTCATAGAAATCATGCTACGATCCATCATTCAAGTGCCTCACTTATTTACTTTCACTTCGTTTGGAAAACAAAACTTCAGAGAGAACGAAAAGTGAGGATGAAGCCATTTAGCGGGTTACTTTTTTCCAACCAAAAAATTATATAAAATTTGTTCGCTTTTTACAAAATGAGAAACTCAGTAGAATCTTCGAATATTTAAAGCATTGTGTGTGCCATTTCGGGCTTCTCAATTCGTTGGTCGTCTGCTTCCATTGAAAATGCCTTGCTATAAAATAGAACAGAAGGTTCTTTTATTTTCGCAGACATTGCTAACAAGGAAATCGTATGAGATTCGCTCGAAGTTGAAAACAACAATTTCGACAGGAAATCATTACATGAGAGATATCTAAAAAAATTCTTAATAAAAATTTAAAAAAAAATTTTTTAAATCGCGTGTCTCTTACAACGATTGCAAGAATATTTGTACCCACTTTGAGATAACACGAAACAGCCACTCTCATTAAATTGCTTTGCTTTAAAGGAACATTTTTAAAAATAAAGTTTGTATATCAAAAAGCAAAAGCAGAGCAATTGAAAGCTCTTGAGGCTTTTCCAGAATTCATAATTTTTGCCTTAATGTCACTCTAAGGAAAAATTTGAGTTTTATCATTTGGAAACTTTGAAGCAAACCGGCCTCGTGGAAAGTCTTTAAACCGCAAGTCTTATTGATCAAAGGATTTTTCTTTAAATTTCGCTATCCATAATTCAATTGATAAACTCCTGAATGTTACATATTGAAGCGAGCTTTAAGATTTTCAAGTATTTTCAGTAATTTCAGGCTTTCTGTGTTTTCAGTATTTTGTGTTTAGCTTTTTCCAATTTTATATTTCAATGCGTCACACAGTGTCACGTCTCCATACATTTTTTGGAAAAAAGTATAAGGAGTTATCGTAGGGCAATGATGTGGGGCAGGAGTATTACTATAGGCCTAATTAAGAAATTTTGAAAAAATCATGGAATTCCGCCCACTGCCACCCACAACCCCCATATAACGGGAAATCCTAACTTCCCTAATTTTTATCCTAGACAGTTGAAATTCGGTACATAGATTGACGGACATACAAAAATGGACAAAATGAAAAATTTTATAATGCCACGCCTACTTTTTAAAATACGCCCCTTCAAAGTTTGAAGATTTATAGCATATTTTACCCTTATAAAAATTTTCGAAGGACCAAGTAACCTTCAAGTCTCTTTATGGAATTGAACCCCATTTTATGAATCCCATTTTAAGGAATCAGGATATTTTCTAGGTACAAATTGAGTTGATGAGACTAAAGCGGACCAAAATTTATTCAATATTCTTTTTTGTTGTTTTAAAGACAGAAAATATGATTGGTATTACTCGTTCAAAGATTCGACTTCCAAAAAACTAAAACACTTATGCCATCCTTCCGTTTGTGGTGATCCGTAGTGCAACGAAGCAAATACGTATCTGCAAACTTTTGTAGAAGTCCTTGTCAACGAAAGGATAGTTGTAATCGTGATTCCCGTTTTCGGCTGCGTTGCGTACGGATTGGCAACATGTCTAAGGCCGGCCTTAGGGTTTTCAAATGTAATTCGAAATGCTCTCTCTTTAATTTATGAAAACAGATTCTAAAGCCAAATTTAGAAACCAGCCCGCGCTGTGCACCGTTGAATGAAGAGTGTTACTTTTGTTGAATCAAATTTTGTTTTAAACATTTTTCAATCTGACAAGAGTTTCGAATGCGAATTTTTCGTTTGATGGCTTTTTTTTTTTTTTTTGGATGTCAAACTTCAGCGCTTGGTTTTACCACGAAAGCTTTCACTGTCGCAGAAAGCCAATCAACTTAATTAATTTCGATTTTTTATTCATCTGCTGAATGAGGCTGATTTCACGGAAAGCGATGAAAAGCAGTGAAAATATTTTTCATGATGTTTGGAACTATTTTTTAAATAAATTTAATAACGAAGAAAGCTTGCTGGGCGATGACATAGACTTCAAATATTTTCATCGCTTGGTAAAAATTTTTTTTTGTGGCATTCATAATGCTTTGTGGCGGTATCACAACGGGCCCATATGCTGCCTAAGTGTGTCCCCTTTAAGGGGGCAGCCACCCTAACCTAACCAAACCTAATGCTCTTCAACTTTGGAGCTCAATTCAACCGAGAGACGACTGCACTAATTCTCATGTGTTCGTGCAAAGAACTGTCTGTGTGACATTGTCCCTTGAGAGGATATTCGGTGCCATGATTTCAAAGTAGGTTTGTTGAGGGTGTAACCGGATTATAACTTTTATTTTAGACAAGCAATAAAAAACGCTGTTGCCATATTCGTACTAAGTTTAATGAATATTGTTTGATCTTGTAACTCACCGCCCATGAAATGAAGGTATTTTCTCTCCCAATATTAAATAATCTGTCACCAGAAATATAAAGGTCCAGACCCGTACACAGAAATTTGGGGTCTAGAGGATTTTTGCTCGGGGCCCCCGGACACAAATAGTGCGACGCAAAAAAAGGTCCCTTGCTCGGGTTGCATGAAATTCCTCAACAATTGTGGGCCTCTTTGGAAAGCTGGGGAAAGGGAAAACACATCACCCCACCCCTCTGTACAGGGCTGCTGATGTCCCTGAATTACTCCTCGAGTTAGTTTAATTGAGATAGTGACTTTAGAGAATTCCATTCCGAATAACAATATGGGAAAAATCATCACTATGACTCTGAAAACTCTGCATAATCTCCTGAATTATCATCAACGAGGCAATCTGTCTATCAAATGAGAGAAAATAAGGTTACTTTGGGCTTTTCCGGTTAAGATGTTATAAATAATTATTGACCTTAAGGCTCTTCGCTTTGAAACATATGTATGTCCACACTCAATATTCGGCATTAGTTATTCTTTCAGCACTGCCTTTTCCTTTTATATTTTATTGATGCATTGCTTCTTCCACCTTTTTGCACAGCTCTTCCACATCGAGCTTAATTTTGATGGCAAAAATTTAACCCAGTTTTTCAGCCAATGACCTTTTCATAGAAATTGGAATTTAGTTCGAAAAATTCGGAAGCCAAAAGATTGTGGCTGAGGCGACATTTCGGCGAGTCTTTATGTCGACAAGGGGTTTTAATTTTCCCTGCATGAGGCAGTCATAATGCAGCCAACTCATTTCATTGGTAAGACATGTTTGAAGTAGCCAAAAATAAAGACAGCCACAATCATTTTTTTTTTGCACTCAAAAGCTACTATTTAGTTAGAGTCAAATATCCTCGTTGATTACAAGGGATTTTCCGATTTCATAAGATAAAATAGTTCTTCAAGACTTGGGAAAATCTGTAGGAAAAAAATATTTTTCTTTCTATAAAAAATCAGAAAAAAAAATTCTCTTCTATTGTTTTCATTTATTATTATTAATTGTTAATTACAAAATTTAAATACAATTTTCTTACATAACTTATGTAGAGGTTAGTTATAGTAAAACTCTTCAACTACATCATAGCAAAGCTAATTTCCTGGAGTTCTAAGTAATTAATTTTTAAGGAAAATTTGAAAAACCTTACAAGAGTTCTTCTATTTGGTTTCCTGATACTCAATGAAAAGCTCCAAGCTTAATTTTTTCGATTTAAATTCATCCATTATAAGTTCTGTATATTTTTTTTTTTGTTTTTGTATAAATCGTTAAGTCTGAGGTTTTGTTAGACTGCCTCAAAGGCAGAGAATTCAGCTTAGTAAATTGCTGAGAGTAAGAAGTGAAAAGACACAATAATCCGATAAAGAGGAGGAGCAATGAAAATGAACAATACAAATTTAAATTGCTATGTTCTGTCTGCCTGACAGCTTCTTCAGTGGCAAAGACATGTGGTTTCAGACCCCTAATTAGAATACATATAATGATAAATTGAGACATTGATCTAACCTTTTCATCTTTCCATACCGCTTTCCTTTAAGATATTAAACCATGTTTTTACTTTTTAACGCAACTTATAATTATAATATTGACTAAGCTTCGGTATTCAAACACATTGCTCAATGATTCTGATAAATGGCAAGAAAAAAAGCATCTTCGTGTGCCCTAAACGCCACGGCTGCTCTTTACGGATTATAAGGTAATCCATTAAGATAAGCCATTTTCAATGGAACGACGGCATTCACGAAGCATTCAACCGTTTAGGAGCCAATGCTGGGTAAACATCGGCGATAATTTGTTTTATTGTCCGTGACTTTACGGATTTTCTGGACAAAGCCGTTTGAAATTTAATGCCATTCAGCAGCGGCCTGCAAGAGTTTGGAAAAAAGCCACAATATTCTGAAGGAGCATTAAACAAAAACTTATGGAATCTGTGAAAACATGATTTGACCTGGAGCCATATAAGAAGAAGAAAAATTCAAAATCAAAAAAAAAGCCACGAAAGGTGAATAAATTTGGGTCCATCGAGCGCTGATTGAAGTTGATTGGTCTGATTTTGTTGAATTTTATTTTAAAATGCGATGAATTCCCGAATTGATTGAACTCGGATTTGAGTCAATTTTCAATTGAAATTGATAATTTAATTCCGAAGCAGACAGAATCTGCACCTTAAAGAGGTCTTTCGTTTATCGATTTTCGGTTAATGCTGCTGTTGTCTTAAGTATTTCGATGACATCGGTCCAATGGCACAGCAGCACGAATCGAAGCAATAACAAAAGGAATAATTATAATTAACGCTTGTTGAACAATGCAGACAACGGCTTAGACGAAATATTACCCGGACTTGGCAGTTGGAATCCTTTTAATCCACATAGAATCCCTTCATCGTTGACAACTCACGTTCTTTCTTCAAATTTATGCGGAAGCGATCTAACCAAATTCCACGAAGACTTTTGTGTGGCTCTGCTCGGTGTGAAGGAACCAATTAAGTTGTGACTTTTTCGCTCAAGCGCAGCCACTTTTTGTTTAAATGAAATGAAAAAGTTTTAACTTTCGACTTTGATGGAAGAGCTCATTCACACGGCTTTGTTGCCGGATGCATTGGTTGACGCCATTCCCATTCCTTCCATTTATTTCTATTTCAGATTTCAATTTGCTTTTTCCGCATTTTATTTACCAATTGGAATTGGGTTAATGCAGTTTTCTTGTTACCCGAATGGACGTTAATTTTCTTCTTGACAAAAGCGTTTACCATTTATGCCGAGGCACATAAACTTTTCGAATTAACCAAAGTAAAAGGATGATGAATGTTCAACAAATAGTAATGATTATTTGCAAAATTAAATAATTTTTTTTTATCCACGAAAGAAATTTCAATCGTGATGTTGAATTTAAAGCAGGCTAATTTGATGTGTGGAAATATTTTTGCGGTCAGACTCAAATCAGCGGTCACATCACGTATGCATGAAATGACGAAACGAGGAAATAAATGATGTAAATTTTCATTAAATAACTATTATTTATATTGAAAGCTTCATAATCTGATTCTTTTCGGACGTTGGTAATTTACATTTCCCTGAAAGGACCATTTTTGAGAGTTCAGCGAATACAACACAACGAGAAAAAGCTTACAAAATTTTTCGTTAATACAGTAGAATCTGGACAGAGTGAACAAATTTTTGCAAGAAGTGTTCACATTAATTACACTGTGCAAGTCGAAAATAATAACCAAAAAGGGACCAACTGAGTTAATTTCTTAAAAGTATACTGAGCTCAGATCCATCGGCCTTTTCTCTGGATTGGCTCTAGTTTAGAAGGAATCTGACTTTGAATTTTGCAGGTCCGTCGCTTAAGTCTTCGAAAATTTAAAATGCTAGTTTGTCCTGAATCGTTATGAATATCGCTTTACTGTCTTCGGAAAAGTTGTAGATATTTTAGCCACCAACAAATTTGCTTCAGACATCAATACAGAAAAATGCGGGCAACCGGTGTTTTCGACAAAAATATAACAAAAACACCCCACTTATTCGACGTATACGTAATTTTTATTTTAATCCAAGAAAAATTACGTATACGTATTCCAACCCAACCACTCAGTTGGTCCCATTTTTGATACTATTTTCGACAATCAATTTCAAGCACAGTGTTATCAGCGTGATCTGTCTTAAAAGCTCCAGTCTTTGTGTTCACACCACCAAGGTGCTTACTCTATCCGGGATTCACTCTATAGAGACTCCACTGTATATAAAAAGTTAGATTTTAGTTTTTTTCTTTCTCTTATCGGAGGCTGAACATATATTTCTAGGAAAAAGTAAAAACTCCTACCATAGTATCCTAATTTTTGTATTTGGTTCTCTTCCGGGAAAACTCAAAGCAAACGAATACGTACAATACATTGGAATCCGATAACAGCGTGGAAGCTGTTTTTCATGAAAATAACTGAAAGAGTTTTTTTATCTGATCATACATATATATTCATAAAATATTTCTAAATGACGTGATTCTTAGAATATCCAAAAATCTCGGTGAATTTTGTGTGAAGGCACTAAAAATATTTGCCATTCTTGTTATGATTTGCTGACCTCATAGTTTTGTTAACAGTCGGAAAGCTTCCGGTGCGGTGATAGGGGCCGATGAGCTCTGCTGGAAATTTAATCGAAATTTCCTGTGAATATCAAACGCCGAGTACTACAAGGAAAGAGCACTCGATATTTATGCATTCATATCCACATTCATGATGGCTTACATGGAAGCGTATGCGAACGATTAAAGGTATTCGAAAATCCAAGCAGAAGAGGCTGGCCTTCTTGAGGAGACTCCTAAAACCATTTAATTTCCATTCTTATTGAAGTCAATTCTCATTTCCGCTTCTTCTAAGCTATGCAAAGTGTTTTTTGAGAATCAAATTGAGTTCAATTTAAAAGACAACAGCCAGAGCATAATGTAGTCTGTCTGCGTCTCTTCCAAAGAGGGCTGTATTAAATTCACCCGTTTCGAAGAATTTTTTTTTCGCGTCAATATTAATTTCCATAAATTATATTTAACTAATTAGTTCTCATTATTAAATAATGGGCAATCTCTTGAGAAAAGTGGTGTATCTTTGTATGTTTATTGGAATAGATGGAAGGCCAATTTAAGACAGAAGCATCTCTACTGTCGGTTGAATATGTTTCCAATGCAAGAATATTTTTTTGCAAGATTTAAAAAGAATTATTTCTTCTCGATCTTTGAAACCACATCGATCAACCGTGAATGTCACGCAAGAATTTTTGGGGAGTTTTATGAGTTCAATGGTTAACAGTTATTCACACGGATTTAGAAAATAAATTTAAACTTTATTGGAAGTTATATTAGGTGTTATGGTTGCCAAACCGGCTTCAGCCCACCAGCCATTATAACGTCACCAAAAAGCCACTGCATTGAAACAACCACCTCAGCAACCCTACTTGACTGCATGCTTGATTAAGTATTTAAGAAGGAAATAGTTCAGGAATTCCTTAAGGATTTTCTATTGCCTTCGGTTGCATGCGAATCATTTTGTCGTTGCGTTTGAAAAAGACTTGAATCATCCAGTAATGTCTTGCGGACGAAGAAATCTTAAGATTCAAGTAAAAAAGGAAAGGAAATAAGACATAACATAGGAAGCAAAAAAGGAAAATAGCATCGTCCATGATTTAAGTAGTTTTCCACCCTTAACGCAATATATTTTAGACCCATGGCCAATGTTTCAAGCTGCTCAACAGAACGTCATGCACTTTAAGGAGAATTAGAATGTTATGTAAAATTCCAAACGAAATAACAACATTTTTACGAAATAATATTTTAAACATTATATTGGATTTCAAAATTATCGCAAGAATTTTATCGAAACGTAGATGGGGTAGCAATCACTGTCGTCAAATTGGAAAACGGAAAACAGAAAACGATATTATGATTTCCATGATATGCTAATCAAGGACATGGATGCGTTTGCCTAAGTGCCCGGCTGGAAATTTTCTAGAGAAATCTTGATACTAGCTGGGGCCTATCTAGCGCCTAGCTGCATTTGCCCCGACTAGATAAATCTAGCCTGGCGCTAGCTACCACCGCCGCGATGACAAAACTTTTTTTTATAATTGTCACTAAGTTTAAACACGTGGAAATATAAAGGGTGTTCAGCGTCAGATTTAGAACTGAAGAACAATCGAAAGTTTCCACCATCGATAGTCTCGATTGTCAATTGTCTGAACCATCGATAATATCGATAGTACTATCGGAAGATATATTTTCAATTTGAACTAATTTGGTTGTCAAATTTTTTTGCGGTTTCAATCAAGCAAGTTTCAGCTGTTTAACGTTTAAATATCCACCATTTGAAAGTTTGAAATTTTAAAAATTAATTGTGGTCCTATTGTAATTTAATAAAATACTGTGAACAAGTATCCCTCCTCATTTAATAACACGTGGTAATATAGAAGAAGCTGAATTTTAAAACATTTCGTCTCAATTCTCCATACTTTGAAACCAGCACTGATGCTAGGCAGTATTTTAGTGACTCTTTTCCCTTGGATATTGGAAAAAAGTGATTTTTGGTTAAAAGTAAAATCTAAAAATTCCATCAAAACCCCTCGTTCTGGCATCATTTTATGGAATAAAATGTTAGCACTAAGCCTATAATTCTCATTTGGTTTGTAAAATGAGACACTTAAGACTCGCAGAACTTCTGAAGATTTTTCGAGACGTGATGAAGCAAGAAGTTGTGTAAGTTATAATCATCATCACCATGAACGTCATCATCACCGTCATCATCATCGCCATCATCAACATCATAAACACCATAATCACCAGCATCAACATCATTACCATCACCATCATCACCAACCTCACCATCATCATCAGCATCACCAACCTCATCTTCACCAACCTCATCATCACCAACCTCACCATAACCATGATCATCATCATCACCATCATCATCATCATCAGCATCATCACCATCATCACCAACCTCACCATCATCATCAGCATCACCAACCTCATCTTCACCAACCTCATCATCACCAACCTCACCATCACCATGATCATCATCATCATCATCATCAGCATCATCATCATCATCAACATCACCACTAACATCATCACCATCATCACCAACCTCACCATCATCATCGAGTATCGATTATCGATTTTTTACAATCGATAATTTTGATAATCGAAAGATGAATTTTCGAGCGGCTCTCGCCCTTATCTAAATAAAGGCATTTTTAGGAAGCTGTCACCGCTAGAATCACCATTCCAATGCTAAAGTAAATGTCCATGAATCAAAACGATCGATAGTCTTCAAAAACATCGATGTTTTTGATAGTTTCAAACCATCGATAGTGCTATCTATTTTTTCTCCAGCTCTAGTCAATTGCGCAGAGGCGATATAGTAAACAAAGAGGTGCGAACTAGGTGAGAACTTTAACCAATACCCCGTCAAGGCGACGTGAAAATAAATATTTATGTAAAATAAAGTGAGTGACATATAATCTAGGCGCTAGCCAGCAATTACTATCCGTGCGCTAGCTAGAAATTACTATCCGGGCGCAAACTAGCCGAAGCATTAACAAACTATGAAGGCGCTAGCTAGACTTTACTAGCCAAGCCAAAGATATAAACTAGCTAGTGCTTCGCTAGCGCCGATGTAGAATTTCCAGCCGGGTGTGTTAATTTTATTGACATGATATGCCACTTAATAAATACAAAAAGAAATCGTATGCTCCGTTTGATTTCAGACAGGCATATAATTAGATGAGCCTCCGAAGGCTCTCACATGAAATTGCATATATGCCCAAAGCTTCCGTTTACTTGGGGTGTGACAAAAGCTACCAGAATTGATCGCTCTAGCAGTTTCTCTGTCAATAATAGTAAAATCTGTGATATTTACATTCCCTTTTGTCTGGATACACAAACATATATTAAACTTTGTTGGAATACCTTAACTTTTATTAGCTACCTTAAGGGTAAAAATAAATACCATCCCATAAAAATGCTTTCCAGCTCCTTTGGGCCGCCCTCTCTTTGTTCTTGGGGCTACATTTTATGCGTTTCACTCCATAAATCTTCTAATAATACGAAGGACGGAAGACGATGTTAAGACCCTCAGGCTGTTAATAATAAAGACGAAATCGTTCGTTGTTTGCAAAACGTTTAAATGGAAATTCTGTCTCGGTTCTAACCCAGTGATTATTCGTTAAAGAGAGCCCTTTATGAAAATATATTCACTCGTCACAAAACAGAAAAGCTTTCAAATTACCCAAAAAAATTTCTCGCCGCAAATCACAAGGCAAAGAAGAAAAAAAAAAATGAAAAGGACAAGTAAAAATAAAAAAGCCTTCTGAAAATAGATGAGACTTTACCTTTTCAGCTTCCTCTTAGATAATAGTTTCAATTGATCGGAATTGTTTTGCGCATTGTATCAATAAATTCAAGTAGTCGTGTGCAAAACTCTTGAGTCACACACTCGATATGAAACTTTTGTCTAAGAAATGTGCCGAGCGACAAGGACTTTAGGTTAAAAGCATCATAAAAAGAACACTTCGAGTGCCACATAAGGATGAATGTATGTGAAATCTATCGGCACAATGAAATGAATCGAGGATTTCTTTGTTCAATAAATAGGAAAGCATTTTCCCTCAATTTACTTTGCCCCAAAAAAGAGAAGAAGAAAAAACGCAATTTCTACACCATAAATCAAAGAATAAATGACAAAACAAGAAAAGTGATACAGTGGGACATTTGTGCTGACCTTGCTTGTATTGAAGACTGTTATTTGGAGGCAGCTTTTATTACGAAAAAAAGTTCCCTTACAACTGAAAGGACGACCGTTTGATTTTATATTTGAGCTCTAATTTTTGATTAGAAGAAAACGTTAACATTTTTAGACAGCCGTTAATCAAATCATTAAAAAGAAATTTTTCACGGAGTTGCTTTGTTCTCGCCGGATTGCTTCTTTCGTTCTACTTATCTGTGATTTCTTAACGATTTTCCATTAAGATTACAAATGTTCAAGTTGATCGCACAAGGTCGTAAATGCCTTCATGGGCTCATGATCGGATTCTTCAAACGTCGTTTGAAACAAGTTTCTTCTTCTTTGGTTTAAGGCCTGATGATCAAACACAAATTTCCAAAACTTAAGTCTGAAAAGTGCTCTTCTTCACCGTTCTGCATTTCGTGGGTCATCTTTGTCAAATCTAAGTCCAAAATAATGACTTAATAGGCTTAAGAGAGCCATGAAAGAGATTTTCACAAGTTCCGTTGATTGCTGCCCTGTTTTGTTGAAGAAATACTATACTTTTTTTCGAGCTTGACCTTAAGAAACTTTTTCAACTGTATGAGCCATGATTCCGAAAATAATAGGACGTTTCCCATACTGTACGAAACTGCCCAAAACTGACCAAAAATTAATCTTTTCGCAGTGATGCCGTTGATGTCAAATATTTTTAAAAAGTGCCGTAGATCTATTGCAGTTGCAGTAAAGTTCCAACCCTGATCCATACTTTCAATATATCGTAAAAAAAATATCGTATCGTATCGCGACATTCGCGACATATCGCGATACTCGATGGTATCGAGCATTCCTATTCGTCAAACCGTCCGGCATGACCGCAGTATAACAGTCAGTTGAAATTGACTTTTTGCAAAGAGTGATAGAATCCAAAGAGCTTCCATTTTCATTTAAGCAGGCTGGTTAGCAAAGTTCGAACGAGCAAGTTCGGGTTCGACCAAACACAGCCAATGCAACCTGATTGATGTTGCGCCAAATATTCCCTCTGTCAGTAGCTCTGCCGCCGCCATGTTCCTATAAAAAGGTCTCTGCCGCCGCCAAGTTAAAGTTGTGATTCGTGGGCAATGCGGGATAATGTGCGGAACAGAAGGTCATTTTGAGGGCCATGGGTTCGAACCCCGCCCCCTCCTTACCAGTAAAAATTTTTGTATGTAAGTAAAGCACATCATCATCCGGCTAAGCTTTAATTCGGAAATTTGTTTCGCAAGCTGCGCATGTATAGTTCTTAGGGTATCTAAATGACCAATTATCGCTTAACCCCTTCATTCCCTGAAAAAGGAGTTCAATGCTCCATATGCAGATCCTTCATTCACTGCACTGAACGTTTCCTTTTTTCGTTCAAAATTTTAAGTTCAAATATAACAATCATCCAATATTTTTTTTTTAAATTTTGTGCATAACTCCTTCATCGAACATTTAATCTATAGAACACAAATATGCTTGCTTCAAGCACGGGTGTCACGGTTGCGCCTTTTTTTGACATCTGCGGATGCGGATATTCGCCACATCCCTGGTTAAAATGTACCAATAACACTGTTCGAGACAGCGTACGGGCAGTAGAGCACACAACCAGTCGATGTTGAGCCGTTAAAGTTGCAAGTCTTCGGTCCGCAAGAATTTAATTTAAATTTAAAATATAACGTAAATATAACGCATTCGCTCGACAAAACTATAAAATAAATAAACAATTAAAACTAAGTGAAAAATAAATAAATAAAAAAAATTAAAAGTTAAAGCAAAAAAAAAGTGATTAAAAAAAATGGTACTTGTCCTGTTTTCGTGCATTCACACCCACATGTGCACGCGAATCATTGTGTAATTTGAATGTCGGAATTTTGTAATCCTCACAATAAATTAGCTCGACAAAAGCCGTAATTTCGATTCGCTTGCTCGGTGAAGGCCGTTTCTGAAGGCCAACGCGAGTGCATCTTTTGACCAAACGCGACGACAGCCGGTAAAAAGTGCAACGACAAAAAAAGTGCAACAACAAAAAGCGCATTCCTTTCCCCCCACAAAATACCCGCAAACGGGACCACAAAGTTAACCAAGGATGCGAAAGCAGATTGAATGTTCTCGCTAGAGAATAAATTGCAGTGAAAATAAAAATGAAAATTGTAAAAAAAAAAGGAAAAAGCGAAAAAGATTTGTAATCTTTTTCGTGGAGGAAAATAAAACCAGATTATTAAATGAAAAAAAAAAAGTGAAAAGTTCGACTCGTTCTAAAATCTTGAAAAAGAAAGTTAAAAGTTGGGCATAAATAGTTGAAAGTTTCTTGTGAAAGTGAAGTTCCAAAACAGTTTTACTGAAAATTTCCGTTAAACGTGAAGTTAAGTTCTTTAGAAAAGAAAACTTAAGACAATTTTCCCCGGGATCTCATTTTTGGAATACAATCATGTGAGACAAAGAAAAAAGGATAATTCGTTCTTCTTTGGATTGAAAGCAATCAACTTACACAGAAGATATTCAAAGGAGTTTGTGAGGTAGGATATTGTGAAAAACACTTCATCAACTTGACCTTTAACAAGAACCCCTGAGGCTGGGCTTTATTGGTTTTCCCTTTTCGGGAATGAACTGAAATAAATTTTCGATTAAAAATAATGGCATGGAAGTTTGACGTTATTTATTTATATATTGGACGTGTTTTAATATGATCCCTTTTTATTTATTTATTTAAAAGAAATATCGAGAAGGTGTCTCTTTGGACAAGGGGAAATTTAAGAAAAGAAATTGCCTAAGGACGACACGTTACAAAGAAATTTAACCCTTTACGATATACGAACCAAATTTTTGGTCTAAAAAAAAAAACAATAAAAGATAAAAATAAAACAAGTAAGAAAGCTAAAGTCGGTCAAGCCCGACTTTGAAATACCCAGCGTCCTGACATTATGAGCGCACTATGTTTTGCTTCTCTATTTGTGGGCGTGGCAGTGGGAGGGCCACATAAAATTTTTTCCTACACCTTTCATTCGCCTTGGTGAACCTATGTTGCGAATTCGAAGCTTCTACGCCTTTTACTTCGGAAGTTACGAAAATTCTCCATTTGTGGGCGTGGCACTGGGTGGGCTACATAAATTTTTGTTCCTACACCTGTCATTTGCCTTGGTCAACCTATGCTGCGAATTTGAAGCTTCTACGCCTTTTACTTCACAAGTTACGATAAACCCTTATTTTTGGGCTTATTTGTGAGCGTGGCTCGAGGAGGACGGCTTCCATATTTTTGCAGGATATGTCCCTTTTCGTAGTTTACCAGCACACCAAATATCAATGGAATGTGTTGAGTGGTTCGCAAGTTACAAGCATTTTACTGAAAACACAATAAATTCATTTGTGGGCGTGGCAGTGGGCGGATGTCTCCCATTTTTACTTAGGATCATACTCGGACCCCGGTATACATGTGTGCCAAATTTCGACTTCATTGGTTCAGCCGTTTCGGGGGAGATCCGACCACGGACGGACGGACAGACGGACATGTCTTAATCGATTCAGTTTTTGATCCTGATCATTTCTATATATAGTTTTCTATATCTCCGGAGCTAAATTCTCCCTGTTACAAGATTTGCACAAAACTAATATACCGCTTACGCTGGGTATAAAAAGGAAAAATGAAGCCTTTTGGGGGTTGTCTGCGCGAGGCTGTTTTTGGAGCTTTTTTTTAAATTCTTGACAGAAAACGAAAAGAGATTTTTCAATTTTTATTGTGTTCATAATTAATAAAATTTATTAAAGGAACACTTTTTTATGTGAGCGCGGATCAAAATGTTCTCGGCCTTCCAAAAAGGTGTAGTGATGGCAGCCGCGATTTTTTGGCTCCAGGTTTTCCGAAATAAAAAAGAAAATCGGTGGTATAATCACTATAGATGTTACTATGGCCGGACCCTCGAAAATAATTTTTCGATTTTTTTTGACAAATTGGCGGCCATTGAAAAGTAGCCCATCGATTTCGTGTATTTTTTTTGTAGTTTAGTGCAAAAAAAGTAGTTAAAAAATTTATTAAAACTATGATTATGGCGTGAACCATAATGGTGAAATTTCTGCATCGAATCCACTTTGTTTCATTAAAATCACTCCATTTGAACTGGAGAAATCGAGGCCGCCACTTCAAAACAAGCGGTTTTAAAGTAAATGCGTTTAAAGTTTGAAGGAGGTCTTCCAATTTAGAGGTTTTCCCTCAAAATTTAGAGGGAACTCCATAGTTCGTTCTCTTAGCTTTTTCGTCCGCGGCCACACTCAAGAAAATTTTGTCCATACAATCGCTAAACATTCCTTTCTTTCAAAGAGATACGCAACATTTAAAGTACGCGTGCCACCGAACTAAATTTGAAAAAGCGATTTTAGATTTTTCTACATTGAGTTTTTAAAAAGAATACACTTTATAAAGACAATCTTCACAAATATTAGTACATATATCTTTTTAAATTTAGAGGAATTTTTAGAGGTGTTTTTGGGGGGGAAATTCAGTTGAAATTTAGAGGGAAGGTTCGCAAAAAACCTGGCAACACTGGTTTGAAGCGCAATATCTTCTAAGCTATTTTGAATTTCCAAAAATCCTTTTATCATGATATTCTCAAATATCCAAGCTATAAAAATAAAAAAAAAATTTTTTTTTAAATTTTGTCGAAGGAGACAACCATTTATTGTGAACAAAATTATTTTGCCAATTTTTAATATATTGTGCAGTAAAGGTTAAATAAAACAAGTTGCTACGAAAAATATTTTTCCGCTCATTTAATATATCATGCCGTTAAGGGTTAAGTACAACGTTTTCATCCATTCAAATAAAGGAAGCTTACAGGCTTGCTACATTTGGGCTAAGTCTAAACCTACCCTAAGTGAGCGAAAAATTCCAGAAAGGCATACAAACATACATATGTTAATTCTGAATAGGTGCTTATTGAACTCATCAACATCAGCTATCTGGAGGAGGTACAATTTCATTAAACTCCAAATGTGACAAGTGTAATGGCAGCATTCAAGTCTCAATTTCATTTTTCTTTTGTTGGTTCAGTTACCATTTAATTAAAAAAAGATCTAAAAATGTGTTGGATCGAAGCCAATATGTTTTAGGATTAGATTTTTTTTTTTTTTTAAATTGGAAGGATATTCCTTTGAAAGACAATCTTGTTTTATACATTTCCTTGTATATCAAAAAAGGCTTGGTAAGCCGAATTCTAATCTATCTAATTCCAGCTATCAATTTAATTAAGAGCCTTCTTTTCGATTCGCTTCATCATCCTTCTCCTCTCGTATTTCATGGGCTTTCTTAAGTGGCTTTCAAGGCCATTTTCAAAAAAAAGTCGTTTCAACTAAAACGAATCCAATAAGAAATTATCGCAAGCGGCTATTTCAACAAATTCTCAGAATAGCCACAAAGAAAAGCTTCATTCAAGTTGATTGCAAAGATTTTGTCCAAAGGAAATTTCTTTGCATGCAGCTTCTTCCAAGTTTAATTCACTCTTTCCCCTTCAGTTCTATTTCGTTGTCCTTTTTCGTTCTCAAATATTCTATAAAAACAAACCAAAAGAAAAGTCATTGAGTCTTAGTAAAATTTTGATCTCGAATAAACGAACTCGATGACGACGGAAATTTCAAAACTGTTCAGAGTTTCAAGGAACTTTCGATTCCTAAAAATTTTAATGCCAGAAATTTTATAATTATAAAATTAGTCATTGAAAGACTATTTGAGTTCCATGAAAGAAGATATATAGGTATTTATAGTAATTTATGACTATTTTTTCTAGCTATTTTAATTTGAAAAGGAACCGAACACTAACTGTTCGTGGCACTGCATTCGCTAGAGGAACTATTGTGCCATATCTTTTGATCTATGGTCTCTTTGAAAAAAGAATTTAATCAAAGACTGTTTCCTTTAGAAAGCTCATAAAGTTCACATCAGCCTTTTTGAGATTTCAAAAGAGAGGAGTTTGTTGCGTCGAACTTAAAAAAAAAGGGAATAAGTAATTTCAACTTTCATGTAATATGAAAAAAATACCTTTAATTAGCAAAATGAGTTAAACTAGATCATGGCGATAGAAGAGCTCATGAAACGTGTTTAAGCTTTCGAGTTCGTTGCAATGTTGAATCGCAGCCAACTTCAATGATCTAAATAGCACTTTTCCTGCGGCACTTTTTTCTCATTGAATGCGAAATTTGGGCTAAAAGAAAGCATTGAAAGTGAGCATTTTTATTAAACACTCTCCATGCAATGGCATGCAAAATCCAGGATCGTCCTTTGGGACTCGAATTACAAATGTTCAAAGGCATGCCAAAAAATAAAACTTTTTTATAGACTTCCTGCTGTAATGTTTTACAACCAGTTTTGTTGCTGTTTTAATGTTCCCTCTCAAAATATTTCCTTTCTGACACATCGAAGCTTCTTTGCTCCATTCCAAAGGACGAAAAACAAGAGAAAAAACAACAACAACAAAATGAAAAAGGAAAACATTCCACACTCCATCGGAAAGCTCTTTTGTACTTCCTTTTTTACACATTCCCTTTTTCATTTTTCTCATTTATTTTTTTCACGTTCAATGTTTGAAATTTGTTTAGCCTCTCGAATTGCATTTTTCTCGCATCCGGTTTTTCTTCTCTTGGCTTCCCATTCAAAACATTGTTTCTTTTTCAAATAGTGACATTTCCAAAGGAATTTTTTTTAGCCCAAAACGAACAATTGTCCGTTTCACTTCTTTCGGAACAAACTGAAAGAAAGCAGAGACCTTCGTGTGAGTGAGTGAGTGTGCTTTTTAAATTCTCGATAAAAGCCTTACAAGTGTTAACCGTGTCGACGACTGACACTTGCGAAACATTAAATACCCACAGACAGCCAGTATCGTTGACTGAATTCTTGGCAAGAGCCAGAAGTATTGTCCCAACCAGGGTCGACTCAGGAGCAACAATTAAACAACTCCGCTTGATTTTTTGCTTGGCTTCGAGTCCTGACAGGCAATAAAAGCGTGTCTAATAAAGTTGTCAGTGAGCGATTGGTGGGGGACTCCGACGTGTCCTGCGAGTGCGTTTTCGGCTTGACGGTGGCAGGACTGTGAGCGGCCTAAAATGTTTACATTCGATAGCAATTCACGCATTCGTTTTCATTCGATGTTTAAAGTTTTCATTTACTCTTAACGCGGTTTTCCTCTTGTTGATTATTCCATTTAATTTTATTTTAAAATAATCTTTTTGTTGTTGCTTGTTGTCAGTAAATATGCGTTGGGGATAACGAGATGTAAATACGGAATTTGAAAACTTTTAGTTCATGAATGTCATGTGTGGCCACGAAGGCATATGTGCGTTACGAGTTGAGCAAACAAAAATATTGCAACATGTGAATTGGGAAATGAATTTCATTTATTTTCATGATAAATATTTTGAAATTCCTTCATTGTTAGACAACAAAGCCTTTTAATTCCGTTCGACCATTTTGAAAACCTGCATTTTAAAATCAGATTTGGACTATAATTTTTATTGTCGCTATTATAATTTTTGATCCTTGTTTCAGTAATTTTATAGGAATATTTTCGATATCATTCGTCGCACAATGATTTTCCACAAAAGTTTCATAGAGCTTGTATACGGGAATATCGACATAGCCAAAAATGCACGAAAAAGGAATTTTAAGAACAGATATGTTAAAACTAAGTTCCACAGATACAGATCAAAATATATATATATATATATTTGTAATCACTAGGATCAAACTGAGTTAATTTCGATGTGTATGGACGACCATCCGTTTCCTCCGGTAGGATCTCCTTCGAAGACCTTGTGGGACCTTGAATGTTTAATGCTCCACTGGAGAGGAATAATATATTTCGAAATCATCATTACGATATACCCTGATGATGATCCCAAACGAAAATAGGCCTATTCAGTCCACTGCCAAAAAACAAGATCCTAAAAGTATGCAATTTTTTTTTAATTCATGGAAAATGGGTGGTTAATTCTTCATATGTGAGAAAAAGGTTGATTGATGTATGACTAACGCTCGTAAATGTTTTTAGACAAAAAAAAAAAAAACCAGTATTTTTAAAAGAAAAATGCATAAAAACAGCACATCAAGTTTAAAAAAACAGTACTCTTCGCGGTACAAAGGTATACGAGTATTTCATGAAAGCAAAAGCATTTAGACAGTGTGCAACTTCTATTGTCGTGACATCATTACCTTCAATCTTCACTACGTACTTTCCGAATAATTCAGCCTGATAAAAAGAAAAATCAAATAGAAAGTGAATAGGGAAAATCGAAATAATTTCTTTTCCTGGAAAAAGCTGAATAGCTTCGGTGTTTTCAACCAATTGTCGAGACCGATACATCATTTTGATGGAAATTAATTTGGTTTTCTTAAATATTGCCGATGTGAAGACTTTGTCGTGGAACAAATTAGATTAAAATGGCTTCAAATTTGAAAAATTTGGAAAAAAAAAAAACTAAACAAATTCTCTTTGTCTTTAGGAAAAATCCAATCAAGTATTTAAATTTTAGCAAGATGTTTATATTTCTCGAAAGAGAATTCTTTAGAAATTATATTTCCGTAAATAAAATTAAAATCGGTTGATCAACAACGAAGTTACAGCTTGGTAAGTGAGTCAATGTCCTAAATAACGGTTTTGGGTCCATGTCTCTAGAGCCAATCCTGAAAAACCTTTGCAATATTTGAGCTCAGCACCCCAAATTACGTCAAAATAACTTCCAGTTTCTCAGATCCAAAACCGTGTTTACTTGTGTAATTAAACAATATCACATTCAGTTCCAGCATTCTGTGTCTATAACTGATGGTGAATGTACATAGCGCACACCCTCTTAACACATGGAACTTGATCATAGTTCACCTCTCTACCTGCACAAAAAATTCTATTCCGCTTTGGTTATTATAAAAAGCCGAAATATCCCGTCAATGCCTTTCTTCTTGCTTTTATTGACACTGCGAGGCATTTTGTTTTTTGCGTTTTCTGAAAAATAAGAAATTTTGAGTTGTGTCTCCTTAGAAGAGGGTGTGCGATAAGTTCTATAGATCCACACCGAAATCATTCACACATTGAATGAACCCAAATTTGATTCCAATTCCGTGATTTTCTCACCTTCGATCGAACAAAACAAAAATCATAAAAATTCTTGAAGGGCCGTCATTCATCACTTTCGATGCAAAATTAATTGTGTGCTCTTTCAAGTAATTAAATCATTGGGTGCCTCATCGCGCTATGAAAACACGCCCAACATTCGCCGCAGCTTTTGTTCGGCAATTATTCCATTTTTGCTTGCTCCAAACGATGGAATCGTTCACTCACGTCAGCAATTCATTTAGCGAAATTAACGTCATTAATTTCCTATACAAGGGCAACTGAAAATATTACTGGAAATGAATACTAAGATGCCATTATGTTTATTTTCATGAATTCCATTCCATTCGACGGCTTTACTCCTCGACTTCTGCGATGAAACATCATGATATCTCTTGAATCGCGATGTTCCGCATACAAAGTCATTTAAAATGAGCCTACAAAGACTTCAGATTAGAGAGTAATTTTTTGTCGGCCACTTTATTATTAGTTGAATGCCAAGATAGCCGATGTAATTCATTCTTTTGAATTGAACATTTTATTCGATTGAGCTGTTAAGCCAGTATTACACCAGTTAATAACAATCTAGGGATTCTTCTAACATATTATTGCTTACTTTTATTCAACAATATCCTGCATTATTAGAAACAATCGGAAACTCGCACGTTTTATCATGTTGACACTTCCAATCGTTTTGAGAAAAGTCGGTGCAATTACGCCCTCAACTATGCATGTTCATATCGAGGTGAAAAATGGAAAAATTGTTTGCAAACATGAAATGATATACGATGCAATAACGTGCCTCAGCGACTGCTGGCGGCTTCCTGAACGTGCACGATTATGTTCTGTGCCGTTGCAACAAAATGATTCGTGTCTCGCAGCGTAAGTAAGCACGCCTTGGGTTATGCTTAATATATACTATATGTTTAGTTATGCTGTTGAAGAGAAAATGTATGCTTCCTTCATACCATACTGAACCGATTCTGCCTATTTCGGTGCCGAACAATTGAGCAGGGAACATTTGTAAACATTTCCATCCCAAGAATGTGTTTCTTAATTTTGAAGTAATTATTCTCGCATGGCAGGAGAGTTCTGCTTGGCACGTATAAGGCTTAGACCCAAAGGATTAATGAGGAACAGCTGCACTGAATCCTAGTGCTGAATAGAGCATTGCACCGAGTGCACTTTGCCATCGAAATGTGCTCGTTATGTTGCGACAACTGCACTTTATTGCAGCAAAATGTTGCACCAGATTTCCTAAAGGAATGTTCGTTAAGCTTGTGACATGAGACGATGAATAGGAGTTCAGCTGCAATGTAAATTTCTTCTTCAGTCTGCTTGAAGGATTAAATTGTCTGCGAAAGTGAATGAAGGAGGTTTTTGTATCTAAGTCTTTTAAAAGTTAAAAAAGAAAAACAAAAACTGTCAATGAGGAACTTTAAGGGACTTTAGCCTTCCCATGTATAATTGTTTGTTTATTTTGCTAAAAGAAGCTAATTTTTATACCTTTTCCGAAGGAAAGGGTATATTAAGTTTGGCACGGAGTATGTAACATACCAAAGGAGTTGCGATAGATATAGACATATATATATATATTCTTGATCAGGGTGACAAGAGGAGTCGATCTAGCCATGTCTGTCTGTCTGTCTGTCCGTCTGTCTGTCGGTCACACTTTAGTTTTTCGTAATTTACTCCTAAGCCATGAAAGATATATTGAAATTTGGCATGGACTTGAACCAGATAAATATCCGAAAAACTGCATACAAATTTTTTTCGTAGTCCCTTCTGGGGTCGTGGGAAGTGATTCAGAATTTTCAAAAATCCCGACTTTTAACGTTTTTCGTGAATAAATTTTTTACTATACATCCCAGCTGATTGAAATTTGGTGTGTGTATAGCTACTATGTAGACTTAAGCTTTCGCTGAAAAAAAATGCGACATCGCATATTTATGGTCATCATCCTACACATTAGAAAAAAACACTCTCTTATTCTCATATCTGTATACAAAAATGATTTTTTTTTACTTCTTATGATTGTGTATTTTGCCGCCAAATAAAGTCGTCACTTAAGGTTAAATTTTGACCATGACCACATTTCGTGAAATTCGCAAAAATTTTATTTTCACCATTTTGAATTGAGTATTTCGCAGCTAGACAAAATGCCCTCTAACGGTAAAAATTTGACCATGCTCACCATTCGCAAAAAATTTGTACTTAAAAATATTTTCGAGTCTGTGAAGCTAAATCGAAGCACAGATAAGGTGTAGCTAGAATAACGAAAACGGCAGAATTTTTGTTAAGGTAATGTTTCAACATAATTTTGAATTGGCTGACTGGAACAGGTAATGTCGAAAACTGCATAAATTTTTTCGTGTCTTTGCGGAATGTTAAACTTTTTAAAATCCACTTTAACGTTTTTCGTAATATTAATTTTTTACATATACATCCCAGCTGATTGAAATTTGGTGTGTGTATAGCTACTATGTAGACTTAAGCTTTCGCTGAAAAAAATCGATATTAGTCATATTAAATGCATGAGTCTTACACTATTAATTAAAAATAACTTCTTAAATTTCATATCGTATAAAAATGATTAATTTTTTATACATTTTAATTGGTATTTGCACTGATAAATGTCTTAAGGTATTAATTTTGAACCATGACTCACATTTCGTAAATAATTAATTTTAAATTTTGACTTGAGTATTCGAAGCTACAATAATGTCTTAACGATATAAATTTTGAATAATCACATTTTGCTAAAAGTATTGTATCGTTAAAAATTTTTTCTTTAATTAAGTTATTAATTTTAAATAAATTTATTTTAAATAGTAAATTTAAATATTATTATTAAAATATGGTCAATTTTGAACATTAATTTTAAATATTAATTTTAAATATTAATTTTAAATATTAATTTTAAATAAGTATTAATTTTAATATTAATTTTAATATAATTTTAAATATTATTTAAATTTAATTTTAAATATTAATTTAAATATTAATTTTAAATATTAATTTTAAATATTAATTTTAAATATTAATTTTAAATATATTTTAAATATTAATTTAAATACTTAATTAAATATTAATTTTAATATATAAATTTTAAATATTAATTTTAAATATTAATTTTAAATATTAATTTTAAATAAGTATTAATATTTTTTTAATTTAATTAATTTAAATATTTAATTTTAAATTTTAATTTAAATATTTTTAAATATTAATTTTAAATATTAATTTTAAATATAATTTAAATATTAATTAAAATTATTTTTAAAATTATTTAAATATAATTTTAAATATTAATTTTAAATATAATTTTAAAGTATTAATTTTAAATATTAATTTTGAATATGAATTTTAAATATTAATTTAAAATTTAAACTTTCAATATTTTTAAATATTAATTTTAAATATTTAATTTTAAATATTAATTTAAAGTATTAATTTTAAATATTAATTTTGAATATGAATTTTAAATATTAATTTAAATAATTAATTTTTAAATATTAATTTTAAATATTATTTTAAATAAGTATTAATTTTAAATATTAATTTTTATAATTTAAATATAATTTAAATTTTAATTTAATATTTTTAAATATTAATTTTAAATATTAATTTTAAATATTAATTTAAAATAATATAATTTTAAATATGTATTTTAAATATTAATTTAAATATTAATTTTAAATATGTATTTAATATTTTTTTAATAAGTATAATTTTAAATATTATTTTTAAATAAGTATTAATTTTAAATATAAATTTTGAATATGAATTTTAAATATTAATTTAAAATTTTAACTTTCAATATTTTTAAATATTAATTTTAAATTTTAATTTTAAATATTAATTTTTAATATTAATTTTAAATATTAATTTAAATATTGGATTTAAATATTAATTTTATCTAAGTATTAATTTTAAATATAAAATTTAAATAAGTTTTAATTTTAAATATTAATGTATTTTAAATATTTATTTTAAATATTATAATACCCTTCTTTGTTCTCATTAAAATTCTCATTTTAAGTGAAGAAAATTGTGACTTGAATGGTAATTTGTAATATCCTTAAATTTTAACTTTAATAAAAAAAATTTTTTTCGAAAATTGTGACCAGAATAAATTAAAAATAACGATATTGTTTTTTTTTTCTTATACAGGCAAAAGATGATAAGCACATGCAGATAAAAATTATGGATGGAAGGTCTTGGACTAGGACAATCGTCCTTTTAGTAAGTTTACAAGATTTCTATTGAATTTTACACCCACAATAACTTAGAGGTCAAATTTATTTTAAGAGTTTCCACCACAAGGACAAAAGGATTTTGGTTGCTAATTTATGAATTATTCATTTCTTTTCTTTTAAGAATTTGGGATATCATTTGCCTGTACCAAGACAGAATTTTTTTGAATCCTTATGCCCTTATATTCCACATTACAAAAAAAAAAAAAAAAAACGAATGGCTACAATATTATATATGAAACGAACCTTCGAACGCGCTTTCTGTCTCATAATAAATATGCCATAGAAATGTATTCAACTTACTTTATTTTTCTTTCACTCTGTTGCACTCCTTTTCATTCCTTTTGTCCTTTTGTAACGCTCTTTTATACGTATTTATATTACTGTCCGTTTCGGCAATCTTTCAAAATGACAAATTACTTCGAAAGACGTTCGCTAGTTTGACGTTACAAGTGCGAAAAGAAGAAAAATGAAAATGAAAATGAAAATGAAGCAAAAAAATATACGGAATTCGTCAGGGCCAAGAATAGTCAATTTTCTTTACTTAAATTTGCGCAAAAAGCTTTCGGTTCGGTCCTTGATGAATTTGTTTGCATTCAAGCGTGATAAATATCAATTATTCAGCATGCCACACAAAACAAAGACCAGTGGACATCGTTAATAAAGCGCAGCAACTCAGCAGCTGAGAAAACTTTGCAATAACATTCGAAACTTCCGGAACCCAGCTGGAGATGAAAATAAATGAGAATTGCTTTTCTATTAATCGAAATAAACAAAAAAAAAAGCATTTAAAAAAGAACAAAAACAATGAGACCCAAAAATTGAAATGAATTTTTCGAATAAGAGAAATCAAACGCTCATCCTCAAGACCTTTTTAAGCTTAGGAGACCATAACGATGCAATCGAATGAGTCCTATAATAAAAGGAGCTTTGTAAATACTGCGCCTTTTCACGCCACATAGCACGCAAATACTTGTCATCTTTACAGTAACATTTTCAAAGGCCCTAGCCAACAGGCACCCAACATTCAATATTCATTTTTTCCCTGAATAGCTAAGAAGCCATATGAAAGCCATATAAAAGAACTTTTCTAATCCCCTTTCCCGATGCTTGCAGCATTTAACTAATAGCAGCTTATGCTTCCTATTTAACACCTTAAGTGAACAGTGACGCCGATTCTACCTCGGAGTGATTAAAATGTGATATCACATAAACATTCATTAGGGTGGAATATGGGATTTCATTCGAAGGGTTTTAGGCAGATTAAAGATTTTATTTTTTACAAAAAAAAAAATTTTTTTTAAATCGCCCTCTTTGCATATAAGTATGTATTTAAAAATAATCAATTTCCGATTATATTTTCTCTATTTTGAATCAACTTTAATATCCAAAATAATATTCAGCTGGTAAATATCTGCACAAGGTCACACTGAGTAGCAAGAAGACAACAAAAATGTAATAGAAGTAGACTGCGTCAAGTTGAAAATAGTCGAAAATCATCGAAAAGTTATTGAAAAATTATGTGAATCCAACAATAAAAGTAAGCAAGTCTTTGACACAATGACAGATCAACTGATTTATACGCCGAATTCTAAGGGCTTGTCACGAATTCTATTCTCATTTTCTTTTGCCCGTTCCAGGTTCATCCCTCGTCATTGTTGTCAGACGGAATGATTGACAGGAATGTGCAAAGTGTTTCAAATGAATGTACGAATCATTCACATTGGGCGAGACGAACAGAGATAGGTGGAGAGACAGTGAGAGAGAGAGAGAGAGGGAGAGATAGTGATAGCGAAGACAAAAACGTTTTGTACTTCAAATGACCCTTGTGTGTGTCACATCGTTTTACCTTCTATCTGTTCTCAATCTTATCTGCCCGTCTCTACGTCTATCCGATATCCTTGTAGGCTTTTCTGAACAGCAACAAATTTCGACCGTCGCTCGGCCCGTCCTTCATGCTGTCATGTCAATTTCGAAAATGTTTTGCCCTCAGCCGTCATGACAATGGATGCCAGACGAAGACTGAACATTTCGAATCGTGGATTCATTGAATTCGATTCAGCTTATAAATAAATTATAAGTCCATTTGAATTGAAACAAAGAGCGCATCCGTGATTTTCGGCACATACACATGCATGCACACATTTAGAGAGGGTCTTGCCATTACAGTATGGCGCACTTATTTTCCTATATTCTCCCATTGCCGAAATGCTGAGTGGTTTCGAGCTCTTCAAAATGCTTTGAATTATTCAACCGGAAAATGAACTGAAGATTTCGTTTTACAACAGCATTGCTTTCAGTGTCACTCATGGCAATGGTTCACTTGACCTGAGAAGTAAAGAGCGTCTTGAATTGCCCGGTTATGGCATCACGTATTAAAACTAAACACATGCTTTAATTGAGGTGAACCTGCTTAAATATGGTATATATAGACCCTTTGAGATGAACCATTGATGAAAGAGATTATGAATTGCAAAATAACCGATATGGACACATTTTGATTGATTCTTCTTTGCTAAAGAACGCCTATTTAGTATAAACAGTAAATCAACCCTCTAATTCCTGGCTTCGTCTCTAGACGGACTGGTTTCGAACAAATTACCAAAAAAAAATTCCTAATAATTTCAGATTCATGTTTTTCTACCCGAAATTAGTCTTATCTGAACTTTTCAGTGCAAAAAAAAAAATTGTGGCATTAGAGGGTTAAGCAAATAGACCCCTTCCATCTTTTAGCCAAGGGAAATCTTGGGTAGCAAAATCTGTTTTAAAAAACTTCTTATGACACTCACATCGTTTTCTTTAAGCCGCAAGAGATTCCCATTTTATTGCTCAATGAATTGCTTTCATTGAAAATGTTTAATAATTTGAAAATTACCTTCTCCGACCGTAGGTAGCATTATTTGCGGAGCACTCAAATTCTGTGAGCAGAAAATTGAATGCCAGTCAGGCATTCGATGAAACATGGAGCACAGCGACAGATTTGGAAAACGAACTGGAGGTGACTTAGCACGAGAACGGGTTCGGGTCAGCGAAATTTATTTCAATTAACTTTTTATTTCGGTTTCAGCAAAAGCGCTCGAAAGGAGTTCCGGTCGGAAGCGGCAGTTACGGAAGTGCCAGCGGCGGATTGAACAGTCAATGGTCCAGTTGGTCGGACTGGTCAACATGCTCGCGCACCTGTGATGGCGGCATTATGCAACAAATTCGTCGCTGCTACAATCCCGGAGGTTGTAAGGGCGAGACTGTGCGATATCGAATTTGCAACATGCAACCGTGCCCCGAGCCGCAGGACTTCCGTGCCCGTCAGTGCGCGGCATACAACGACGTGCCATACGATGGCACGTTATACAAATGGACGCCGCACTATGATTACGTCGAACCATGTGCTCTGACGTGCCGGTAAATGAAGTGATAAAATGAATTTATAAGAAAAACGACAAAATCATCACAAATTATGTTTTTTTTTTTTAATCCAATTTCAGGGGTCGTCCGGCACACCTGACGGAAGAGAGTTTGCTCGAAGCTGAGGGCACAGACGATTCCGCACATTATGATGAGCCCAGTGTGATTGTTCAGCTTTCGAATAAAGTTCAAGATGGAACACGCTGTCGTTCGGGCAGTCTGGATATGTGTATACAGGGAAAATGCTTGGTAAGTATGTACGTGATCGATAGATAGCAGTTTGGCGCGACTAATATGAAGGAAAATTATACACTAAACACCCTCAAAGTTTTAATACCTTGTGTTCCGTAGGAAATTGGTCGTAAATTTGAGTTAAAGCCCTAAACAAGTTCTTGAGCATTCAAGTACGAGTAAAAAGAAATCAAATCGCTGAGTTGATGCCTTAACGAAGAACAAAAATTATTCTTCATGCTTCATTGTAATAACGCGGGCAAAATATAATTAAAACCTCTCCAAGATAAGATTATTTCAAAAATATAAATTAAGAAGCTTTTTTGAAAATCAAAAAAAAAATATTGCTGTGTTACCACAAACTATTTGACTCCTTAATGTAGGCAAACAAATTTTATACTCTGCCCAGCATGGCGTATACGCATTTTCCTAATACTTACATTAGCATTGCGTATACGTGCATTTTGTTTTATTGTTTAAACACTGTTTACATTACGTTTATATTTACGATTTATTGATAAAATTATTTATGAAATCCTTTTGGGGTTTATGGAGGCTTTTTCGCTAAGCTGCTTCATTTCTTCTTTCTATGGTTGTTTCGTTATAGCGTGTCGGCTGCGACTTGAAATTGGGCTCAACCAAAAAAATTGACGCCTGTGGTGTTTGCGGCGGAGATGCCAGCTCTTGCTCGCAGGCACTCTACCAATGGGATACAGCTGCTATGTCACCGTGCTCCGTGACCTGCGGTGGGGGTAGGTTTCTGCGATAAGTGCTCTCTTAAACGTTATGAATAAACAAACAAATCCCAAAATCTTTTTTATCCTATTCATGTGATCAAAATTGTCTGGGAATAAATGTATATTTTTTTGATTGGCTCTGCGTGCGTGAAAGTTAACGTGTTCTGCGAACGCCAGGAAGTGGCAGTATACAATTTATGTGTCATGTTTTATGATTAACATCAAATATGAGCCATTTCCGATATGACAAGGCAAGACTAGATTCAGAATCATTAACAATTTGTCTCGAAAGCAATTCTTAAGGAAAATTGTCGAAAATAACATTTCCCTTTTAAGGAAATTCATTGAAAAATTCATTAATTAAAACTTATCGTTTTTCATGAGTAGGGCAACCAGATATATAATTTCACTGAAAAGAGAAATTCCCTTACATTAATCATATTTGATTTTAATGCGCAGTATAAATCTAAATAGAGACTAATGAAGCGGGATGTAATGTATTCTCATTGGAAGACACTTTGACTAAATGAACACAGATCACAAAAAATCATTAAAAGTCCTTGGCTAAGAATTACTCCGAAGTAGACTGCGACGTGACTTTTGCCTTTGAATAGCTTCAACAATAATTTATATTTGTGAGACATTGAGTGAGCTAAATTAATATCTCAAATGGAGTTAGCCATTCTACAGAGACGCAAAACCGAAACTTGGATATTCAATATGTATAGATGAGACTAAGGCTAATCAACCTATATTGTATCTTAAGATTTTCATGGAGTTAATTATTTGTCTTCCTTATTCTGTCAAGGTTACAAAATGTCTCGTCCAATATGTCGGAATCGTATAACTGGCGCTGATGCGGACGATACTCTTTGTAGTGCAGCTAGTCGACCAGAGCCGTCTGTCGAGTTTTGTAACACCCACACCTGCCCACCGAGGTAAGCATTCGCATAGAATGATAATTGCAACTTGTACCTAGCTAGGCTTAACTGCTTTGCTACCGGCCAGACCTTCATCCATCGCTTTATGTCTTCTTCATTCTTTTTCTTTTATGTTTTTATCTCTTTCTATCGATTTACTTTCCTTTAAGGTATTTCATAGGCTACTAGACAAGCCGAGCGGCAATTGTGGGTATCATCTCATAAAACTGTCACTGTAACTAGCGTCCCTTAACTCTGTCCCCTGTCGAGCTTAAGACCCACCATGGTTATAGCGTTCCCTGCTGGTATTCAAAGCCCTATTTGGCAGTTCTTGTTACTTTTACTCGTCAACTGTCAACAATGAAACAATAGAAGAATGAAAAGTGGATCAGGGAAAACGGTTCCTTGTCATTCGAAGACGTCAATTACTGTGGTTTCCCTTGCGCTTTTTATGCCTTCTTTCATTGATAAACGGAGAAATTAGCATAAGGTCTCGAACGATTAGCGTTTGAAAGAAGCTTTTAAGACTCAAAGGTCGAAGCATAATGGAGAAGTTTATTCTTCCGGATTGAATATCCTTTTTCTTTCAATTTAATAGCTAAGAGGAATTGGCTGGGTTCATCCTAACGATTGAAAGTAATTTGTTGTTCTTTTTCAATTTTTCAATTTTCGTTTTGGCTTTTGCTGCAGATGGGTTGCCGATGATTGGAGTCTCTGCAGCCGTCTTTGTGGGCCTGGATACCGTGAGCGTATGGTGGTTTGCGCAGAGGAAAACAACGGCATCAAGACACGAGTAAGTGTTTCAGTTTGGATTGTAAAAGAATATTCTTTCAATTATTTCGAATAATAAATAACATTTGCATACACCAACATATATTCATATATATATATATTATCTCCTTTTTCGAAGGTTTCGGATGTGATGTGCCGTGCTTCGCGTCCACCCACTCAAGAGTCTTGCATAATTGAAGAATGCCCCAAATGGGAAATGGAAGAATGGTCAACAGTAAGTCTTTCACAAAAATAATTTCAATTTCCAATGCCTAGTAGAAAATTTTCAAGTTCTTCATCAATTTCCATAACTCTTTAAATAATATGATCATTTTTAACAAACTTATGACAAGCTCATACGTTTTGAAGACAGAAATGAAATTGCCTTAAATTCGCATCGAGTCGATATTCGCATAATTTTTTCAATGCATACCTTTTGCCTCAGACACGTGGCCGGCTGTCTGTCCATCCAATATGGGTGTTACGGTAGTAATTCAGATGTTATATCTCCAAATACCTTCACACCGAGACTATTTATGTCATACAACATAAGCAGCTGTGGCGATGTGCCTTCTTTTGTTTACCTTAGGACTTAAGCTTGTTAGCCAGAAACACTCGTAATCCATTGCAGCTCCAACGGATTGCCTTTTCGGAAGTCAAGGATTGGTTTTTTTTTTTTTTTTTTTGTGCCTCTTAAATTTGCATTCCGTTAGTGACTTTTTGTTTCGCTTGTAGAGACTTTTCATACATTTATGCAAATTAGAACAGCAGAAAGGACAAGGAACTGAGTTCGTGGATTCCATTTTCGTTCATAATTCCCATTTTCTGTGTGCTTACTCACATCGATTTCCATTCGCTGTTCTGTTTGCTGTGCAAACGACTTTTGGACTCCCACATGCGGCAATACTCAACAATAATGTTTGCAATTTATCTTATGATAATGCGTCAATTTGTTTTCGTTTTGTTTTTTTTTTTTTTTTTTTTTTCTTTCTCGCGCGTACACAAAAAGTGCTCGAAATCCTGTGGCCAAGGAATACAAATGCGCGCCGTCGAATGCAAATCATCGGATGGAAGCCTAAGTGCGAAATGTGACCCGTTGACAAAGCCTGCCGCTGCGCAGCAATGTAACATTGGCATTCCATGCGGCGGCGGCGGCGGCGGCGAGGAGGATGGCATCGAAACAGAAGGCGTTCCTATAGTTGGAAGGAATACTAAAAGCACCAGCGGTGGAACCATCATTGTGGGGCGTAGTCAACCGTTGCCTAACGTAAGTAATAGACTGATTACATTACCATTTTTGGAAGGCAGTTCTTTAATCTGCTTTCGCTTCTTATTTAAGTTGAAGGAATTGGTTTTTATGCATTTTTCTTATTTAACAAACAGAATTTTTTTTTTTTTTGGTCTACTAGGAGCAATTGTATACTGAAGAGGATGAAGCCGAGGATGACATAAATGTACCACAAAACGTAGCTACCGATCATTGGCGAAGACGACGATGAAGATGACGACGATAGCGATAGCGATGACGATGATGATGACGATGCAAACGATTCTCAAAGCTCCGATTCGAACGGAGGCGGAAAGTCTGGGAAGGATGTGTCCTTTGCATCGTACAATGATCAGCCAACGAAATTCTCGAAACAGTTAATCGATCAAATCCATCAAGAAGAAATGAATGAGCCACGTGTTCAAGAGCTTTTAAGTAGCGCCCGCAATAATGACGCTTACTTCGAAACAAAACAGGCCTCAGCTGATCCAAGGTGAGTCTATTGTCCTTAGTAAATTGCTTTCGATATGCTTGATCTCTACTCTCCATCGACACTAGGCCGTTTATTATTTATTTCCCCCAAAATTTCAAAACAATTCCCAAAGTCCGCTTACATTGAAGTGTGTTGATACCGAGGCACTTCATCTTCTTCTACTGTTTATTCCTTGTAAACATTCGTTCTCGGCTTCGGCTTCATTTTGCTTCCAATGCTAAACTTCTTAATTAATGCGAAGCGACAATGACACTTAATCGCCTAAACAGCTCAAGAGTGCTTAGTGCTCTTAGTCCGAAAGCGAATCATCCCCTCAAATAAGCTGGAAAATATTACAAGCGAAAGTTTTCATAAGTTTTGCCCGCACACCACCGAGTTGAGGGTTTGAAGAAATGAAAGCCATTTCAGGGGACTAAATACTCTCGTTTCTGGTTTTTTACTTTTTGTTACTTAATCCAAGTCAAATTTAATCTCTCAAATAAGAAAAGAAAACGCAACAAAATTTCTACTCCCAAGAGATGGAAATTTTCCAAATTAGTCTTTACATTTTTCTCATTATGACACGAGCCCGTAAATGCCGCGCACCCACTACTGATTCCTTGTAAAGCGTCGTTGCGCAGCTCTAATTCGTTATCGATTGAATGATTTGGCATGCGATTAAAAGCACCATTATTGTCACCCAAAAGCGTTCGCTCCTGGTATCCCGTTTTACTCACGTTTCGGTGAATTAATTTGTCGGATAGTCCTCCTATCGACAACGAAAAATAGCACTAACTCAACTCAAATTATTCCACAGGGGCCAAACGAATCGAAAACCAATAATTTGGCGTGATAATTTTTTTTTTTTTAGAGGCTCCTTTCAGGCATTCAACTGACAACTAATCGAAATCGACCTAAAGACCTCTCATTAAACATGAATGCTGGTTTGAATAATTACGCCCTCGTGATTTAATGTTTGAATGTATCGGCCAAATTAAATCTTTGTCACATTACGAAGACATTAAGTAATTTGGTCTATGATTGGGAAATCTGAAACTGGGAAGTTTAGGATTTTTACACGATTAAAGCGTGAATTAGCCGTTTTTAATCTGGCAGCTCTAAGAAAAAACTACCGAAGGTTATGGTATTTAAGTTAGAGCTGGAGAACTAACGATAATTGCGACCATTAAAAGTCTGAATAGTCGATAGTCTAAACCATCGATAGTACTATCGGAAGTTACATTCTAAAATTTCAAAAAATTAGGTTGGCAAATTGTTAGCATGTTTGAGCTGTTTTAAATTTAAATATCAAACATTTTAAAGTTTGTAAATTCAAAAATTAATGGTGGTCCTAAAATAAAAACTTCAAATTTCATTTAAAAAAATATTGTCCAAAATCCTTCCTCAATTTAAATCACGAGGTAATATACAAGGTGCCAAATTGTAAAGCCTTTCATATTCAACTTTCCAAACCTTGTAACCTTGTAACATCTATAATTCTCATTTGGTTTGTAAAATGGGACAGATAAGACTCGAAGAATTTCTGAAGAATTTTCACGACCTGATAAAGCAAGAAGTTTCGCAAGCAGTGCTGTCGTTTTCGTATATTAGAAAGTAGCAAAATGTTTTTGAAATGGTAGTTTTTATAAAATAAACGGAGTATATTAAAATATTCTAGCCGGACATTATCGCATGCATGAAAAATTCATTAATGAAGAAGAATTGAAGCATGCATATGTAAAGAGGCCAATTGGTGCTTTTTCGAATGGTCTTGTAGTGAAAATATGTTATTACAGAAGCAAGAGCGCGTTGCAACAGACTCTTCTTCAAATGAAATTCTCATTTGAAAGAGGGTTGTATACTCCTACTTTCAATGAAGATCCTATGAAATTGTCATGACAAGATGCTTTTCAATCTGTGTGCTACCATTTTCAAAAGTTTTATAATTTTGTTGTACTTAAGATGTTTTAAAAATTGAAACTCTTAAGTCTTTCCAAAGGCGATAATTTTTCGCAATCATGAATTTGACTCATTTTTTGAATTGCCTTTATGTTTTTTGAAGTGGCAGCCGTTCTGTCATTTGATTGCAAGAAAAGGTAATGCGCATTGACAGTCTGGTCACTTGCTTTTGTGATTTGCATTAGCGCTTTTTAATTTTTTATTTCAGCTGTAATCTGTTTATGGGCTCTGCGCAGATATGCAGTAAGTAAATTTCCTATACTAAAAACATGCAAAAAAAACGAAGAAGTACTTTGAGTTACTTCTAATACTTCAACGAATACGCTGATTAAAATCGGACATTCAAGGTTGCATTTAAATCATACATTTTCTATATTTCTGTCGACCTGTCATCGAAATTTCAACTCTGATTTCCTTTCTTCACAAGAACGAGCTCTATACTTCTTAGATATCTACGTAGAGCCCATTAGGGTATAACCGAGTTGAAAGCGTGTTTCGAGAAGACTCACCAAAGTAAGCACAATCAAATACTCAATTGAATCGAAAATTATAATATATGGTCCCTTATTAGTTTAATAAGTTGAGACATCAAAAAGTTCTATCAAACTTTTCGAAACAAAATTCAATCAAGCAATACGATATCTTTTCTCTAGGAGCATTCAAAATCAACTAAGATTTAAGAGATTGGAGCTTTCGAGCACATAGTCTTCATAGTCTTATTACATCATGAGCTCAAAAATTGTTTGTAAAGTACACTTTCACACTTGAAAACCTAAGTCCAAGTCAAGAAATTCTCGTAGATTTTCATTTGAATCCATTCGTCCTTAAAAGAAGTCAAGTCATTGAGTGTTAGGCTGGGTAAACAACCATATCCATTAGGATTTTATGTTTGAAAATTTTCTTCGAATATTTTATTGCTGAATAGACCGATGTAGACAATAAGACGCGACATTGTGTCGTCGCCTTGGCGCTGCCTTCATTATTCTTTTTATTGATTTCACTGCCCCAAACCTTTTTTTTTATATCATTTTTTTTTTTTTGGCAACGTTTCAAACAAGGCTTCTCTTTGCCAAATACAAACAGAAACGCCGAATGTCCTATTCAACAAAATCCAGCGAAGCTATCATTGCCAAACAATAATTTCTATTTTTTATGCCTTTGGGTTAGCTTTATAAAGGATACCGAGTGGTCAGCATGCAGTGTAAGCTGTGGCGAAGGAATCCGTCGCCGTCCTTATCACTGTAAAATATTTCTAGAATATTCGCGTACAATTGCAACGGTCAATGATTCGCTTTGCGAAGACCCTAAGCCACATGACGAGGTAGAACGATGCGTTCAAGATCCTTGCATTTTGCATTCGAAGAGTCTCGACGCCGAATATCCGCGAGACTCCATTAAAGGAGGTGGCTCGGAACAGGGTAAAAATTATGTTTGGCGCGAACAGGGCTACACATCGTGTAGCGCCAGCTGCCTTGGCGGCGTCGAAGAACTCATAATAAATTGCGTTCGCGAGGATAATGGCCGTGTGGTATCGCCATTCCTCTGTGCTCCAGAAACGAAACCGGAAACCCGAATACGCACTTGCAATGATCGTCCGTGTCCGCCGCGCTGGAACTATTCGGACTACACACCATGTTCGAAATCGTGTGGCATTGGGATTAAAACACGCGAAGTTCAGTGCATACACGAAGTGACGCGTGGCGGCGATAATGCGATGGTCGTCCCGAATAGCATGTGTCCGCAGCCGCCTCCAGCCGATCGGCAATATTGTAATGTGCTCGATTGTCCAGTTCGCTGGGAGGTTGGCGAGTGGTCGAAATGTTCGCACACCTGCGGCTATGGCATCAAGGAGCGAAAAGTTGAATGCAAACAGATAATGGCACAGGAACATAAAATCGAACGGCCCGAATCAATGTGCCCGAACGTTAAGCCGCCCGACAAGAAACCCTGCAATGTCAAGCCATGTCCGCCGGAAGATCCAAAGCCAATAATATCGGTTAGCAATACGACACACATACAGCACGATCCGAAAAAGGCGAAAGTAACCCTAAAGATCGGTGGAGCTGGGGTAGTCTTCTTTGGAACTCAAGTGAAAATCAAATGTCCGGTCAAACGTTTCAATCGTACGAAGATTAAATGGAGTAAGGATCACAAGCCCTTGGCTCGTTCGCGAAAGTTCAAAGTCTCGAAGAAGGGAGCTCTACGCATACTCGGCATGAGTTTCGTAGATGCTGGAATTTATTCGTGTCACGCCGGGCTGAGTTCGGCTGAAATTAGTATCGAAGTGAAGCCGAAACCAGGGCAAACGCTGGAGGAAATCAAAAATCAGGAAACAGGTAAGACGCTATTTCTTCTATTGTTTTTTTGCCCTCCAAACTGACTCTCACTGCGATTCAATGATTTAAGAGCGCCTCGTTGCTGCGAGAACTGGCACCGAAGCTCTAACATCAGCGGATATGACAACCGCGGAAAATATTACAGCTGTGTAAGTACCGCAGTTGAGGGGATCTGCGGGCTAATGACATTGAATTTTTTGTTTTGTTTTAGAAATCAAACTACGCGACGAAAACAGCAGCAAAATGGGCGTGAACGGAACAATCGCCCGAAATCGGATAAGAAGCTGTTGGAGAGCAATCTTATGGAAGATGAGGTAAGGACATGAAATAAAATCGGGATCTTGAAAATTGAGAACTTTTCGTAAAATTTTTATGGAGGTCAACCCTTTTTTTTCTCTTTTTATTTTGTACCCTCTCTGTAAGTATCACAAAAGGCTTCTTCACGATCATCCGATATGATTGGTCATTGAATTGGTCTTTTGAAGGAAATATTTACTTTCGAAAACTAATAGTCCTTATTGTTTTGACTAACCAATGAAATTTATTTTCATAACTTATTTTCGTCTAATATTTTGTGGCATCTAGACCTCAAAGCTCGTTCAGCAACAGGCACAAGATAGCGGAGGCCTTCCACAACCGGCCAGTGCCAGCAGCGGTGGTAGTCGCACGAAAACCCTCCTAACTATTCCCTATTTCCAGGCTCTACTCAGTAATTTGCAGGTGAGGTACAATTGCGACACAGCAACTTCGTTGAGTTTTGATGCTGTTTCCTGTGTTTTCGTTTTAGTTGGATCGCAATTGATTTTTCCGTTGTCCTAATATAAACGTTGCGTTTCATTTCAATTTCATTTCGTTTGCCTGTCCAGTTGATGTTCAGTTCAAAAGGACTTTTTTTTTCTTTTAAATCCATTTTGTCGAACACAAACCGTTTTGCATGCGCAACAGTTCATTTTTGTCATCAATGAAATTTTACCGAAAATTCCATGATACAAGAAAACAAGCCCGACTTCAGCCCGATGATGTCACAAATACAAAATGAGAGCTTCGTTGTTGTTGTTTTGCATGTTAAGCCCAACGTCACAACTATACTTTAGCATGGGAAACAACAACAATGCGAATGATACAAAATAGCGGTACCCGAAATGGCGCTATCTTGCTCTCTTTGTAACATGGAAAATTCTATTTTAGTTTATGATTCACACACCAATCCTCAAAAGAGACACAACTCGAAAAATGTTTTCCTTGATATCCCTTAATCAATTATGTCTTTTATGATATAATTTCGCTGGTCCTTAAAAAAATATTTGCATTTTAAGGAGAAACACCAAATTTCGAGTTTTGTCCCATTTGAACAAATGAATACTTGACTCACAAACAAGCCATAATTAATTTATTTTAGATTTTATACTGAGTATAGATATTGTCTAAAGGTTCACCTTTCATGCATCCAAGCATTCATCAGTTTCTCAGGACTTTGTTCTTCAAAATTATGACTCCGCACAGTGGGGCCGCTCCATATACTTTTTGGAAAAAAATAGAAGGAGTGGTCGTAGAGCATTGAAATTTTGCAGAAACACTTCTGTGGGCTCAGTTAAGATATTTTGAAAAAATCTTGGAAATCCGCCCACTGCCACGCCCACCTCCCATATAAATGCACAAGTCAAAACTTTTGTTTTTGGACCTAGGGACTTGAAATTCAGGATACTTTTTGAGTTCTCCTCGAAAAAAAGCTACAAATATTGGGGCTGCCACGCCTACTTTGGGTTTAACGCCCATCGAAAGTTGCAGATTTTACATGTTTTTATTTCCTATTTAGCATTATATGGAATTTTCACATAAATTAAAAAATATTATATATTGTCTCCATTCAAAAGAATGTAATACGCTCAACAGACTTCCGCGAACGATATTAGCCTTCGAAATCACCGAAAATATCTCACAAATGCATTCCGCTTTTCTAGTAAAGCATGCCAAGTTAAAGTGTGTCATAGAAAGATATTGATGTTGTTTTTTTACATTGAAATGTCATTAAATTTCGTTACGCCTACATATTCGTAAACAAAAATAATGTTTCATTTATAAATCGTTCCATGTTTTAATTACGTAAGACCTAAAAGTATGCCCCATTTTTTGTCTTATTGAGCAATTGTATGAAATATTGCTGTGACTTTTGAAATTCAAATCGATGTTACTTACAGAAAAGGTGTTAGAATGTGAATTTTTTTGTTTAGAATGAAAGTAAAGACTCGTAACTTTCATTTTTTTACAGTAAAAGGGCTAAGCAAGGCAAAGCACATAAAGATTTTTTCCAACAAAAAATGAGAAGTTGATATTTTTTACTCTAATTTCTGGCAAATTATAATAATTATTCTCCTTTTTTTACAAAAGTAAATCATTAAAATTTTGAAATTCAAAAGTTGAAAAATCCTATTTTTTCCACCGATTCCCCACTGTGCTCCGTGCAATGTTTTCTATGGAATTTTATTTTTGAAGTATAAAAAAAAGTGATTTTGGAATGTATTTCTTTAAGGTTTTTTGCTGCATTTTTTTTTTTATCTATTATAAAAAATGCACTTTTCTACTTCGCTTAATGTTCTTTATGCATTCATTCACTTGGCGTCCCCTTAACTTAAAACTCTTCAGCTTTCGTTCGTTTTTCTAGGAATTTTCTATACATTCAATCCGAAGGACTTCCTTCATAGGTCGCATGATTTTATTGGCTCAAGTTTCCAATCACGCTTTGCCATTTTTTCTACGAATTTTTTCATTTTTTTTTTCACTCATTTACACTCGACTCTGTCTAAAAGAAACGATCAGATTTGATAACAAGCTAAGATAAAAAAAAAACAAAATAGCATCGCTCACTTACCTTATTCTCATAACTTTTTTTCTTATTATTTTCGTTCGAAATCATTCGCCTTCTCTTCAACGTTTTTGCTCCTTCAACGGCGAAATGAACCAACGCGGAACACACCGTAACACAAAAACAAAAACAAACAAAAAAAAAAACATTTGCCAAACAAATTTAAACGTAGGTAAATCTCATTTCCTTTTAGAGCTTTACTTTTTTCCAGTAGCATCCTTTTTTATTACATTCGCATTCTTATCACAGACTTGAATAGATCTGATTGTGCATGTGCATGTGAAGCAATTCACGAGGATATGAATTGCTCCCTTTTGTAGTTGCAGAAGCATTTGGCATGCATGAAGGCGACTTGCATACAAATTTTATTAACACTGCCTGGATGGGATGACTTCATTGTGGAACGGACTCAAAAGTAAATTCCATTCGTTTTCTGTTTTTTCGTTTTTTTCTTCTTTATTTTATGGAGGCTTTTATAGTTGTTTGAAAAATGAAATTTCCTCAAAATCTCGAGGAGGATTGAAAACACAAATATTTGAATTTCAATGACTTTATGATTTTTCGGCAACGTTGTGCTTACATTTCTATAAAAAAAAATTAAAATCTATACTAATTGCAAGAAAAACCTTAAAGCGGCCCACACATGGCCATCTGAATGTTGTGGGAAAATCTTGATTCCTGCTTTTTCGTAGCAATTTTCGAGCATGTCGTCCTCAAAGGCCAAGTAAGATACTCTTAAATTTAACATATGGAATTGAAAGGAAATTTAATGCAAGCAGTGGGACAATGAAGCTCCATATAATTTGCATGGAAATCGCTACGTTATGCCGAAATAAGCAAAATGGGAAGCCCTTCGTTCCCTTAAAAGTATGAACGGGGAAAGGATTAAAATGTTTATTTAAAAAAGAAAATAAATAAAAAATATGTGTGTGGGTCTTTCACATGCATTGTTCCAATGCTCTCACAGAGGCTTTTCGAGTAGAGTCCTTTTGGTTTACGTTTCAAATTAAATAATTTATGCCATAAAAGGCGCCAGGAAACGTCGGCGGCGCTTGATTCAGTTATCTACTGCCCTACTACTCACGAAGGGTAAACTTTTTGTTTTTGTTTTTTTTGTTTTATTTTCATAAATCCACACGAGGTTGAGGTGTTCGCCATAACAATGAGATTTCAACAAAGTTTATGCATCATTTCAATATAATTCGGTGTAAGGGAAATTCCACAAATATATTCCTCATTAAGGTTTCTTTTGTGGAGACGCTTCACATTTCCACTTGTGTTGAATGATTTCTCATTAAATTCGCTCGCAATTAAAACGATATAAAATATCCTTGAAATTTAAATGAACAATAATCCCCATTGGCAATTTTTGACAATTGACAGGCTAAATAAATGTCATATTTCATCAAATAATAGATCAATTCCTTACTGCGTTTGGACACAATGACAACTTTTATCCACTATGAGCAACTCGCAATGCAACGCAGATGTGACATAAATACAACAGCACCAACAGTGGCTCGAAATGTGTGTCCTTCGAAATGAAATTCGCCTGGAGCATATCTCACCAGTCGCTCCGTTATGATGATGCGAGGATTCTCTTAACAACATTGAGACTCGACATCACTAGAGAGCAAACAATTCGAAGATTTTTGGTATTTCATTGAATTTACAGCTCGAGGGCACTCGATTTTCTCGAGATGAAACAGTCACTTGTATCTTGGGAAGGGGATCAAGTTTAGACCTCAGAGGCTAAACTTTCCTTGTTTTCTTTTGTTTTCACACATAAAGGCTTCTATCTAGGAAAGCTTATTTTACGATAACTTGGGGTAAATTACTCAGAGAGAAATTTCGGGATTGGGGCATTTTTCGAGTCCCATTTAATTATAAAAAAAATGAATGGGCCGGGAAAAGGACAAGGAGAAATTTTCGCATGATGAGTCAAAGCTTCTTGAGAAAATTGCATTTTCTCTTTCTCAGGAGTTTTGACATGAGTTTTCTTCACTTCATATTCCATAAAAAAAAATGGAATGATTATTTGATAAAAGCATTTATAATATTCTTTCATTTTAAAAAGAAATCCGCTCTTCTTTTCAAAAAAAGAAAAACTCATCTAAATCCTTTTCCTGATTTCATTCACATGATATTGAATAATCCTTTGGATATTTATGCAACAGATGAGACTTCATCACATTTCACATCGAAATCTTCCATCAATCAGCTTTCCCAAGTTTTGTTTTCATAGCACACTGAAAAAAACATCGCTTTTTATTAAAAAGAAAAATGCATGAATTTTTTACAACAGTTTAACCCCATTCCAATTATGAGGAAAAACTAAAAAAACAAAAAACATTCGAGGAAAAACAGGAAATGAAAATTGTGTGTTTTTTGTTTTTGCAGCTTTTGTGGCCATTTCAGAAATTCAAAAACTCCAGAGGCCAACACATGCTGCACGATAGGGACTTCGAATACGGACTTGACTTAGCCCATTTCGAGCAGGACGAGCCCATGCAATTTAGTGTGGAATCAAAGCCACAAATTGCCACCGAAGATATGACAACAATCGCAGCATCAACACCATCCACCACACCAACAACGCCTGAGGAGCCTGCTTACCAGGTCAATGGTCAGTCCTCTGCATCATCGTTTGATCGAAAGACAACACACCGCACACATTTGGAAAACTTTGGTTCGAGCATTGTCGGCGGCTTTGCTGAAAATGGCAGCAACACTAGCGATTTTGATGGCCCATTGTCGACTCTGCCGTCCTACATTTGGCGGACGGGCGCTTGGTCAACATGCTCCCCGAAATGCGATGCTGATGGCTCGGGCTTGAAGGTAAGTTGAAAGATAGCTATAGAATAAAAGGATTCATTTGGGAGTTCTTTTGAAAAGGCTTAACCCGTATGTGAGTGGCAAAAAAGCTCCTTCAATAGAATGCTAAGATAGCCGGATACCTTAAAGAAACTAAATGAGAATTTTCGATTAATATGCAGAAAATATAACACAATATCTGTCGACATCTTCCTAATACAAAAAAAAAAAAAACATTTGAAATCGGAAAAGATATCCGGGTACCATGCCACTCACATAAGGGTAAATCTCATTTTAATCGCAAAAATTTGGACCAGGAAATACTTACGACACTCCTGGTCCTCTCTTTGCTTTAGATATGAGTTGAAAAGGTAAAAAAAAAAAAATTATATTTATATATATATTGAGGTTTGTTTGTTCTGCAATTGTCCGTTGTGCCAATTCCATTCGGTTCATGAACATTAACTTTGATCCTTCGGCACACTTTCCATCCGCTTCGTTTCAATTATATTCCGCTCTTTAAATATTCATTGCTCTGTGAGTGCAACTCCCACTGACTTCATTCCTTAATGATATCCCATTCGTATGGTGAATGAATTGCAGGCAATTGAAGGATAATAGCCATCAAGTGCCGTTTTGCTAGTGCTAGTTGTGCACAAATGTTTCCGGCCGGAAACACGCAAACCCTAGAAAAACCAACATGGAAAGCAGAATGCGGCCAATTATCTTTTGATTAGCCGCATTAGCAGTTCTACTCCATGAGCAAAAACAAAAAAAAAAAAAAATATTTAAGAAAAAGAAGGATCATACTTAATTAAATCATTTGAAAGTTAACTGGACTATTCCGAGAAAGAGAATAAAAATTAGAATTCATTTTGGACCTTTTTCCAAATCCATCGTTTCTTTGCTCACGTATCCCTTTCGCTCTTGTTCATTCCGTTCTAGCATCGGACGGTCTTTTGTGTTAGACTTCGAAGGCTGCGAAAACTTTCGAGTGTGATAGACGCTGAGGATGCTTTTAGAACAATGAAGACCGAAGATTTAACGGCGATGGATGTTGATGGCCAGACGGAAGAAATGACAGTAGACCGAGGGCACTGTGAACAGCAGAGTGGTAGAATGCCTGACGCATTCGAAACGTGCGGCAACGAGGAATGCCCGCAATGGGTGACAGGCGCATGGACGCTATGCCAACATTCGCGCTGCGTCGAAAGGAATGTGGCAATCCAACGTCGCGCCGTGAGTTGTCGCTACTCAAACGGAACATTAGCTCCGACCGGAAATTCCAACGATGGAAGCGATGTCGCGCTTCGGTGTGAGGAGTACGAGAAGCCGGTTAGTCGACAAGAATGCTTTAGCGAACGCTGCAAAGGTGTTTGGCGTGTCGAGCCATGGTCGGAGGTAAGTTCGGAGATGGGTTGTGCGGCGATAGACTTAAGAGAAAATTGAGAAAAATGGTTTAAAAATTCATAAATTTCACGTGTAGTGTAATGCACCATGCGCTAGACAAGGTATCAAATATCGTATACTGCAGTGCGTCTGGTATGGCACACGTCGGCCTGCTGGAAATTTCTGCAAACAGCTGCCACGTCCGATTGTTATGAAAGCCTGCAAAAGTCCGCCGTGTCGGACACAAGGTGAGTTCATCATATATTCAATTCATGAGGTTCAATTCGAAATGGATTTGGTTTTTCCTTTTTTCTTTTTTTTTATCTTTTTGTTCTTCTTCAGCAGCACAAAAACGTCGTTGCAAGGATACGTCACGGTATTGTCACAATGTGCAATCTATGGGCCTATGCCGGCTGCATCGATATCAGGAGAAATGCTGCAAATCATGCAAATTCATTTCGGAAATCAATTGAAAACGGAAATCCTATGCCGAATATTAGAAAGTAATTATTAAATGTCCTATACAAATATGTATCTGTATGCATGTTACAAATTGTTAGCTAATACTTTATCTTTAACTAGTCGTTAGGCAATAGCTCACACACACACATATTACATAATTAACTACCTAATTACATATATACGTACGTACGAATGGACATTCCGATGCGGACGCGATGTTAAGAAAAAGTATTCATACCTACATATATTTAAATCGAAATGTGACGCTTTTTGAATCGATATGGAAGAGACAAAAAAGATAATTCGATCATTTTGTGGAAATTGCCCAAAAAATATGAGAAAATAATGAACAAATAAACTATAGCATACTTTTAGTCTAGACACATAACATATTCTATCAAATAACGTTAAACGTTGCTTAAATATTAAAGCTTAGCACGAACAAACAATTGAAAACGCACGGGTAAATATAAACAGGCAATTAAGTTAGATTTGATAAGATATGAGAACAAATTTCAGCTCCTAAGTCCATTAATGCCGCTATCGACCATCATTCATAGTAACAATCATGACAACATATTTCAAACGATAGCTTTTCTACGCAAAATATCGACTGCAACGAAGAAATAACCAAAAAAAAAAAAAAAACAGCCAAATATAACGAAAAAAAATCCAATTAAATTTAAATAACTTATTTATACCTACATTGTATGTATATGTATTAAAAACGGAAAAGATGATTGTTTTACCATGAAAATTCAAAATGATTTACAATTGGCTGATGAACACCCGTACCTGTTCATTCAAAATTCGAAATTCAAAAATTTTTTCTTCAATTCTAATTCATGACTGTATAATGAATAGATTATTTTATATTATCGACTACATATTAACTATTGTAAATAACAATGAAAAAGTCAATGATGCTAAATATGATAATACAAGCGAAATAATATAAAGAATGGCAAGCTTGCACTATAAAGTCAAGAAAATAAAGAAATTAAATATTAAATGAAAGAAATGATAAAAGTTAATGGAAGAACAAGTTTAAGATAATGAGATAAAGAGTTATTTTTCTTTCATTTTTACATTCTAACGTAATCATCTACCTATTTGAAAAAATTTATAGAAGCTTGCCAGTTGGTGTCTGAACTCTGTTCTTGCGTCACGAATATCTGATAGTGGACTTTGAGTGGGCGAAGCACAGAAAGTAGGCGTGGCAGCGTTACGAAGTTAAACTTTTCAGACTTTGGGGCACAACATTAAGCTATGTTCCGAATGTGGGTCCCGTGGGTTCAAAATTGTGGATTTTAGAAAAACCCGTTTTCGTTTGAGGGGGTTGAGGTGGTTCGATTTCAAAAATTTTTTGGGAATCTCATTGATCTAGAGATTGAAACGTCCATGCCAAATTTCAAAGCCCTAGGGCAACTCCTTCTATGATTTCCGAAGAAATGTATAGGGGTTAAGCACCTTTTGAGAGTAAAAACACGTTTGAGAGGGCGTAGCACAAAAAGTAGGCGTGGCAGCGTTACGAAGTTAAACTTTTCCAACTTTGGGGCACAGGAGTAACCTATGTTCCGAATTTGAGAACCGTGGGTTCCAAATTGTGGATTTTGGCAAAACCCGTGTTCTGTTTGAGGGGGTTGGGGGGGTTGGGGGGTTCCTCAAACTCGGAACATAGGTTACTCATGTGCCCCAAAGTTGGAAAAGTTTAACTTCATAACGCTGCCACGCATACTTTTTGTGCTACGCCCTCTCAAAGTCATCTATCAGCAATTACACCCGCATCAAAACCAGACAACGATCCTAGCTAAGACATAAAATTTTGTGTCTGGACTAAATTAGTTTGTGTATGGGGTCGACCATATATTACGTCATCTTACAGGAGGGTGGAGGGGGTCGCGCGAATGATGACGCTTGATGATGAGTGGGAGGGGGGTCAATCCGCAATGATCACGTCATCATCTCTATCTTATAAGAAAACACTATTAAACTATATTTTGAAGAAATTAATTTCTATTTACTTGTGAAATAATAAAGAGCTCAAAGATGATGTCAAACAAGGGGGGAGGGGGATTTGGACGATGACGATTGATGATAAGGGGGAGAAGGGGGTCTAAAATGGTCAAAATCATGCTAACGTAATATATGGACGGCCCCTTACCGCCGAAGTTTCCAAAAAGACTTTAGTTATCGAGAAAAATCATATGCCCGAGAAATTCGGATTTCAGTACAAAAATTCTTCTGATTCACCAGGCGAACAGGAAAAGCAGAAGGTGGATGCCGAAATTTGAAGTCGTTATATCTCGGAAACTACTGGGAATTTTGGGGTTTTGAAAATTTTGGTTTTTTCGTTATTTTTTGAAGTTTTTTTGAAATATTTTTTTTGGCGCGAAAATAAGGCCGTTATATACAAGGGCTATACGAGGGCTTTACGAGGGCTATACGAGGGCTATACGAGGGCTATACGAGGGCTATACGAGGGCTATACGAGGGCTATACGAGGGCTATACAAGGGCTATACGAGGGCTTTACGAAGGCTATACGAAGGCTACACGAAGGCTACACGAAGGCTCCACGAAGGCTCCACGATGGCTCCACGAAGGCTATACGAAAGCTATGCAAAGTCAAAAAGACATTCATGAAAATACTCTTGAAAAAAACTCATGAAAATGCTCAATTTTGAAAAGAGTATAAATAGCGTGACAAAACGTGAGCTCTATCAGTGCGTTGCCGGCCGTCGGACGGGTAAGACCTCCGCAATAAACGTGTTTGTTCATTTTCGCCTACGACCTCTGCTTCGAAAACATATAAATGGAGTGCTATACGAAGGCGATACGATGGCTATGCGAAGGCGATACGCATGCGATACGAAGGCGATACGCATGCGATACGAAGGCGATACGAAGGCGATACGCATGCAATACGCATGCGATACGAAGGCGATGCGAAGGCTATACGAAGGCTATACGAAGGCTAAACGAAGGCTAAACGAAGGCTAAACGAAGGCTATACGAAGGCTACACGAAGGTTTTAAGAAGGTTATAAGAAGGCTATACGAAGGCTATACGAAGGCTTTACGAAGGCTATACGAAGGCTATACGAAGGCTATACGAAGACTATACGAAGGCTATACGAAGTCTATACGAAGGCTATACGAAGGCTATACAAAGGCTATACGAAGGCTATACGAAGGCTATACGAAGGCTATACGAAGGCTATACGAAGGCTATACGAAGGCTATACGAAGGCTGTACGAAGGCTATTCGAAGGCTATACGAAGGCTATACGAAAGCTGTACGAAGGCTACACGAAGGCTACACGAAGGCTACACGAAGGCTTCACGAAGGGTATACGAAGGCTATACGAAGGCTGTACGAAGGCAACACGAAGGCTACACGAAGGCTAAGCGAAGGCTATACGAAGGCTACACGAAGGTTATAAGAAGGCTATTCGAAATCTAAACGAAGGCAATACGAAGGCTATACGAAGGCTATACGAAGGCTATACGAAGGCTATATGAAGGCTATACGAAGGCTAAACGAAGGCTATACGAAGGCTATACGATGGCTATGCGAAGCCTAGAAGAAGGCTATACGAAAGCTTTACGAAGGCTATACGAAGGCTATACGAAGGCTACACGAAGGCTACACGAAGGCTACACGAATGCTACACGAAGGCTACACGAAGGCTACACGAAGGCTACACGAATGCCATACGAAGGCTACACGAAGGCTATACGAAGACTATACGAAAGCTATACGAAGGCTATTCGAAGGCTTTTCGAAGGCTATACGAAGGCTATACGAAGGCTATACGAAGGCTACACGAAGGCAACACGAAGGCTACAAGAAGGCTACACGAAGGCTCCACGAAGGCTACACGAAGGCTATACGAAGGCTATACGAAGGCTATTCGAAGCTTATACGAAGGCTATACGAAGGCTTTACGAAGGCTATACGTAGGCTACACGAAGGCTACACGAAGGCTACACGAAGGCTACACGAAGGCTATACGAAGGCTACACGAAGGCTATACGAAGGCTATACGAAGGCTATTCGAAGGCTAAACGAAGGCTATACGAAGGCTATACGAAGGCTATACGAAGGCTATGCGAAGGCTACACGAAGGCTAACGAGGGCTACACGAAGGCTACTTAAGGCTACACGAAGGCTACACGAAAGCTATACGAATGCTGTACGAATGCCAAACGAAGGCTACACGAAGGCGATACGAAGGCTATACGAAGGCTATACGAAGGCTATACGAAGGCTATAGGAAGGCTATACGAAAGCTATACAAAGGCTATCTGAAGGCTATACGAAGGCTTTACGAAGGCTACACGAAGGCTACACGAAGGCTACACGAAGGCTATTCGAAGGTTATACGAAGGCTATACGAAGGCTATACGAAGGTTACACGAAGGCTACACGAAGGCTATACGAAGGCTACACGAAGGCTATACGAAGGCTATACGAAGGCTAAGCGAAGGCTACACGAAGGCTAACGAAGGCTACACGAAGGCTATACGAATGCCATACGAAGGCTACACGAAGGCTATACGAAGGCTATACGAAGGCTATACGAAGGCTATACGAAGGCTATACGAAGGCTATACGAAGGCTATACGAAGGCTATACGAAGGCTATACGAAGGCTATACGAAGGCTATACGAAGGCTATACGAAGGCTATACGAAGGCTGTACGAAGGCTATTCGAAGGCTATACGAAGGCTATACGAAAGCTGTACGAAGGCTACACGAAGGCTACACGAAGGCTTCACGAAGGGTATACGAAGGCTATACGAAGGCTGTACGAAGGCAACACGAAGGCTACACGAAGGCTAAGCGAAGGCTATACGAAGGCTACACGAAGGTTATAAGAAGGTTATAAGAAGGCTATTCGAAATCTAAACGAAGGCAATACGAAGGCTATACGAAGGCTATACGAAGGCTGTACGAAGGCTATACGAAGGCTATATGAAGGCTATACGAAGGCTAAACGAAGGCTATACGAAGGCTATACGATGGCTATGCGAAGCCTAGAAGAAGGCTATACGAAAGCTTTACGAAGGCTAAACGAAGGCTATACGAAGGCTGTACGAAGGCTACACGAATGCCATACGAAGGCTACACGAAGGCTATACGAAGGCTATACGGAGGCTATACGAAGGCTATACGAAGGCTATACGAAGGCTATACGAAGGCTATACGAAGGCTATACGAAGGCTATACGAAGGCTATACGAAGGCTATTCGAAGAATATTCGAAGGCTATACGAAGGCTATACGAAGGCTACACGAAGGCTACACGAAGGCTACACGAAGGCTACACGAAGGCTACACGAAGGCTACACGAAGTCTACACGAAGGCTACACGAAGGCTATACGAAGGCTATACGAAGGCTATTCGAAGGTTATACGAAGGCTATACGAAGGCAATACGAAAGCTACACGAAGGCTACACGAAGGGTATACGAAGGCTAAACGAAGTTTATACGAAGGCTACACGAAGGCTAAGCGAAGGCTATACGAAGGCTACACGAAGGTTATAAGAAGGTTATAAGAAGGCTATTCGAAATCTAAACGAAGGCAATACGAAGGCTATACGAAGGCTATACGAAGGCTGTACGAAGGCTATACGAAGGCTATACGAAGGCTATACGAAGGCTATACGAAGGCTATACGAAGGCTATACGAAGGCTATACGAAGGCTATACGAAAGCTATACAAAGGCTATACGAAGGCTATACGAAGGCTATACGAAGGCTATACGAAGGCTACACGAAGGCTTCACGAAGGCTACACGAAGGCTACACGAAGGCTATTCGAAGGTTATACGAAGGCTATACGAAGGTTACACGAAGGCTACACGAAGGCTATACGAAGGCTACACGAAGGCTATACGAAGGCTATACGAAGGCTAAGCGAAGGCTACACGAAGGCTAACGAAGGCTACACGAAGGCTATACGAATGCCATACGAAGGCTACCCGAAGGCTATACGAAGGCTTAACGAAGGCTATACGAAGGCTATACGATGGCTATGCGAAGGCTATACGAAGGCTATACGAAGGCTATACGAAAGCTTTACGAAGGCTATACGAAGGCTATACGAAGGCTACACGAAGGCTACTTAAGGCTACACGAAGGCTACACGAAGGCTATACGAAGGCTATACGAAGGCTACACGAAGGCTACTCGAAGGCTACACGAAGGCTACACGAAGGCTATACGAAGGCTATACGAAGGCTATACGAAGTCTATACGAAGGCTACACGAAGGCTATACGAAGGCTATACGAAGGCTATACGAAGGCTATACGAAGGCTACACGAAGGCTACACGAAGGCTACACGAAGGCTACACGAAGACTACACGAAGGCTATACGAAGGCTATTCAAAGGTTATACGAAGGCTATACGAAGGCTATACGAAGGTTACACGAAGGCTACACGAAGGCTATACGAAGGCTATACGAACGCTACACGAAGGCTATACGAAGGCTATGCGAAGGCGACACGAAGGCTAACGAAGGCTACACGAAGGCTACACGAAGGCTATACGAATGTTATACGAATGTCATACGAAGGCTATTCGAAGGATATACGAAGGCTATACGAAGGCTATACGAAGGCTGTACGAGGGCTATACGAAGGTTATTCGAAGGCTATACGAAGGCTATACGAAGGCTATACGAAGGCTATACGATGGCTATGCGAAGGCTACACGAAGGCTAACGAAGGCTACACGAAGGCTACACGAAGGCTACACGAAGGCTACACGAAGGCTACACGAAGGCTACACGAAGGATACACGAAGGCTACACGAAGGCTACACGAAGGCTATACGAATGTCATACGAAGGCTACACAAAGGCTTTACGAAGGCTATACGAAGGCTATACGAAGGCTATACGAAGGCTATACGATGGATCTACGAAGGCTATACGAAGGCTATACGTAGGCTTTACAAAGGCGTTACGAAGGCTATACGGAGGCTATACGAACGCTATACGAAGGCTATACGAAGGCTACACGAAGGCTACACGAAGGCTATACGAAGGCTATACGAAGGCTATACGATGGCTATGCAAAGGCTATACGAAGGCTATACGAAGGCTACACGAAGGCTAAACGAAGGCTACACGAAGGCTACACGAAGGCTCCACGAAGGCTCCACGAAGGCTCCACGATGGCTCCACGAAGGCTCCACGATGGCTCCACGAAGGCTATACGAAGGCTATACGAAGGCTATGCAAAGTCAAAGAGACATTCATGAAAATACTCTTGAAAAAAACTCATGAAAATGCTCAATTTTGTAAAGAGTATAAATAGCGTGACAAAACGTGAGCTCTATCAGTGCGTTTCCGGCCGTCGGACGGGTAAGACCTCCGCAATAAACGTGTTTGTTCATTTTCGCCTTTGACCTCTACTTCGAAAACATATAAATGCAGTGCTATACGAAGGCGATACGATGGCGATACGAAGGCGATACGAATGCGATACGAAGCGATACGAAGGCGATACGCATGCGATACGAAGGTGATGCGAAGGCTATACGAAGGCTATACGCAGGCTATATGAAGGCTATACGAAGGCTATACGAAGGCTATACGAAGGCTAAACGAAGGCTAAACGAAGCCTATACGAAGGCTACACGAAGGTTTTAAGAAGGTTATAAGAAGGCTATACGAAGGCTATACGAAGGCTATACGAAGGCTAGTCGAAGGCTTTACGAAGGCTGTACGAAGGCTGTACGAAGGCTATACGAAGGCTATATGAAGGCTTTACGAAGGCTATACGAAGGCTATACGAAGGCTATACGATGGCTATGCGAAGGCTATACGAAGGCTATACGAAGGCTATACGAAGGCTATACGAAAGCTTTACGAAGGCTATACGAAGGCTATACGAAAGCTACACGAAGGCTACACGAAGGCTACACGAATGCCATACGAAGGCTACACGAAGGCTATACGAACGCTATACGAAGGCTAATCGAAGGCTATACGAAGGCTATACGAAGGCTATACGAAGGCTATACGAAGGCTTTATGAAGGCTATACGAAGGCTATTCGAAGGCTATTCGAAGGCTATACGAAGGCTATACGAAGGCTATACGAAGGCTATACGAAGGCTATACGAAGGCTACCCGAAGGCAACACGAAGGCTACAAGAAGGCTACACGAAGGCTCCACGAAGGCCACACGAAGGCTATACGAAGGCTATACGAAGGCTATTCGAAGTTTATACGAAGGCTATACGAAGGCTATACGAAGGCTACTTGAAGGCTACACGAAGGCTATACGATGGCTATACGAAGGCTATCCGAAGGCTATACGAAGGCTATACGATGGCTATACGAAGGCTATACGAAGGCTATGCGAAGGCTACACGAAGGCTAACGAAGGCTACACGAAGGCTACTTAAGGCTACACGAAGGCTACACGAAGGCTATACGAATGCTATATGAATGCCATACGAAGGCTACACGAAGGCGATACGAAGGCTATATGAAGGCTATACGAAGGCTATACGAAGGCTATACGAAGGCTATACGAAGGCTATACGAAGGCTATACGAAGGCTATACGAAGGCTATACGAAGGCTACACGAAGGCTACACGAAGGCTACACGAAGGCTACACGAAGGCTACACGAAGGCTACACGAAGGCTACACGAAGGCTACACGAAGGCTACACGAAGGCTACACGACGGCTACACGCCGGCTACAGGAAGGCTACACGAAGGCTACACGAAGGCTACACGAAGGCTACACGAAGGCTACACGAAGGCTACAAGAAGGCTACAAGAAGGCTACACGAAGGCTACATGAAGGCTATACGAAGGCTATACGAAGGCTATACGAAGGCTGTACGAAGGCTATACGAAAGCTATACGAAGGCTATACGAAGGCTATACGAAGGCTATACGAAGGCTATACGAAGGCTATACGAAGGCTATACGAGGGCTATACGAGGGCTATACGAAGGCTATACTAAGGTTATACGAAGGCTATACGAAGGCTATACGAAGGCTATACGAAGGCTACACGAAGGCTACACGAAGGCTACACGACGGCTACAGGAAGGCTACACGAAGGCTACACGAAGGCTATACGAAGGGTATACGAAGGGTATACGAAGGGTATACGAAGGCTATACGAAGGCTATACGAAGGCTATACGAAGGCTATACGAAGGCTATACGAAGGCTATACGAAGGCTATACGAAGGCTATACGAAGGCTATACGAGGCTATACGAGGGCTATACGAAGGCTATACGAGGGCTATACGAGGGCTAAACGAGGGCTATACGAGGGCTTACGAGGGCTCTACGAGGGCTATACGAGGGCTATACGAGGGCTATACGAAGGCTATACGAGGGCTATACGAAGGCTATACGAAGGCTATACGAAGGCTATACGAAGGCTATACGTAGGCTATACGAAGGCTATACGAAGGCTATACGAAGGCTATACGAAGGCTATACGAAGGCTATACGAAGGCTATACGAAGGCTATACGAAGGCTTTACGAAGGCTTTACGAAGGCTATACGAAGGCTATACGAAGGCTATACGAAGGCTACACGAAGGCTATACGAAGGCTATACGAAGGCTTAACGAAGGCTATACGAAGGCTATACGAAGGCTATACGAAGGCTATACGAAGGCTATACGAAGGCTATACGAAGGCTATACGAAGGCTATACGAAGGCTATGCAAAGGCTATACGAAGGCTCTATGAAGGCTATACGAAGGCTATACGAAGGCTATACGAAGGCTATACGAAGGCTTTACGAAGGCTACACGAAGGCTACACGAAGGCTACACGAAGGCTCCACGAAGGCTCCACGATGGCTCCACGAAGGCTATACGAAGCTATGCAAAGTCAAAAAGACATTCATGAAAATACTCTTGAAAAAAACTCATGAAAATGCTCAATTTTGAAAAGAGTATAAATAGCGTGACAAAACGTGAGCTCTATCAGTGCGTTGCCGGCCGTCGGACGGGTAAGACCTCCGCAATAAACGTGTTTGTTCATTTTCGCCTACGACCTCTGCTTCGAAAACATATAAATGGAGTGCTATACGAAGGCGATACGATGGCGATGCGAAGGCGATACGCATGCGATACGAAGGCGATACGCATGCGATACGAAGGCGATACGCATGCGATACGAAGGCGATGCGAAGGCTATACGAAGGCTATACGAAGGCTAAACGAAGGCTAAACGAAGGCTATACGAAGGCTACACGAAGGTTTTAAGAAGGTTATAAGAAGGCTATACGAAGGCTATACGAAGGCTTTACGAAGGCTGTACGAAGGCTGTACGAAGGCTATACGAAGGCTATATGAAGGCTATACGAAGGAAAAACGAAGGCTTAACGAAGGCTTTACGAAGGCTATACGATGGCTATGCGAAGGCTATACGAAGGCTATACGATGGCTATACGAAAGCTTTACGAAGGCTATACGAAGGCTATACGAAGGCTATACGAAGGCTACACGAAGGCTACACGAAGGCTACTCGAATGCTACACGAAGGCTACACGAAGGCTACACGAAGGCTACACGAAGGCTACACGAATGCCATACGAAGGCTACACGAAGGCTATACGAAGGCTATACGAAGGCTATACGATGGCTATGCAAAGGCTATACGAAGGCTATACGAAGGCTACACGAAGGCTAAACGAAGGCTACACGAAGGCTACACGAAGGCTACACGAAGGCTCCACGAAGGCTCCACGATGGCTCCACGAAGGCTCCACGATGGCTCCACGTAGGCTATACGAAGGCTATACGAAGGCTATGCAAAGTCAAAGAGACATTCATAAAAAATACTCTTGAAAAAACTCATGAAAATGCTCAATTTTGTAAAGAGTATAATAGCGTGACAAAACGTGAGCTCTATCAGTGCGTTTCCGGCCGTCGGACGGGTAAGACCTCCGCAATAAACGTGTTTGTTCATTTTCGCCTTTGACCTCTACTTCGAAAACATATAAGAGCAGTGCTATACGAAGGCGATACGATGGCGATACGAAGGCGATACGAATGCGATACGAATGCGATACGAATGCGATACGAAGGCGATACGCAGGCTATATGAAGGCTATACGAAGGCTATACGAAGGCTATACGAAGGCTAAACGAAGGCTTAACGAAGCCTATACGAAGGCTTCACGAAGGTTTTAAGAAGGTTATAAGAAGGCTATACGAAGGCTATACGAAGGCTATACGAAGGCTAGTCGAAGGCTTTACGAAGGCTGTACGAAGGCTGTACGAAGGCTATACGAAGGCTATATGAAGGCTTGACGAAGGCTATACGAAGGCTATACGAAGGCTATACGATGGCTATGCGAAGGCTATACGAAGGCTATACGAAGGCTATACGTAGGCTATACGAAAGCTTTACGAAGGCTATACGAAGGCTATACGAAAGCTACACGAAGGCTACACGAAGGCTACACGAATGCCATACGAAGGCTACACGAAGGCTATACGAAGGCTATACGAAGGCTAATCGAAGGCTATACGAAGGCTATACGAAGGCTTTACGAAGGCTATACGAAGGCTTTATGAAGGCTATACGAAGGCTATTCGAAGGCAATTCGAAGGCTATACGAAGGCTATACGAAGGCTATAAGAAGGCTATACGAAGGCTACCCGAAGGCAACACGAAGGCTACAAGAAGGCTACACGAAGGCTACACGAAGGCCACACGAAGGCTATACGAAGGCTATACGAAGGCTAAAACGAAGGCTTATACGAGTTTATACGAAGGCTATACGAAGGCTATAGAAGGCTAGAAGGCTAACG